>HG995346.1:3614257-4076757 GCA_905333045.1 Lysandra bellargus | reverse complement strand
AAGCACGTCGACCAGCCAAAGCGGGCGCGCGCCTTTTTGCGAGCGGCGCTCGGCGCCCCTAGGACCGCGGCGCCCGTGTGCACCGCACACCCTGCACCTAAGGGAAAGACGCCCCTAATAATTATTGTCGGTCATTACTCCCTATTAACGGAGCGACTATGTCTCCATTTACATGTCTTCTACTGTACATTTTGTACATAAAATACAGGATTTCGAACTTGTAGTTTATATATTTAAATACTTACAATTTTTAAATAATATACATAATTTTATTTGTAATTTTTAAGGTTCCGTAGTCAACAAGGAACGGTCTGTCCGTCTGTCTGTCTGTCTGTCCACGGTTTTGCTCAGAGACTATAGGACCTACGAAGCTGTAATTTAGCATGAATGCACATATTAACGATGCCAACAAAATGGTACATGAAATTTAAAAAAAAATATTTTTTTTTATGGTACCTTCCCTACATATCAAGCGGGGATGAATTTCTTTTTTCGCGTTCGCCCCATCGTGTGGGGTGTCGTTGGAAAGGATTTTTTAAAAATATTATGAGTATTCGTAGATCATTTTTCGATTTAGGGATCTGTTTGTGAAATATTAAGTTTTCAAGTGGAAAAAATCGTTAGAGTCCAGTGTCCCCCCCTTCTACCAGCTAAACGGTTGCTTCTGGAAATGTGAAAAAATTCACGGGAGTAGGAAATATGCTGAATTTAAAAACGGCTAAGAAGACTTCATAAGTTATTGAGTTATTACTCAATTACAGTTATCACTCGACTATTGTCGATCAACTAAAAAAAAATGTATTTGGTGAAGTATAAAGGAACTTGATGATGTTGTCAGTAATGTAAAACACGTTATAAATGTACATTCATTGACCATACAAACATTTTCAACTAGCGGTACTACGGAACCCTATATTGCGCGTGGTCCGACACGCACTTGGCCGGTTTTTATTTATTAACATTATATATATATATATATATATATATATATATATATATATATATATATATATATATATATATATATATATATATACTTAATGTAAATAAATAAAAAAATATTTATTTACATGTTATATTATATACCTATAAGTAATAGGACGTATCTTAAGTCTATGACTTAAAAATTGTAAAACAGAGACAAAATTATATTGTTTTCTTTTTGGCATCTACTGATCGAGGAAAACGGTCGTCTTTGAGAGTCCTTCAGTCTCCATGATCTCTTTACACAGTTTTATTTTCCTTCAGTAATCTGCTGTCCGACCTTTTCATGTTTCGCCCTGATTGAGGAAGGTCAGAGCGGTGGAAAAAACGGAACAATGTAAAAAGAAATGTTTCACATTTTTCACTTTCCGTCTTGTAAATGGAATGAATGAACGTATCAGTTGCAGGCTAGATACTTTTACAGTACATTCTCTATTTTAAATGTACGATACTACTTACATTTCAAATTACACTTGGAATAAGAAAATAGCACATAAAATTATTTTATATTTTATGTTGTATGATTGCTCTGTTATATTGTACTTGCATTTTTAAAATATTCTTTTGAAAAAAAGGTTTGTTTTCACTTATTCAGTTGCGGAGCTTAGGGCGAGCTCACACTGAAACGAAAACGAGCAAAATTGATTCGTCAAATAAACGCCGCTTGACATTTCAATTTCGTATCGTTATCATGCATCGTCGCGTCGCGCCTCATCTCGTCTCCTTTCAGTGTAAATGAACCCTAAAATCGAATCTCAAACAAATATTCTAAAACGTTCGTAAACGAGTGTATCATTTAAAGATACTTACAGAAAACTCTACCATCATTAAGTTTGTTTAACGCAATCTTTTCAATGTTCATGTCATTCCATCAGCTATATATCCATATTATTGAAATCGGACGTACATCGTCCTACAATCCGACTGTTATGAAACAAAATTTTCAGCATAAAATGGCTGAGTGGTTTTGAGAGAGGCGGCCCTTGAGCGGCGAATGGAATAACCCCTCTCAGTCAGCGTTCATCACCGCTCTATGGTCTGTGCGATCGAATGGAGCTCTGTTTATTCATCTGTTTGTTGATTTTAAATCAATTTCAACAACTTAATATGCTCGAAAAAAATTCAAAGCCTTTTCATTTTACAAATTGGTATAGAAAAACACTTGAATATTTCATATTTAATACGAAATATTCGAGCTTTTTATATATTTTATTATGTTTAAAAAACAAAACTAGTAGGGATTTCAACATCAACTATATCTTGGTACAACTGAATTGTTTTAGCATGTGACATCATATTATCATCAAATTTCCTTCATGGATTCATAAAATCACCTTCGAAAAGAATTCGATTCCGATTTCATGCTCGTATGAACATATTATAGCTACATCGAGAACATTGGATGTAAAACTTGCATGGCGTAATCCACGGGAAGCTATTATACTCGTATCAGTCGGCAAATCTAATTTCCGTACCCAGAAAACGGACTCGCAGGCTCCACGGATCTGGGTCGTGGGTCGGCCCGAGTGCCCTTATGCAGACGTCGATGTGGAGTTTTTAAACGATACGAATCGTATGCGGTTCCAGATTCGTTTGCCGAGGAAATGCACTACTTTTCAAATGCGGGAACGTATGCAATGTTTTATGCGGATTTCCACGTTATTTCAGAGGCAGAGTTTGCTTAATTAATTATGCCTTAATCAAATGCTACAGGCGCTGAATAATTTATTTAGACTTCATTTGCGTTTTATTGTTTAACAGCTGTCTGGCTCACTAGCTCTATATTTATTATATCCACAACATTAATAGAATATATAATATATATTCTATTAATGCTGTTGTCAGAAACCAAAACAAATATCGGTATTTTAACGTATATACGTTAATTTATTTGGCTTCTTGTCCATCATGAAAGATGTAACGGGGTCGGTTCGTCGGTAAACGTCTCGAACGTTTAGAAATTTCGTTTCTGTTACATATACCGACAAATTTACAAGCTATAATTGAAGCAAGATAACTGAATTGTATTTCGAAATAATCTTCGTTTCATAACGTCGCGTTATTCAAATTTGTATCGGTATTTGAGCCCTGCGGTGCTCATATCAAAATATGATAATGAAAAAAGGTTGTGGTATCGTATATATTATATTTCTGATTCAACAATACGTATCCGTAATATGTCCGTAATAATCAGAATTAATAAAATTCGGTATGATATCCTGTAAGGAGATTTTATATTATTAATATTATAATCTATATCATTATATAAAAGGCTTTGTCCTGAATGACATGAAAATGGAATCACGCCATGGCCTAAACCAGTGATTGTAAATACTTAAAATTTGGAGGGAGTGTTTTTGGTATAACGTAGGCGTGCGATAAGAAGGGATTTTTAGAAATTCCTCTCCTAAGGGTGTGAAAAGGGGGGATGAAATTAATATGGGACAACTCGGTTCCTTAGTCCAATCTGCTTGAAAATTCGCATCATTATTATTTGATGTATTTTATGGAAGATGTAATTCATAGTTTGTTGAAATTTATCCTTAAAAGTCGTTAAAAAGCACGAACAGTTTACAGCGCTTTACTGCGTTTACCAGCGGCTTGAAGCGACGCAGGGAGTTAGAGACGCCAATCACTGCTTTTTGCCACAATAGACATAATCTGTGTACTCTATTTTTGCCATGTAAGTTATGGCTGGTTTACACGTATTAAGTAGATTAAGTAGTCAACTAAATTTTAACTTATGACTTTATAATTACTTCACTAAATTTGAACATGCTACTTGCTACTAAATTTGTGTTAATAAATTAAAATTAAGTAAAAATTTAGTTAACTACTTATCCACTTAATACGTGTAAGTCAGCCATTAGAGCTCATTTGAGTAAATACTCTTTTGCTTATGAAATAAAGCCACCATTCACGATAAAGCGATCTCATTCTATTTGTAAATTATCTAGATTTACAATCGAAATTGCAACTTATGAAGCCTATTATATTATCGTAACAATTAGTTGTTAAATCTAAATAATAACTATATATTTGTAACAATTTATTGTTATTATGATATTATTGTTTTCTTATACTTTTGTAGAATTTAGAAAGATTGTCTTGAATGGAGGGCTTTACAGTATGGTTTGTCATCATATTATTAAAAAAATATTAGCGTTCGAAATTCAAAATTAATTATTCCTGTACGAATTGGTGTTTTTTTTTTCATTGAGATTTAATTTTATGCACAAAATATTGTGTAAAGTGACAAAAATTTAAAAATATTTTTTTTATTAGAAATGAAGTTACACTTTTACTAATCTATTTAATTTATAATAATAAATACATATTATCAATAACAGGCTTTGTCTTGAATGATATAATAATCATAATACTTACTTAATAATTTTCAGTAAGTATTATTAATTAATATACATGGTGAGGTATTAGTTTACAGTGTTGCTAGAATTAGTTTACCCTGTGTTTTAGGCAAAATCTAGGGTTAAAGCAATTATTAGATATGAAAATGGAATTACGATAAAACCTAAACCACTGATCGTAGAAACTGAAAATTTTGGGGAAGTGTTCTTAAAGTGTAAGAAAGTTCTTTTTTTGGCTAAGGTTCACAAATCTTTCCCAGCAAGTTGCCGAAATGACTGCCGTCGCCGTATCAAGCGCATCATTTTTATTTCATTTCATTATTAATGAAAAGACTTAACAGAAGGCCTACTTAGAAAGGCCCACCCAAGAAAGGGGGGCTCGGGGGGCGCAGCCCCCTGCCAAAACAAAAACAAACACAATCAAGAAATTCCAAAAGTAGGTTAGGTTAGGTTAGAACTTAGACCACAACACAGAGGGAGCCGAGCGAGCGTGCTGCGGCAGCAGCCAGCGACCGTTATAAAAGAAAAGGGAGGGGGGGGGGGGGGGGCTCGGGGGGCGCAGCTCCCCGCCAGAACAAAAACAAACACAATCCAGAAAGTTCAAAAGTTGGTTGGTTTAGAACTGTGACTGTGCTGCGGCAGCAGCCGGCGACCGTCACAAAACACGCTATGCAAATTGCTGAGAATAAAATGTGATGTAGCATCTCCCCTCCTCTCCCCTCCCCCCTCACCCCCGCTCCCCATCAATTTTGGGGTAGGTTTCCGAACCTTTACCATTTTTTTAGTTATTATTTGTTTTAGTGTATATATTATCTATCTATAGGTATCTATATATCTATATCTATACATATAACATAATATAATAAAATTGTAGAGGTAAAATTTTTGTACATCTATAATATACATCTTCAAATATATAAATAATAATATATAAATATACCTATTATAAAACAAAGCCGCTTTTTTTCCCTCATGTCCCTTTGTTCCCTTTAATCTCTAATAGTAGGGGAGGTAGTGCTAGCGTTCGCTAAGTCATTTCATACCGACCAAATTTTTGTCCAGCGGAAGCTTAATATTTATCAATCAATATAATCAGCGTCAGTCGCCGCACCCGTGGTGGAATGTTAACTGAGAGTATTTCAAAGTTGTAAAATAAAGAGTTGCGAAAAGTGATTTTATACCGAATGAAACTTTGATGGATGATTATTGAGCCGTACTGCAGACGGGGGATTCAACGTCAGTCGCGTTACTGAACATGTAATTTTTTTTTTTAATATAAAGTCATTTTATACCGTACAAAATTTATACAGGTGAATATTTCTACTTTGTAAATAATAAAGAAATCCGTCAGTCGCTAATACGATGGTGGAAAAACCGTCAGCCAGCGATATAAGTTATGATATTTGTGAAGAAGAATTATATACATTTTACTTTAAAAGCGCCATCTGTTGTTATATACTAAAACTAAAATAACACCTACCGAACCTAAGCGTGTATAATCTAGATATGAACCTTTATTAGGTGCGAATTGGGATCTTTTTAATGTCAATTCAATACGATTCCCAACAACAACTTTGAGATGCTCTCAATTTTTATTCCACCCATTATGAAGTGGCTGACGATCAAAGCTGTTATGTATTAATGGAATACTATTATTGTAACGATTTTCGCTCGGTATGAAATGACTTTTTAAACTGAGCGCGACCTCCCCTACTATAAAACTACGTAACGGATTTTGATGATTCTTTCAGTGTTAGATAGCCCATTTATTGGGGAAGGCTATAGGCTATATTTTATCGCGCTAAGACTAATAGGAGAATGTGGAAAAAACGGGGGAAATTATTTGAAAGGGCTTATCTTGCGAACTACTGGAGCAATTTTTATGTTATTTAGCACAGAATATAAGAAGTAAATCACGTGAAGGATCATAGGCTGTCGATTTTAATCATTTATTCAGTGGCTATATATTTTATACCCGTGCGACGCCGGGGCGGGTCGCTAGTTTTATATATAACTAGATGACTAGTTATATATTAGTTATATATTATCACTTATTTTTGTTACACACTGTATATAAGTAAATAATTATATTTTAACCTGAGAGACAGATGTTTATTGGTGACCTAATGCAAAATTAAGAATCATCACATGGTTATATTATTATCTGACTGACCAATATGTACTTTACCACTAGAGTCATAATATGTATCGAACACGTCTCGCCAGGTACTCAGACTTGAAACTATTCTGGAGTGTCGGGGAACTTATAGTCTCTTGGCGCCCGAACCTACTTTTGACTCACTGCTAAGCTGTACTTAGGATATAAGTTACAGGCTGCATTCGGAAATAAGAGATACTAAAATGTTTCACCACTTTCTGATAAAGTGCCGAATAGGCTATTCACAACTTT
Organism: Lysandra bellargus; assembly: GCA_905333045.1. Classification (NCBI taxonomy): domain Eukaryota; kingdom Metazoa; phylum Arthropoda; class Insecta; order Lepidoptera; family Lycaenidae; genus Lysandra; species Lysandra bellargus. The sequence goes on along the minus strand of HG995346.1, from coordinate 4,069,995 downwards.
TTTGACAGATTCTCCATACTTCATCTGTCAAATTAAGTGGTGGATAGCCTGTTCGATACTTATCAGGAAGCGGTGAAACAGGCCCCAAGTAAAATAGTCGTACCGAATAACAATTTGTTCATTTGACAACTTGCTGATTGCAAATTGCTTACTGTTGGATTTATATATTTGCGTCCGCTCGCACGCGCGGTTTGCCGGCTACACGGCGAGATTCCAACCAAATGTAGGTAACGATTTATTTAAACAGTGGCGTGGTCACGCTGTTATTTTCATACAATTTTAGGGCAGACTTATATAATTCTAGCCTTACTTTTCTTTAAAAGTAAATTACTAGCAGACAAAGACTACTAGCATAGTTTAGTTTTATACTGTGTAAATAATCTTATTTACAGCAAAAGTTAAAGTTTAATTTTTACTAAATCATTCAGTAATAGACTCGTATAATATGGTCCGTTGCAGGCGACTGTACCGACGCCAAATATTGATAAATTGAGATAGAAAGTAACAGCGATGCAGAGGTAACATTTTTAACATTGTTAACATTTTTAAAAGTTCCTTTAACATTGCCCTTTGCGAACCAATTTTCATTAAAAGTTTTTATTGATATTAACGTTCGAAAAGTTCACGCTGAAAGGTGTGCCGAATTACAGAAATTGGACCTCCATTTTCCAAAATAGATGAAGGTTCCCGATTTATTGATGTAAATAAGTTTGGCCGTTATTTCAATGTAGGTCAATATTTTTAAATATTTCGTTATGAAAATACACATTTTTTGTGGATTTTAGAGGTAAAAAGTATATACTTATTACACAAACTCAAATTGTTACTAAAGTTTTACCTCACCTGATATTCAAAAGTAGCCGTATATCGTCGTTATTCGTAATCAATACGTATTCAAACACTGCACATTGTTGGTATAAACTTTTGTTTAAACAGTTTAAAAGCACTTTTTCCAGCTATCACATACATTGTTTCGTGTTATTCGTGATTTATTTAAGGAGAAACGTTTAAACTGATTACTCTCGGCCGCTCATTGCCGCTGTTTGTCTCGCCACACGTCTACCAACAGTTGTACCATCGACTTTATTGCGATAGCAGTAAGGTCTAAAAAGTCGCGACTTTACATACTTTTCCTAGATCGCCGTGATTAATGCCGGAATACTCTCACAGCTACCTATAAACTTTTCACTTAGAAAGGTTAACACCATTCGCTATTATTACCTTATTTTTGTGTATGTATATTAGAAAAGCCCTGGTTGAGATAAATGTTGCTCTTTCAGACCTTTTACTGGCGTCACTTTAATAAGTTCTTAGATATGACGAAGTTACAAAAAACTCAAGAATGTGTGGTTTTTATGTATCGCTATATTGTCACTCGGCTTGGCTTAACTTAGAGACTTCGGTCTTAAACATTCTTGTTTAGCTCATAAAAATTTACGAAGAAAGGCACTAAAATGAAGTTAGCTATCACTATATTTTATAACATAATAGATTAGTAGCAAATTAACAGTCAAGTCTACTAGTTAAAAGAACTTAAGTTAGTTAATATTTAGTGACAAATTTATTATTTTAATCTCCCTATCTCCTTCCATCCTAAAAGTTTTATGATTGAATATAAATGTAGAGTAGTAGTAAAATATAATAGATATTTATAACCTAATGCAGGGGTTCCCAAACTGTGCGCCGCGACGCCCTGGTTTTTTTTTTTTATTTATTAAATAAGGGGGCAAACAAGCAAACGGGTCACCTGAGCAACTACCGTCGCCCATGGATACTCGCAACGTCAGAAGAGCTGCAGGTGCGTTGCCAACCTTTTAAGAGGGAATACGCTCTTTTCTTTAAGGTTTGCAGGTTGTATAGGTCCGGAAATACTGCTGGTGACAGTTTGTTCCAGGGTTTTACAGTGCGCCGCGTAAAGGCAAGAGGGGCGCCGCCGTGAGTCGATCCTCCATCACTATCCATAACTCAATTATAAAATAAAATTATATTAAGTATTATAAATTATACAAAGCATGTAGAAGAATAATATTTATTATTATTTACTTGCTTAACCTACCTATAATCATTAAATGTGTTTATTTATGTATCTTTTTGTAATACCTAGGTAAAGTAGGGCGCCGTGACAAAATGTTGACTTGTAAGTGCGCCGCAGGCTGAAAAAGATTGGGAACCCCTGACCTAATGTATTGTAAGCTTGACTGGTGTGTATTTAAGTCTGGTGGGGCCGACGTCCGCGGTCGACGTTTTCGACAGACTAATGTTTTACGTGACCGATCGAAAACATCGATCCAATGACTATATTAAAGCACTATACATATTTATATTTTGTATCTTTATTAATGAAGATACTTTTATTATTGAATCACTAGCTATTTGACCGAGCTTTGCTCGGTATTCGATAAAACACGAATAAAATGACATTTTCTAAAAATTATTCCTAGCTAGATTGATTTATCGCCCCCGAAACCTCCTTTATACTAAATTTCATGAAAGTCGTTGTAGCCGATTCCGAGATTCCAATCATATATATACATTAGCGACCCGCCCCGGCGTCGCACGGGTATAAAATATATAGCCACTGAAAAAATGATTAAAATCGATAGCCTATGATTCTTCACGTGGTCTACTTCTTATCTGTGCCAAATAACATAAAAATTGCTCTAGTAGTTCGCGAGATAAGCCCTTTCAAAAAACTTCCCCCTTTTTTTCCACATTCTCTTATTAGTCTTAGCGTGATAAAATATAGCCTTCCTCAATAAATGGGGTATCTAACACTAAAATAGTTTTTCAAATCGGACCAGTTATTCCTGAGATTAGCGCGTTCAAGTTAGCCCTTTCAAATAATTTTCCCCGTTTTCACCACATTTTCCTCTATTTCTTCGCTCCTATTAGTCTTAGCGTGATAAAATATAGCCTATAACCATCCTCGATAAATGGGCTATCTAACACTGAAAGAATCATCAAAATCCGTTGCGTAGTTTTAAAGATTAAAGGGAACAAAGGGACACGAGGGAAAAAAGCGACTTTGTTTTATAATATGTATAGATAGAAGAATTGCTTGCTTAAAGATATGAGATTCGTGATTCTTCCTGTTTAGAAAATCCTATGTTAGTTGTTACTCCAGCTTTTTCATTTGATGCGTGATACTGTACTGAAATTTTGCTGAAGGTAGTTAAGAGTTTTTTTTTACATACAATATATTTAAGCTAGAGATCAACTACGATAACTTGGCGCGCCCCTCCAAATGACTATTTCAGTGTGTGTAGTCAGTGGTGTAGTCACATCCTAATGAAAGAGTTTGTATGTAGTAAGTATTCAACCAATCACAGTACACGTAATATTTCAGTTAATGTCACTTATTACCAAGATTTGTTGGCCAACTAATCATAACTAGCCTACCGCGCAAGACAACGCACTTCAAACATCTTGACAACGCACTTCAAAAGTTTTGAATTTTGGAGTAGTTATATCGTATATATCGTATAGAGTAGTATACCGTAGTTGATCTCTACACGAATGGGACTAATACATTATTACATATAATGAATAATTTAAAGAGTAATTCATATAAATACAAGTACTATTCAAAAAATTGCACAAATCTTACGCTAGCAGAGTTTGTGAACCAACAACATCTGGTACGCTCATACGAGCGTACGATACACTAAAATAATGAATAATATTATTATTTTAGTGTATAAAGAGGATACCTATATGAGTTTATAATGATATACTTCTAACATAAAGTTATCTCGTAGAAGGGGTGGAAAAAGTAATCGAGCATGATATAATAAGTTAGGTAAGCCGGTCGGTCGTGAGAGCGGACGCGGCGGACCGGGCGCCGATCACACGCCCCAATACATTGCAGCTATAAGCTGCTACACTATATTTATACAATATAATATGGCTTATTAAAATAGCTTGCATATTATACGACGGATATTGTCGTCGGTGACAGGAGGCTAACAAACCTTTGGTTTGCCGACGACATTATTCTCTTCACACCCACATCCATGGAATTACAAACCATGCTTGAAGACCTAAGCAACGCAAGCCTCGAGGTGGGACTAGCGATGAATCGGTCCAAAACACAAATAATGACGAATAGCAGAACACCAAGAGTGGGTACCAGAGGATGGACGACGCCACCGTGGACGGCCTCAAAAAAGATGGCGAGATGAACTGGAATGCCTACAATCCAGGCTGGCCTGCGGTGGCGTTGGAGCGAGACAGGTGGAAGACCCTGGGGGAGGCCTTTGCCCAGCAGTAGGATAGTATAGGCTCGTAAAAAAACGTGTACGTAATAAGTACCTTAGGTAGTTTAATTCTATATTAAACTAGATGACCCGGTGACTTTGTATCACTTCGCGCCTTATATAAATTTTCCGGACGTCGACAAAATTTCAAGACTTAAAATAGACAAATTGGTCCAACTCAAGTTTGAGCAGGACTAACAAAATTGTGAAACTGAAAATTAATTTCTATATATTACTAGCTGGTGCCCGCGACTTCGTCCGCGTGGACTTTAGTTTATACTCTATAGCGCGCGGTGTCAACAAAATTGGTGTCAAATTTAAAAGTTTTTTAAAACCCTTTAAATCAAAATACCCAAAAACAGCTGTGCAGTGTGCACATAATATTTATACCAAATTTAAAGCTTATATTTTAGGCCCCCATTACACAACTTTAGCTTTACTCATAAACTATTTATCATTGGGTAGGCTTAAGGTTACGTCACTGCATAGATAAAGTACTGAGTATTGACTATTGAGTTATTTCAAAACATGTATAACAATCGAAAGAATTAAAAGACGCAACTTATTATGGTACCACGTCTTATAGAAAGACTTATGAGCAACCGATAGCGCGATGTAGGCGACTCTTAGCGCCATCTGTTATGAATTTTTGGAACTAACTTATTTTTAACAAATTTACGCATATTCACCCTTTTTCCAGTTAAAAAGTAGCCTGTCCTTTCTCAGGCTTTAGACTATTTGTGTACAAAATTTCATTACAGTCGGTTCAGTAGTTTTGGCGTGAAAGCGAGACAGACAGACAGACAGAGATACTTTCGCATTTATAATATTAAGTATAGACATTGATTACAGTATTTGCAGGATTCATGTTTTCATAGACAATCTTCGTTAGGTGTAAATTTTATTTAAAAGACTTAAGCGATACTATTATAGTACTTACCTATTTATATCGGTGCTAAATAAAAGGTGAGATTTGAAAGTATGTTTTGTTGCCTCTTCCTTCAATTTAGTCACTTAAATTAAATAAAAAGACAATTAATTTAACGTTTCACCGCTCGATTGTGAATAGTATTCTTTTTACGAAACTTTCAAGAGCTTCAGTAGCAAGAACTCTCATAAAAATTATTCTCCTCAAATAAAAAGATCTCGTTACATATCTCAAAACTTTTACGAAGCCACATAAATGTGGATTCCTTTATTTTTGTTTCGAACGCCTTTTTCCGTGGAGACAAAGACGTGGCATTATTATTAAAGATATATAAATGCGAAAGTGTGTCTGTCTGTACGTCTGTCTGTCTTTCTGTTACCTCTTCACGCCCAAACCGCTAAACCGATTTTGATGAAATTTGGTATGGAAATACTGTGAGTCCCGGGAAGGAACATAGAATTCTTTTTATCTCGCAAAAAATCCCGGTTCTCGCCTGATAAATGAATTTTGTCGCAACAGAGTTGCGGACGTCGCCTGGTGTAATATAATATATTTTAAAACATGCATGAGGTCACACAAGTCCTTAAGGTAGTTAATACCTCGAGGCCATTATCCATCTAAGATGTTATTATTATTATGAGGTAAAACCACCTGATATACCTCTATTCGAAACCGTCAATCATCAAGGCAGTCACCACCAATGGTGCCTAATATGGTACAGAATGTACACTACGAAGAAAAACTTAAAATGGATTTGAAATATTGGAGATAAATGGCTGTCTGCTGATGTAATATGGCCGTAGATCTTGATCGAGCGCTTGTCTTCGCCGAGATGTAGGTACGAGAAGAACATGATATCAGGACCGAAACTATTAAACTGAACGCGACACGATAACTTCTTTTAACGCAAACGGGTTTTTACTTTATACCAAGTTTTCCTAAACAGGTGATTACATATTTGATCCGTGTGAACATCTTAAATTTAAGCGCGAACATATTTCTAGTATTTTCAATAATTACGAAGAAGTATTCTATACTTAGAAGTGTGAAGCGAAGAAAAAATATTACAATGCCGAGATCCGCGCCTCGTGTATGGGCAGGAAATAGGCCTAGCTTTAGGAAAATACATATAAAAATAAACAAAAAGGCAAGTGAAGAGTATAGAGATATAAGAGAGTGTTTAGTATTGTTTTTGAAAGACACAAATATTATTATAATTTCTAGTAAATTATTACCTGTAGTAAATAAAGAGTATATGTAATATACATAAAATTCTCGTGTCACAGTGTTTGCGCGAGAACTCCTCCAAAACGGCTCAACCAATTTTAATGAAATTTTATATGTACATTCGTTAGGCCCGAAAATAGTATTTTATTTGCTTTTTATATTGATATTAGAAATAACTTAAATGGCAAAACAATGTTTGCCGGGTCAGCTAGTAATTTTGCAAAATAATACAACAAATACGCGCTTAAAAAATAATAATAATATTATGTGCTACGTTAATGTGCTACGCGCGTGCTAGCTCGTCGAGGTTTCGTAGAGGGTACGTTCGTAGCACTCGGTCCAGCTTTTTTGGACTCAATTTTTCTGACGAGATTTATGTGCAAGTCGGTACAGTAAACTGTGCCACGGTTCATAAGTTTGCGGTTCAACTTTGGGATTGCGGGATTTAATTTACGACTGCGCTAATGTAGCGTGTGCAGCTGTTTTACACGGAGATTCATTATAATAACTACATCAAAAGTCTCTGAAGATTGTTATTATGTAGATCTTATTATGGTGGCTATTAAAAATTACTTTAGATTAATTTAGGTGCATTAATTTTTGTTTTGATTCGATGTTGTAAAATATCACTTCGGTACCTAAACCCTACAAATAATATTTTACCCGCAAAAACGTGTAGCATTTGGTAATAAAATAAAAATGATTGATGTAGGAAATTTTAATTAAACCGGACCGTCGGCCGGCGCCGTGTGTACACGGGCATTGATCATCGAACGATCCCCGTCCTAATTCTGGACGCCGACGTGTGCTTGCGGCGCTATATTCATTGTATTCATTTCAGGTGGACATTGGACATTGTAATCGCGTTAGTATAAAACAAATCCCGCTGTCCATGTCTCTGTATAATGTGTTAGTGTTTGATCTTTGTACTACACATCGTCGAAAGAGAAGTTTAAGAGGAAAGTATAGGTATATTTTAAGATTTCATGTCGGGTCAGCTAATTATACTTTAGGTATAATATTATAATGATTTGCCTACATGAAATAGTCAAAAATTATAATATTTTTTTAAATAACAATGATAGTTCTACAAAAATATATTTCGCATACTACCCGTTTCTTTCAAATCTGATAAAATCGTATTCATTAAAATTAGACCTGTAGCTTAGGCGCTACGATGAATCAAACATAATATTACGTAGACTGCCATAATTATGACCCTTTCTTGGGTTCGCTTATTTCTTTATCCGTTAAAAAAAAGTTCAAGGAGTTAAGTGCAATTATTTTTCATTTCTGAATTTTAATTAAAGACTGGTTAATTTAAGGTATGCAATTATATTACTAAGTTACATAAATGTAAAATGCAGTTGAATAAAATATTATGTTGTTTATAAGGTAAGGTGGAAAAGATGATGATTTCACGGTACATTAACAAAAGGCGACTTCGCACGTACGTACATAAACTACCATAATATCTTGGGAATCATAAACAGTCAAAGCGGCGCAGGTGTCAAAATCTCTCAGGACATACCTAAAAGGGTATTTATTTATAATGTACTACATAATATATATTATTACGTTTGATAAATCCTAAAATAGAAACAAAATATGTATTATCTATCCCATATTTCGTCTGTGATGGTTTGATTCTGTACATTCTGATCTTTTCTCAAACATTTTTATTCAAAAGACTTCTTAACAATTTGTGTTTGAAACGATATAATTTATTCAAAATTCTTGGTGTAACCATGGGAAGGTTCCGGTGGTGTTTGTGTAGATTCTGTTCGCTCTTTGTAATCTGTCTTTTGATCTCACCTTTGACCAATCTTTCTCTACGTAAATACGCTCATACCTCGACGCTCTGCGACTCTCAGTATTAATTTGGAATTGTCAAAAGCATTCCCAATCAGGAGCACGATCGCATGTTTTGAATTCATTGGGTAGCTCAAAAGATACTTTGTTCCAGGGCCTTTGGCAGTAAAAATTTAGGATCCTCCGATCATGACTTTGGCTGACTAGCCGACTAGCCGATTAGTCGGCTACAAAGAAGCCGACTAGTCAGCCATGGCCAAAATATTATGTACACCCATTGTATACCCGAAACTTTCGACCCTGCCGAAACTCCAGTGTTTGTGAACATTCAATTTTTACAAGACTTAAGAAGATTCCTGAAATACCTATAATAAGATGTGCCGACTAATCGCCGACTAGTCGGTAAAGCCGACTATCCAGCCACTTCCGTAATCGCCGAATAATCGGCTTATTATTTTACTATTATTGAAATTACATTTAACAAAAACCTTAATTATTAAATAACTAGCTTTTGCTCGCGGCTTCACTCGCGTTAAGAAGTATTATTAATTATAATAAATGTATTATGCCCAATCCAATATACGACGATTTAAGTTCAGAACGACGATTTAGGATATTATCAAACACATACTTCAAGATATCAGATTGCCAACTGCTGACGCGGAGTAAGCTGTCTTTACCCAGGCTGTCTGGCTGACGAGATGCAAGCCTGAGTACCGAGTAACTCCGGCATTGCGGTCACGTACTCAGTGGAAAAGCGACATTCTCACCGACTCACTCAGCAAATAACCCCGCTCCTTGTTATTAATTCCGACGTCAGATACAATATTATTCAGTGTACTTCTTTAATTATACTTGTACTCCCTTAATATGACCAGCGAAAAAGTTGAATGAAGTAATAATTTAGTTTTATTTTATACTAGCTGTTGCCCGCGACTTCGTCCGCGTTAACATAGTATAATAGCGGAAATGGATAATTTTTGCCTTTTTATGGTCCCTTGGTCCATCCTATGGTCACAAAAAACCGCGGCGCAGACCCCAAATTGGAGGCTCGGGAAGCGAAGCGCCACATGGTAATTAAATGATACTCAAAAAGTATATGTTTAGTTAAGGTTAGAATAAATTTACTTTTAATTAATAACTTTGTTCCTAAGAAGGGAAATTAAAACTCAACATTAATGACGCGACACCATTTGATGTAAGCAACAATCCCAGGAGGGGAGGGGCGGGCAGTGGGCAAAGTATATATGTAAAATATAAATAGCGTTTTAATTTTGATAATATAGAGCTTATGACGTGTTGATCCAACCTCTTAGTAATATTCAAAATTTGAAGTAAATCCATTCAGTATTTTTTGAGCTTATCCCGGACATAAATACAGACAAAAAGACAAAAATTATCAAAACTATATTTTTGGCTTCCATATAGATTGTAGATCAGGTACCAATTATAATTTTTTTAATATTCAATGTACAAAATTGACTTTCCTATGATTTTATTCTGTTTATAGATAATTACAATCGATTGTAGAGTTTACGCGCAAACTTCAAGTCTTTTGAGTGGGAACCATATATTTTTTCGAGGCAAAAATTATTTTATGTCCTATCTCAGGACTAAATGTATCTCCACACCAAATTTTATTAACATCGAATGAATAGTTTACGCGCAAATTATAAAAGTTTATTGTGTGGGAACCGTACATTTTTCTGGGACAAAAAATATTCTTCGTCCTTTCTCAAGGTTCAAAGTATCTTCTTACCAAATTTCATCAAAATCGATTGAATAGTTTACGCGCAAATCATAAAAATTCGTTGTGCGAAAACCGTACATTTTTTCGGGACAAAAATTATTTTATGTCCTATCTCAGGACTAAATGTATCTCCACACCAAATTTTATTAACATCGAATGAATAGTTTACGCGCAAATTATAAAAGTTTATTGTGTGGGAACCGTACATTTTTCTGGGACAAAAAATATCCTTCGTCCTTTCTCAAGGTTCAAAGTATCTCCTTACCAAATTTCATCAAAATCGATTGAATAGTTTACGCGCAAATCATAAAAATTCGTTGTGCGAAAACCGTACATTTTTTCGGGACAAAAAGTATCCTATGTCCTTTCTCTGGACTCAAAATATCTTCAAAATCGATTGAATAGGTAACGCGCAAATCATAAAAGTTTATTGTGCGGGAACCGTACATTTTTCCGAGACAAAAAGTATTCTATGTCCTTTTTCGAGACTTAAAGTATCTCCGTACTAAATTTCATCAAAATTGATTGAATAGTTTACGCGCAAATCATAAAAGTTTATTGTGCGGAAGCCGTACATTTTTCCGGGACAAAAAGTATCCTATGTCCTTTGTCGGTACTTAAAGTATCTCCATACCAAACATCAAAATCGATTGAATAGCTTACGCACAAACCATAGAAGTTTATTGTGCGGAAACCGTACATTTTTCCGGGACAAAAAGTATCATATGTCCTTTCTCGGTACTTAAAGTATATCCATACCAAATTTCATCAAAATCGATTGAATAGTTTACGCGCAAATCATAAAAGTTTATTGTGCGGTAACCGTACATTTTTCCTGGACAAAAAGTATCCTATGTCCTTTTTCGGTAGCTAAAGTTCACCATACCAAATTTCATCAAAATCGATTGAATAGTTTATGCGCAAACCATAAAAGTTTATTGTGCGGAAACCGTACATTTTTCCGGGACAAAAAGTATCCTATGTCCTTTCTCGGTACTTAAAGTATCTCCATACCAAATTTCATCATAATCGATTAAATAGTTTACGCACAAGTCATAAAAGTTTATTGTGCGGAAACCGTACATTTTCCCGGAACAAGAAGTATTTTATGTCCTTTCTCGGTACTCAAAATATCTCCATACCAAATTTCATCAAAATCGATTGAATAGTTTACGCGCAAATCATAAAAGTTTATTGTGCGGAAACCGTACATTTTTCCGGGACAAAAAGTATTCTATGTCCTTTCTCGGTACTTAAAGTATCTCCGTACCAAATTTCATCAAAATCGATTGAATAGTTTACGCACAAATCATAAAAGTTTATTGTGCGGAAACCGTACATTTTTTCGGGACAAAAAGTATCCTATGTCCTTTCTTGGGACTCAAAGTATCTCCATACCAAATTTCAGCAAAATCGGTTCAGCGGTTTAGACGTGAAGAGGTAACAGACAGACAGACAGACAGACAGACACACTTTCGCATTTATAATACTTCAGTCGGAATTTCCAGGAATTGCTATTGTATTCTATTGTTGTCGCGATCACCGGTGCTCGCGCGGGGCCTGAAGGATTAATATTAGTATGGAAGTATGGATTACTTGGTCATTTTCACATCGGTTCACATCAAAACGAGATGTAATGCGGGGTTGCAATTCAGTTGCAATTTTGTTGCGATTCTGTGCTGTGTCGTCTGCTATTGTAGCAGACGATAAATAACATGACGTATGTACAGGTCGGAATATGCACAGGTCACACCTTTTAAAAGTTCTAGTAAGTTAAAAGATTTCTTTAACAACTCGGTTCAAACTGCGCGTTAAATTTAAGGTCAAAGCTAGGGGGTTAATGTGATGAATATTCAAGCAAAATGGTTAAATATGAAATAATGGTTAAAGCTGAATAACACACCCGCAACCTCAGCCGAGCCGCGGCGGGCCCGAACAATGCACTGAATTCAATTAAAAAACAATATTAAGTACCTGTCTGTCTGTTTTCATGAAAAGATTCTTTAAGCGGGGTTAATTCTGAATTTGATTAATTAGCAATGCTCCCTAGCCTTCTTTTTACGAACATTTTTGTAAGAATGTTTTTAACACTTATAAGATTATCATTAATTTTAATTTATAAATGCTTTTGGGAGGAAGAACATCCTAAATATTCCAGTGCTACGTTGCGTAGCTTAGTTCTACGCCACGTCGGATGTGTAGAGGGTAAAACCTGAGGTAGACAGGCTTATATTTTATTCACAGGTTAACTTCAAGGCGAAAAGGTATCCAAGGTTTTTATCTGCATTTTTGTACAATACCGAAGACTATATTCTAGAATTTTCCATGTCTAAAATTTACATGTCCACGAACGTGTCGAGGCATATAAATTACAATAGACACAATATATCGGCAACTCGGTATTCGCTACACCGTCTTCATCGTGTTTACTCATGATGTACTGCATAGTGATCTACTGTCAATAATAATTATATTTCTTCGCTTCATCCTTCGATATATAATTAACCAAAAGTAGTACCTTTGCTTATCTGCTAGGCAATCGCGTTTTTTTAAAGACGTATGTGGGTATTCGAAAGATTACCCGCTCGCGGTCACTCGACGTTCCGGCGTGCTTCATTCTTTGTTAACGCGAGACAACGCGAACACGTATACTTAGTAACCATGCCAAAGCGCAGCTGGTTATTATTATTAAGATGATTGAGTCAGTGTTGTAAGTAACTAAAGTCAGTGTTATTTTATCGTGTAACAAGAAAATACATGTAAGTACTATTAAATACTTAAATAAACGGCAGGCACTACCGAGGCCTAGACGAGCCAATTATATTCAATACTAGCCGGCTTGTGCTGCGACCGCGAGTCATTAAACGTACAATGTGTTGGGACTGCGAGTCTTTATACACAATCTATTATGTATGCTTTAACTGTTCTATAAATACAATTAAAGAACTATATATTTGCCGGATTGGCGGAAACAACTGCACGTGATTACTGCAATTATTTAATTAACCGACACGTACTGCGAATGTGAGTCAATAAGTACAGTGTGTTTGGACCGCGAGTCCTTTTACACAATCTATACTATATATGCATCGGAATTGATTGCGGATTTCTGATGATGTTTTACCTATTCTATAAATAGAACTATATGTTTGCCCGATTGGGGAAAATAACTGCAAATTAATTACTACAAGTGTTTAAATATATTAAGTTAAGTATTCTATAAGCCGCCATAATGTGTGGATTGACCGTGGGTCTCTAAACACAATTTATATGCATCGGAATTGACTGCGAGTCTCTGACGATGTTTTATCTGTTCTATAATTAGAACTATACGTTGGCCGGTTTGGGGGTTAACAGCGAGTTATTTTATAAACCACCATAATGTGTGGATTGACCGCGAGTCTCTAAACACAAACCTTATGCATTGGAATAGACTGCGGGTCTCTGACGATGTTTTATCTAAAAATAGAAGCATAATATGTTGGCTGGTTTGAGAGAATTAACTGCGAGTTAATTAATATTTAAATTTAAAATACATTGATATTTTTTAAATCAACAATGTATGGATTGACTACGTGTCTCCGACATTGTTTTAAAAATGAAAATTTTGCAACTACGGCGCGTTTTCGCGCGCTCATTGTTCTATAAATATAACTACATAAATATTATAATTATAATATTAATATCTTTGCCGTTTTATAGAGAACAGCTATTTCGAGCTAGTAACTAGATTGACTGCGAGTCTCATCAGTTAACAACCTATGCGCGTCCCGCGCGATCCTTTTGTTCTAAATATAGAACTACGATTATAATTTACTATGTCTGCCGGTATATAATTATTATTGTTAAATAAAACTTGCACCAATGTTGGTACTCGGGATACACCGCGAGTGTATAACGAAACGTAATATCTACGTAACGTAATAGTTACTACCCTCAATATTTTTTTGTAACATATTTTATCGACAAATAATTCGATTATAACGAGCTACCCCAATATTTATTTTTTTAGGTCACTAAGACCAGACAATTGGGGAAATATCACTAAAAGTGACCAATATACGGGTCGATCAGGTTACGAATGAACCCGAAGCTTTTCCACTCCCAAACCAGGTGCCAACAGTCGATTCTGAGTACCGGCACCGATAGAACCAGGACCAGATCCGGATAGATCCAGGGCTTCTACTGACGTTAGGTGAACCCTAGTTGGATTTGCCAGATTGTGGTTTTAAATGATCCCAAAAACGATTAAGATAAGCTACTGCTTATAAAACGTTCCTGATAACAAGTGTTGCAGATCGATTCCATTTCAATCGATTATTATCATTATAGATTTCACCTGACAAAGTGTCGATATTATCAGACTTATCAACAGTATCTGACTTATCTCGATATAAATTATTATCAAACTTATCAGATAATATATTATCAGACAAGACAACTTCGTGACGGAAACCTATAACACTCAGACTCGATAAGTTTTGTCTCAATATCAGCCCGAGGTTATTATTGTTTCGCTGGATAATTCCAGTATTTGTTCTCAGAGACAAATTAGTACACCCCAATCAATCGGGTTCTGGCAAACCCTTTGGGCCCAAACCTTTTGGGCTCTGGCAAATCCTTCTCGCTACCCGTCAAAAGGGGGCTGGTAACCGTTTGCTGGCGCGGCTAGCACTGTGCCGCTTTAATCAACCTCCTCAAGTTCGAACAGCGTTGAGACGACTAAACGCTCAATCAACACCGCAGCAGTAGTGCTGACAGTTATTTTAATATATATTTTATAGATGTTACTATTAAAATTATTGTGGGCTTTTACAGCTATCCCCAACCCGCGGCCCACGGGCCGCATGTGGACCACCGGGACTTTATTTGTAGCCCGCGTGATGTTAAACCATTTTAAAATTAACGCCCACGGGCAAAATATTATACAGTCAACGTGAAAGTCTTTTTCACTTGTAAATTGTTAATTTTAAATTTTAACGTTATTTTTTAAACCTAAAAATGTTTGTTGCGGCCCGCGACACCAACACCAAAAATGTTTGCGGCCCGCATGAAAAATAAATAATAAAAAATTAGGGAACTTCGTTCCAAGGACAAAAACAGGTTGGGGACCACTGGCTAAATATATTATACATCATGACATCAATAAATTATTAGAATTTGAAATTATATCTTCGCGTACCCCCACCGAAGGTACCTTATTTCAAAGATTTTCTTTTCCCCAAACAAAGCGGCGGAAAATGTTGTATTTATATTTTAAATAAGTACAATTTTTGAATTATTTTAAATTTGAAGCCACTTCGTAAGTTTATTTCGAAATTACATGTTAATTTGGAAAATTAACCTTTAAGGCTTCCAAGCCAATACCTAAAAGTGGATATCTAGCAAAAATAGATTTAAGAGCCTACTTCTTGGTTCCCAGTAACTCACTAGTCGATCGAAAGATTTTAATTTACGAATTAAGAGGCTTAAGGGGCCGGGCTACCCTCAAACTTCTCATACATACGTAATACTAAAATCATTTTGTCATACGAAAATATTTAACATGTTTGAGTTCTTTTTCAGCTTAAAATAGTAATTACCTAGGTTCCTGAACAAAAATTAACTTCAAAATATTTAAACACTAAAAAATATAGTAAAATACTAAAAAACATATAAATAAATAGTAAATTTACTACAAAATATTTAAATACTAAAAAATATTTTTTAGAGTTGAAATATTTTGTAGTAAATTTAATATTTATTTATATATATTTTTAGTGTTTTACTCTATTTTTAATGTTTAAATATTTAGTAATAAATTTAGTTTTAATAGTAAATTTATACAAAAAAATTTTTTTTAGTGTTTAAATATTTTGAAGTTAATTTTTGTTCAGGAACCTAGGTAATTACTTTTTTAAGCTGAAAAATAACTCAAACATGTTAAATATTTTCGTATGAGAAAATGATTTTGGTATTACGTACGTATGAGAATTTTGAGGGTAACCCGGGCTCTTAAGTCTTGACAATCAGATGCGCCAACTTTTTTTTTCACAAAAAATATAAAGAAGGAAACTAGACTAGGCGTAGGCTTTATCACTACTAGACTTACCACGCTTTAACATGCTCAGTGTTCTAGGCGAAAATTCTTCAGCCTCAGGCGCCCCTTTTTTTTAACGTTTTATGGTTAATAGTGCCATGGGTGTATTAAATCCACAACAAATATGTAAATATTTAAGTCTCAATGTTTATAATATATATTATTATAACATAACTAGCTGTCCCGGCAAACATTGTTTTGCCATGTAAAGTATTTCGCCCATATTATTATTTTATTGAAGTGACTAAATAAGTATGTCACCATGGCAAAGTCCATGTCGCACAAACAAGGATCGCCGTCAGTCTCAACAATTTACTATTATTTATTTAACAAATTAATACACTCATCAATATAAAGATAGAAGAGTAGATGTTGTCTGATTCTCAACCCTAACCAAAATGCTCACTAAGATTCACGAAAATCGGGCGAGCTCAACCACGGAATTCAGAGGAGTTCAACCACGCACACCGTGACACGAGAATTTTATATATTAGATATATTTTATAATAATATATTATGCCTATTAAAAACGGAATAATATAGAACAGTTAAATCAGTGTACTATTAGTGAGCTAGCTCAACTGATAGTTGTTTTGACACCTTCATATATCTGATTCCTGACTCCCACCGCGGAATGGAACGGGTTTTCAGCGATTAAAATATTTAATACTAAATAAAATATGCAATGATAAATATACGATAACAGAATCACACTTATTCTTGAATAATAATTGTTAAAATATTCAGCTTGGTAGACCGAGAACACAATATTCTCGACTTTCAATCATATTAATATGCAATAACCACGACCACAGAGCCGGACCCAATTAAAGCAGTAGACTCCTTAAAATGTATTCTAAAAGACTTTACTTCGACTTAGATTTTAGATAAATGCTCTCTTCAATCTTATTAGTTAATATATTTACTACAGAGATCTTCGTCCGCTCCATCCGAACCTTAGCCAAACAATTTGACAATGGCTGTAATGCGATATTTTCGATAGCCATCACTGTGCACTGTCATTGTTTATGAACAATGTTGACATTATTGGTTGGTGACATTGGTTCAGATGAATGTGTGAAGCACCTTTTGAAAGAAGCTTTCCTGTAAAAATCCTAGCCCATACCTGAGTAGTGTAGAACCCGGGATCCACTTATAAATTATTTGTTTGCACTCTTGCACCCTGTACCTACAGCTGAATACTTATTGTTTATTTACGAATTGTTTTAAGTCAATGGACTTAAAACTTTCTGCCTAATAAAACTCGGCAAAAAAAAACTGTTTTAAATAGCGGTATCGAAATTTATATTACAAAGACATAAACTCCCGGGTGTGATCGGATGTTATCTCAAAAAAAAAAGAACAGGATATAATATTTAAGTTATTACGCCCTGCGATGGTTATTCAAGATTATATTAAATAGGATAATACTACAGTACGGGTTATTATTGCTAAAGCTTAACGCTCTGCACAGAACAGCCACCTCCAAGTCGGTCGGTTAGCCGCTGGATAAAGCAGGTGCTGTGCGAGAGCGCCGCGGCGTCGACACGGGGATTAATACTGGACACTATTAGTAAGACGACAGTCGACAGGCAGGAGTCAGGACTAGCGATTCCAATACTTTTGCTATTTTCCTGAACCATAACTTTATCGATGAACAAATTTTCGCTGAATCAGTTAAATATTCACCATGATCCCAGTATGTTATCATTTGAATCACAAACCATAGAGGTCTCTTACGTTTCGTCTCTACTGACTACTATTAAATTTATGGGCATAATGTTAATTTTTTTCTTGAATATATAATATAATGATTACTATCATTAATGTAATTTTAAAAAAATCTTTCTTTCGTTACTCTGAAAATCTACTTTTGGTTAATTATATATCGAAGAATGAACGAAGAAACATAATAAATGATCAAACGAACTTACCAAGTGAAGTTCGATCATTATTATATGAGTCGCTTCATTCGAAGATATAATCTCCCTCCCACCCAGTCTGCACGAAACTATGTTTGCTGCAGTACCCAAAGAAAGAAAGAAAGATTTTTTGCATTACTTCTCTCTAAACATAATGAAGCACGCCGGAACGTCGAGTGACCGCGAGCGGCTAATCTTTCGAATACCCACATGCGTCTTTAAAAAAACGCGATTGCCTAGCAGATAAGCAAAGGTACTACTTTTGGTTGATTATATATCTTCGAATGAAGCTACTCATATAATAATGATCGAACTTCACTTGGTAAGTTCGTTTGATCATTTAATATCCTTCATGTATATTATGTTAATCACAAGTAACAAGATAATATTATGACGTATACAGCTGTATTATGTATACAACATACAAGACCGTACATTGAAAACCGTACACTTTTATTGTGATATAACCTATCCTGAATGTCCTCTCTCCGCACTTAAAATTCGTCCTTACTGATCTTAATTATTTTCACTAGTTTATGCGTAAGGAGATACTAAACATACAGACACATTTTCACAATCAGAATATCAATACTGAAGTATAGATGATAGATACTGAAGTATAGATACTGAATATACCTGCGCATAAAATTTGTGTTCAATCAAAAGTTCAATTTTGTTAAAGCGAACGTCTTTACGAGACAAAATTGTCCCGATGGTGGCTGGATGGTAAAGATAACTAGATTTTAATAACAACT
Source organism: Lysandra bellargus (assembly GCA_905333045.1). Taxonomy (NCBI): domain Eukaryota; kingdom Metazoa; phylum Arthropoda; class Insecta; order Lepidoptera; family Lycaenidae; genus Lysandra; species Lysandra bellargus. The sequence goes on along the minus strand of HG995346.1, from coordinate 4,051,266 downwards.
TTCAAAAATAAGAAACTTGTCCTCGAAAAAAGTTTATGCTGCCCCAAGCTAGCGAGAGGCAAAATAACACAATCGGTCGTCCTTCGATACGATACCGCATTAACTGAGTCCGGTAGTCCACCGATACAAATTACATTAAGTGGATGTTCCCGGGGGATACCTGGCCGGCGAAAATTGCTTTATAAACGTCAAGTGCTGTTAGTGCAGCGCAATATGAAACGAAACGGAGGGGCAGCGGGCGTGAGTTGGATGGAAATTGCAATATCCGAGCCAGCTAAATTATTCTCACCGGCCTACCGCCCTGGATGTGCCATCGGAATACAGTGAAACCTGGCTTTTAGCTACTTGTATGCAATTCTCTGGAGTGGCTAGTACCACCTGGATACTTAGACGAATTGCATTCGCTAGCGCTAGTTTTAAAAGCGAAGTTTGATATCAAATGTGTCTAGGATTTTATACGCATCTCAAGCGCCATGAGACAAAAAAGCGACTATGTCAGTTCCTGTACATTTTTTTACCTTTAACTTCGCGATAAGCGAATGCAATATGACAAAGAACTCCGGCTACTTACTTTCAATGGAACGTGCCAATATAATTTTTTTTTTTTTATTTGGTTGGGAAAACTTGAATTGTTATCAATTATCATGTTTTATTAGCGTTCACGTAAAAGTCATGGTACCACACACACACACACACATTTCAGCCTATACTTAGGAATTATTTGCACAAATATTTGCCTAAGTATTTTTATACAATTTATACTAGCTGGAAAAAAATTATCTTCAAATTATAATAATCTATTAGATAGGTAACTTGTAGTAAAATGCGAGTCGCAAGATGAGCAAAGTTATAAGACATACCTAATTTTATTAGCGATAAAACATGAAATTATGTCCAACTTTATTGTAACATAAGATATCTCATATTATCATATTCTAGATTCTCAACTTTTGTCAAATTGTATGTCTTAGGTATACAGGTTTTCGATGTAAGTAAATAATCGCTTTCGATCGGGCAACTTTAACTGCCTTCTTTATTGTGTTTGGTCAGTACATCGAACATAATATTTTGACGTCTCTGGAGTAATGCCGCAGCATCTTGGACATCACATATCGTAAATTTCTTTCCCTCGACAACCTTACACACACAATGTAAGTATGTACAGTAGATCATCATACTAGACTACCTAATCCGGTCCCACGCAGATATTAGCGTGATTTCAGATGACTTGGAGTAGCAAAATAATACAGTATCACCGTGCAAGCGTAAAACTTGCAAAGCTATGTTGTTCAAAATATTTTTTAAGGACAAGACTATGTTACTCTACTGTATATTTGTATTGTGCTGCATCGAACTGGGAATAACTTAAACCATGTCCCCCGCTGTGGCCTGAAGCTCGTCCAGTGAACGTTTTGTGACGTATTAGGCCCAGCCAGAGATTGGATCGACGGGCTTAACTAAACTTCATTAGTCTGGTTGGGTAACAGCGACGTCAGATTATGTTATTAAAATATGGACGGCAAACTACACCACGTGGATGTATTCGATAGGTAAATTACCGGATACCCTTATTTGAAAAAAAATATATACCTAAGTATTTGGAAAATCGAAAGGCATTATCCTATATGCATACTCAGAATTCAATATCATAAGATAATAACATTATCAGTAAGTATCACAGATATTACTTTTCTTTTTTCTAAATTTCGAGCTATAAATTCCTTCAACAAACAGCAACCATTCCTACAAAATTATACAATTGCTGATTTCGTGTGTCTTCGCTAAAGATAAAATATGACTGAAGCTTTAATGCCCAGAATAACCGTCCTCTGTTCCGGACGCAGCTCTTGGTGAAACCAACCGTTTTCTTCTTTGTGAATTACTTCTGTATTCTCCCGCCAGCTTATACTTTAGATATTTATTCAAGCGTAAAATTTAAAGGAATACGTAGTCGGATTAGTAGAGTATACAGGGTGTAACAAAAGTAGTATACTTTAGTATGTGTACGAGTACCCTGTAAGTTCACTGTGAAAGTAGCAGCGCTGAAGGAGTAATTTTTTTCTTACTTTGGTATGGGCAAACTCATTACGCTGGGGCGCTTGACCATACAAATAAAAAAAAAAATGTTTCTCTCACTGTGAACTCAATATACGGAACCCATACACACCCTAAAGTATTATCACATTGTTTTGTTACACCCTGTATATTTAAATTACTTATAGTACAGGATATACTGTAATACATATTTTGTATATAAGTATTTAGGTATGTACACTGTACAGGTTAAGTCTGAGCTCTGAGGAGGTAAAGTTATTTAAGCAAAACTGAGACTTTTGTATTATAATAGTCCTAAAGATATTTTAACCGCAATTTCCACGAGTTCAAACTTAAAGAAGGGCTTTCAATGAACTCAGATTTTGGAGTTTGATGGAGGAAACCTTGCGGGCAGTTATTTGATAGAAGTACCTATCTAAAGATAAAGGTTAATATTATATACACTTATTATACAGTGTGTAACAAAAATAAGTGATAATACTTTAGGGTGTGTACTTGTTCCTTGTAGAGAGTTCACTGTGAAAGTAGCAGCGCTGAAAGACCAAATTTTTTTTCACTTTTGTACGAGCAAGGGCCCGAGCGTCACGAGGATCCCCATACAAAATTGAAAAAAAAATTGGTCTTTCAGCGCTGCTATTTTCACAGTGAACTCTCTACAAGGGACACGTACACACCCTAAAGTATTATCACTTATTTTTGTTACACCCTATATAATGGCAATACCAAGAAGGCACAGCACAGCTGCAGCACAGGAAGCGCCAGTATACGCTACGTAAATATTTCATACTAGATGATGCCCGCAACTCCGTTGCGCCAAAATTCGTTCATCGCGCGAGAACCGTACATTTTTCCGAGGTTAAAAGTATCCTATGTCCTTTCCCGGAACTCAAAGTATTTTCATACCAAATTTCACCAAAATCGGTTCAGCGGTTAGGGCGTGAAGAGGTAGACAGACAGACAGACAGACAGACGGACAGACAGACTGACACACTTTCGCATTTATAATATTAGTAAGTATGGATTATCAAACGGTACATCTACTGCAAACTTAATAGCAACAGCTTTAAGAGGGCAACTAACCCAAAAAATCAAACATCGCCCTTCTCTCTTCACACTCACGCCCGTCTTTCATATGCCAGGTGACAAAGGACGACGCGGATTCATCGCCAAATTAGTTTTTTCTCATTAACTCGATAAATATACCTACATTTTGAAAATCCGCTAGGTCGGTTTCTCAATTATACAATTTTATACAATGTGTTAGCAGCAATATTAACTTAATTCAATGCACGGTTATGGCAATAAATGAAAAATTCGTGAAAATTAGATGCACTTTTGTGATTTTTTTCCATTGAGAAAATTTTAAGACATTGTGTTTTTGCTCAGATCGAATTCTCGGAAATAGGTATAATATTGTATCTAATTTTAGAAAATGAAACAATTCGGGGCTTATTTTCAAGCATAAAAATTTTGGGTTAGTCGCCGCCTTAAGAGAAGCAAATATTTAAAACGGCCCATTCACTATCCAGCATAAGCCGGCGGACTGCACGCAGGATAGTGAATGGCGTTGCAGGCCTGCACGGCGGACTGCAGCAGGACTGCAATTCAGGATAGTGAATGGGCCGTTTAAGACGCTGACGTTGAGAAATGTTCAGATGTACAGTCCAGCGACCAGCGGCACTCGAGTTTGTGGCGTACTCGAGCAAAAGAGCGAACATTTTCTTAAATTTGCAAAATAGTCTTAAATGTTATTAAACCACGGTTTCATTTAACAAACTACTTAGGTTCTTTTACATCTATATCTACTCGTATACATTTATATCTTCTATACATATCTATACATATTATAAAACAAAGTCGCTTTTTTTCCTCATGTCCCTTTGTTCCCTTTAATCTTTAAAACTACGCAACGGATTTTGATGATCCCTTCAGTGTTAAGGGGGTGACAGACACGCGAGTAAGTACGCGGACTTACGGCTCGACGATCTTAATCGCCTGTGTGTCAGCAAAGAGCCGCGAGCCGCGAGCCGCGCGCCGCGAGCCGCGAGCCTGGGGGTTACCATGCCCCCAGGTTCGCGGCTAGCGGCTCGCGGCGCGTGTGAGCGATTCTCGTGTGTCGCCGACGCGAGCCGAGTAAGTTCGCGAACTTAAAACCCGCGTACTTTAAGTTCGTACGTGTGTCACCCCCTTTAGATAACCCATTTATCGAGGAAGGCTATAGGCTATATTTTATCAAGGACTAATAGGAGCGAAGAAATAGAGGAAAATGTGGAAAAAACGGGGAAAATTATTTGAAAGGGCTAACTTGAACGCGCTAATCTCAGAAACTACTGATCCGATTTGAAAAATTCTTTCAGTGTTAGATAGTCCATTTATTGAGGAAGGCTATAGGCTATACTTTATCACGCTAAGCCTAATAGGGAATGTGGAAGAAACGGGGGACATTATTTGGCACAGATAAGAAGTAGACCACGTGAAGGATCATAGGCTATCATCGATTTTAATCATTTTTTCAGTGCCTATATATTTTATACCCGTGTGACGCCGGGGCGGGTCGCTAGTAATATTATAAAACAAAGTCGCTTTTTTCCCTCATGGGACATTTGTTCCCTTTAATCTTTAAGACTACGCAACGGATTTCGATGATTCTTTCAGTTTTAGATAGCCCATATTTTTTTGAGGAAGGCTATAGGCTATATTTTATCACACTAAGACTAATAGGAGCGAAGAAATAGAGGAAAATGTGGAAAAAACGGCGAAAATTAATTGAAAGGGCTAACTTGAACGCGCTAATTTTAGGAACTACTGTTCCGATTTCAAAAATTATTTCAGTGTAAGATAGCCCATTTATTGAGGAAGGTTTTAGGCTATATTTTATCACGCTAACACCCGGTTTCTGAAAGGCTGATCAACACTAAAATTGACTAATCGCCTGTTAAATCTCTTGTCAAGTACCAATTGGGTTGCTAGAAGCATGATTAGTTAGTTTAATTTGATCAGCACGTCAGTTGACATGGCTGTTCAAATTGACTTGAGAATTATATATCAACCGCCATTTTGGGTTTCCGAAACGCTTGTCAAGCCGTGATCATAGATTAAACGTTTGTCAAAAGCGGTGTCAACTAATCGGTAATTGTGGGTGAATTAACTTATGAATTTAATTGATTTTTTATGTGAATCTACATTTTCTCTTTGAACCTACGTTACTATAAGGTTTGTAAACACATTTATTATGAAGTTTTAATAAAACTTCGTAATAAATACGTCGATTATGCGAATAAACTGTTTTATTTGCAATACTCGTTTTATTTTAAAAAAAAATGTATATTATAATCAATTTCATTTCTATAATGAAAAAGAATTTAGGAATAGATACCGTCTGAAAAATTGAAATTCAAAATTCTGACAAATGAACGAAAATAAACAAATCGCATGTCAAATCAAAATGATCACAGATTAGTTAATTGTCGTCTGATCAATGGTTCAGAAAGCATCAGATTTGAAATTCCCAGAACATTTTTGATAGCGATGACAGTCTGCATTTCCTTCTTTTGACAATTCATTGGCATTTTTGATAGTTAATAGTGAAGAAATGAACGAAAACAAATAAATCGCTAGTCAAATTAAAAATGATCATAGATTAGTTAATTTTCGGCTGATCAATGTATCAGAAACTCAATTTGATTTGACATCCATGCTAAATTAACAGCAGTGTTAGTTGATCAGTGATTTGACAAACCTTTCAGAAACCGGGTGTAAGACTAATAGGAGAATGTGGAAAAAACGGGGGAAATTATTTGAAATGCTTATCTCGCAAACTACTGCAGCAATTTTTATGTTATTTGGCACAGATAAGAAGTAGACCACGTGAATCACTTTTTCAGTGGCTATATATTATTTTATACCCGTGCGACGCCGGGGCGGGTCGCTAGTTATTGATAATCCATTTTAACACCAGCCGTTGACTGGTTAGTATTAACTAATAAGTTAATAATTATTTATTACCAGTTAACACCAATAATAATAGTGCTAGTACTTATCTATAATAATTAGGCATTAGGTATTAAGTATTGTTTAAGTAAGTACTATTATTGTTACACTTATATTTTTATATTACTTAGATAATATGCAATAATTAGTATTATTATTGATGCTAATATGTACCTACGTAATAATTAATATGTAACTTCACGTTATTTATGTAAGCACAAATTAATATTCGCGTTTTTACGTTACAATTTGCAACATTCAAAGACGTAAGTAATAATTATTATCATACAGTTTATCCTACTGTATTTTTCTTTCTGCAAAAGGCTTTCTAATGGTGTCAAAGTTTATCCTTAGAAAAAGGTCGACGTAAATAAAACTGAGAAGATACGTCGGGAGCGTTGACCGGTTAAAATTGCACTAGGCCAGCGGTCGGCAACACGCGGCCCGCGAACGTATTACTAGCGGCCCGTGAATGTTTTGTGATTAAGTTAAATAAGTATCAAAACAATGTTTTCTAATATTGCCATCGTTATCGCAACTTAAAAACGTAGACGTTTGTGTCGTTTTGTAATAAAAACTGTTTATTTTCTGAATCCTTTATCCTCTTATGATACCTACTCTTTCTGGCAGCACACTTTTTACTAGTGCCATACATCAGAGAGAATGAAACTTATTTTTAAATTGTGGTCTAGAAAAGCCCTCATTATGCGTAGGTACTGGGCTTCTAGAATTAATACGAGTATGCCTGCGGCCCGCCTTTGGTTTGTTTTGCCACCTTGTGGCCCTTGCCTGTCAAAAGGTTGCCGACCGCTGTACTAGGCGCATGAGACTTTTGAGGGCCAGCACGCGTAAAATATTCAGACCGCTTGGCATTTTTTATTTACGGAACCAGACTCCAACGGGATTGTGGATACCTACTGCGGTCGTCTTAACTCTTAATTACTTTATAGCTTGCAGCTACTACTTTCCATTACATAGTCCATTATTGTGCCAATATATAGCTTATGTAAATTGTAAAGTAATCCATACTTCCATACTTATATAATAAAAGTGAAAGTGTGTCTGGCTATCTGTTATCTCTTCACGCCCTAACAGCTGAACCAATTTTAATGAGTAATAAGATACTTTTTATCCCGGAAAAATGTAAAAATATTATGTTCGATGCAAATGTATGTGTGAACTGTGAAGTTATACAACTTTGAGTAAGTATGTACTAGTTATTTTCTGTTCCCTCCAGAACTTCTCTTTAATTTAGTTCTCTTCCCTGATAATGGGGGCGCCGATTCCGCTTCAAATAGGCACAACAAAAAAGTGGGTATTAAGGCCTGTATTCACTTTGATTAGTGCAAGTGCAAGTGACTAGTAATTGAGGCAGTGGAGTGCAGGTGTGTTGCAGGTAGTGTCCAATTCTTGTTTAGTGGCTCTTTAGTAATTTAATTTAGTAAATTCAGTAGTAGCTGTCAACACGAGCGTCCAAGTTTCAAAAATAAAACTGCCATTTTGACATGTCCTTCATTTTTAATATTGGTTTTATTAAAAACTATTTGACCATGAAGATATAGCTAGCGGAATAATAGTAACAATCTCGAGCTGTCAAACGAAACCAAAATTGGTTTTCATCTGTCACACACTTGCACTCGCAAAAAATAGAACACGCTTTTAATCACGTTACTACGGAGCCGACTAGTCACTTGCACTAATCAGTCGCTGTCCACACTTACTTTCTACTAATCACTCATCACCTGTACTAGTCACCTGCACTTAATCACTAATCAAAGTGAATACAGAACTAATCACGTTACTACGCAGCCGGCTAATCACTTGCACTAAACAGTCGCTGTCCACACTAAGGCCCGTATAAACAGTCAGTCAGATGCATCTCGGTCTCAAGACACGGTTCAGGCTCTGTGATTGGTTGGCTGTCAAAATTTCCCCAAAACCAATCACAGAGCCGAACCGCGTCTTGAGACCGGGTCGCATCTTAAGTACTGACTATTTATACCAGCCTTACTTTTTCCTAATAACTAATCACCTGCCCTAATCACTTGCACTTATTACTAATGAAAGTGAATACGGGCCTATAGATCCAGCGTACTTGTTTAATGGAGATCAGTGTCTCTATCACAGTAGTAGCCTTGTTCGTTTCAGTTTTCAACTACGCATGCCCGGCTTTTTTGTTTGTCAGTGTAAGTGTCATATTCTAAAGTACCGCTAAATTTCTGTCAGGTGAGTGTCATAGTCTAAAATACCTGTCAGATTTTGACAGAAATTGATCGGTATTTTAGAATATGACAATCACACTGACTCACAAAAGCCGCGCATGCGCAGTTGAAAAACCAAACGAACAAGGCTATAGGGACCATAAAGTTAATATACCTAGCGGAATAAAGAAACAAAGGCCTGAGCAAGCGAGATGCCACTATCAGTAACACTGCGTGGTAAAAAGAGACGTATGATACATGACAGCAGCACTCATTTTTTGACGTCCAGTCGGCACGTGCCGCACGTTTACAATTTAATCTCATAGAATTCATGTTCAATCATGCTTGTGTAAGTGTATACGTACACATATTTTTCACACAGATGAAAACCAATTTTGGTTTCGTTTGACAGCTCGAGATTGTTGCTCTATTCCGATAGGTATATTAACTTTATGTCAACTGTCAGTAGTCTGTGCTGATTGCCATGCACTGGGCATCCCTCGAGTTCGACCCTCAGCTGGCCTGTCCATTCCGTGGTACACGTAGACAGAGTTTTCTAAGGTGGTACATATAACTAATCTGTGGTCCATTCCTGTCGAAATTCCTGTCAGCCATCAGCTGTCAAGTGTCAGCTGATAAAATTAAAAATAAGCGAGAGCCGAGAAGCATTGCTAAATATTTTTATCAAGATTACTTACGAAGTCTGAATAAACTAAAACAATTGTACATTATAATGTATTGAATCTATTATTGTTATAGCAAGATTAAATCAGAATGTTAACAAACAACACATAACTGTCATAGTAAATATTTTACAGCATCTCTATTTTTGTTTTGAGCATGATGTGGACTTGGGTACTGCAGACTTGAAAGTTACATAGGTACTTATTTACATTGTAATAGTGTACCTGTTATAATACAATTGGTTATTACTGTGTTTCAGGGCGCTAACTCCCATGGCCAGTTGGGACTTGGATATGTTAGTGAACAAGTGGATAAACCAACAAAAATCACTTCAACACTTTGGAATGGTGTGAGCAAAATTAGTTGTGGTGGCGGGCATTCACTTCTTATTGATAATGAGGGAAAACTTTTCTCGTGTGGATGGAATTCAAAGAATCAAACTGGTCATCCAGAAGAAAAATATAAACTCGAAAGAACATGGTGTTTAAGTGGTATCAAATTTACCAATGTTGCATGCGGGTGGGATTTTAGTTGTGGCATTACTGATGATAATTTTATGTTTGTATGGGGATCTAACAGCCATGGACAACTAGGACTACCAAAAGAACATTTTCAGGAATCACTTAAACCAATAAAATTGCAAGTCAAAGCGTGTGATGTTTCTATGGGTTTGCGGCACTCTGCTCTAATAAGCTGTAAAGGGGATGTATGGACCACTGGATGTGGAAAACATGGACAGCTCGGTTTAGGTAATGATGTGTCAGAGTCAGACAGATTTCAAAAAATTTCTAGCTTGTGCAATATAACTCATATTGCATGTGGACAAAATCATACAGTGGCCTGGCGAAGTAGTGACAGATCACTCTTTGTGTGGGGTGATAATAAACATGGACAACTGCTTTTAAGTTCTGATAAATATAGGAAAATATTCAAACCTGAGAAAATTGACATTGATGCAAAGAGTAATGTAAATAAACTTTTAAGTGGCTGGACAAATGTTTTACTGTGGTTAGCAGATGGTTCCCTACTAACATGGGGTAGAAACAATTATGGACAACTAGGTACAGATACACCATTTATAGGAACTTTAATTAATATCAAATTACCAGGTATGTTTCCAGTTTGCCAAGATTACTTTTTAATATAATGACTTTGTTATCTAGAATAACATAAATCTCAGATTATTGTCATTTTATTACAAAACTTTTTTATTTGCAGATAGAAGACAAGCCAAAGATGTGGTATTAGGATCTGAGCACACTGTATGCTTGGCAAACGATAACACTTTGTGGGCTTGGGGTTGGAATGAACATGCTAATACAGGAGTGGATTCAGCTGAATGTGTCTTCCATCCTACATTAGTACCATTAGAAAATTTAACAAATATTAGGGCTATTTATTCTGGTGCTGCTCACAATTTTCTAGTTATTGATGAAAATGAAGTAAAAAGTGAATAAGCACCTGCAAATTCATTGTAAACTATTTTTTGGGATACAATCTCCAAGACAGAATTTAAAGATCTTACTTAATAACATCCAATAATTAAGTTATTATTTACAAATTTTACATTATAATCAATCCATTAATTATTATTATTAACACAACCATTTTTATTTTTTTATGATTATAAAAAAGCTGTAATTATAATTGTTGAACAAAAATAAAAATTGGTTTGGTGTTTTTGTTTTTATTTTCAGTCATTTAACTGCAAAATCTTTATAGTGAGGGAGCCCTAGAACAATTTTTTTTTATTACTAACAAGCAAATTTTTTGTGAGTAGCTTCATTTCAATGATTAAAGAAACTTGTTTCTTTTGTCATTGCTTCATTCTGATAAAGCGGGGAATTCACTACCGGGCTGCCCGGTCTGGCACAAGTCTGTTGCTTGCCCCTATTGAACACACACAGAACAGACTAGTCAGTCGAATAGATTGACGGCTGCAGCTCGGTCGTGGACTCATGGACTCGATATTCTTTTTAACAAATGATAGATCAGTATCAGCGTTGATTTTTTTGGATTTTTCAATAAGTTCCGTGTAAGCGGCTTTACGTTAATCGGTGTTTTGAATGTTATCCTTGCTTTTAACTTTCCACAAACAAGGATGCGACCGGTAAATGGAAATAAACGAATGTCAAAATTGTTGTTGTTGGTTTTTCTTATGTTTAGTGTTTGTATTGATTACAATATGTTTTAAAATAATATTTTAAGTGGATTCCAGTCGCTCTCCAAGGCGCAAATGACGACGGGCCGCCCGTTGCGACCATTCCTGTACAGACTTGCACATGCCCGCGCGGGAAAAATGCGATCTCGCGGGCACGGGCCGGCGGGCATATCTGTGCCCGTACCTAGGAATTGACGAGCAGACATGCACAGACCTGCCCGTGACGGGCGGCCCGGTAGTCAATTTCCTGCTTAAGACAAACAACTTTTTTATCTGCGAAAAATCTTGAAAGTGGTAGCCAGAGATAAAAAGGATTTCATACTTTGATTTGATGGTCCTAAAATATGGATTGTTCTATTTGTAGGACAATGTTACTCTTAAATTATATAACTTGGTCGCCTATGGTACCCTAAAACGGAACCCTAACCAGCTGATTTTTTGTATATTGGTAGATTGGTAGGTTAATCTATAATTCTATACTAACATTATAAAGAGGAAAATTTTGTTTGTATAATTGTAATGAATAGGCTCAAAAACTACTGGACCGATTTTAAAAATTCTTTCACCATTCGAGTAACAAAGGCTACATTTTATTTTAGAAAAAAAAGGTTTCCGTAAGATACTTGGGTTTTTCGGACACAAGGTATAAAAAATCAACCAGAAAAGTTACTTATTTTGCGTACGCTGCCTAAACTATAAAATATAGAACCATATAATATTCCAATTAATTGTAGACCTTATAAATATTTACAAAAAAGTTCGCGACACACTATACCTATCTATGTCGAATGAGGCACAAGAACCATTTTTTTATTTAAAAAATCTTGATTTATTTGGACTAAATTTAAACGCGTTTATTTTACTAATCCTTATGAAAATAAATTATTTCATCACTAAGTACAGTTTATGTAGTTAATATTTGGTCTTTGAATGACATTGGACGTTTGGTTTTGAAGTTATGGCGAAATTAAAATATTACGATTTCAACCAAATTTCAACTGCACGGCCCGTTGCGAAGTGAGCGTCATCAATCGGGGGTGCGCGTGCGACAGTTTTTCTCAGGGCTGACCAACAGTTCTTTTCAGGGCTAAACAACAGTTCTTTTTAGAGCTAGAATATTACACGCTATTTTAACATTTTCTTAAATATTTAAAAATGCTTAAGAGAGCCAGGTCGGACGACCATGGCGCCATACTTATATTTTAGTCACTTCAATAAAATAATATGGGCAAAACAACGTTTGCCGGGACAGCTAGTAGTTATATAATTTAAGATTAACATTGTCCTACAAATAGAACAGTCCATATTTTAGGACCATCAAATCAAAGTATGAAATCCTTTCTATCTCTGTTAGTTACACTTTCAAGATTTCTCGAAGATAAAAATGCCTTATCAAAATAAACAACACAAAAAATCGGCAAGGGCGAGTCGGACTCGCGCACGAAGGGTTCCGTACCGTTATGGAGCAAAAATTGGCCGAAAATTGTTTTTTGTATAGTAATTAAATTTTTAAATTAAATTTTTATTTTAAATTAAAATTTAAAATTTTTATTTTATTTTAATTAATTATTACAGTACAGATATATTTTAGGCCTTTGTGAAAATTACAAGTGCCTACCTGTTGCCATTATAGATATCGAGCAAAATAGGCCAAAAAAATCATGATTGTTGTATGGGAGCCCCCCTTAAATATTAATATAAGTAATTTAGTTTTTAGTGTTTATTGTTATAGCGGCAACAGATATACACAATCTGTGAAAATTTCAGATGTCTAGCTATAGCGGTTCTTGAGTTACAGTCTGGCGACAAGCAGACAGACGGACGGACAGACAACGAAGTCTTAGTAATAAGGTTTTTACCCTTTGGGTACGGAACCCTAAAAATTAGCTTGTTAGTAATAAAAAAATGTTCTAGGGCTCCCTGACTATTATACTTTAATTAATGCATGTAAAAATATTATTTGTGATGAAAAGTAACGAGATATAACAATGGGGCACTGGCTGAAAGCTGAACTATATGGCCAATATAAAAATAAACTGTAAACAAGCCATAGTATTATGTCATAGGAAAGAGCATAAGTCTCATCATATTATTCTGTTCTTTATTTGCTAAAATTATGTAATATGCTAATTACAAAAAGGGCCATTCTTTAAGCATATTATTCGATCTACAAAGTAGAACAGATGTCCAGTACGAGAGAAACCTTTTTAATAATTTATGCTTTTAAAAATCCATGCTTTGTAAGCAACAAGTAAGTTAAGCCAGTGAGACCACTTTTCTATGCTCCTTTATTACAAATGATAATACAAACTTATTATACAACATTTATTAAAGTAAGTAATAGTTTTAAAATCTTAGATAAGCAGCATAAACATAAACCATTAGCAATCTGCTACCTCTTCCTTTCACCTTTTTGTGTTTTTCGTTTCTCCTTTTTTTCCTCTTTTTGTTGTTTTTGTTTTTCTCTGAAAAATTATAAAATCAAATTTAGTAAATGCTTCTTCTGTAAATATTAAATAATAATTGTAGTTTTGTTTTTAACCAATTCAGTGCGGATGACACGGCAGCTGTGTCATATTATATTTTTTTATGTGTGTATTTAGAAAACAATTGTATCTCCCGCAAATTACACTTTAGAAGCTGCTGCTCTGAACAAAACCATCTTAATTTTCCATGTAAAACAAGCCTATAGGCTTATTCAGTGAATTAAAAGAAAAGTAAGGGCTGTCAACCTTTTTTAAGCTGCATTCATTGCAGATGACACGGCAGCCATGGGCGTACCCAGGATTTTAGCTAAGTAACAACTTCTATGGCGTATGACACGGCTAACATGCCACGAGAAAATTTTATGCCGCCACTACTAAAACTTTTCAAAAATGTGCGCCGCAATTAATCGGTTAATTAAAGCTTTTTATGATAATCTTACCTGTCTTCTCTATCCTTCTCCTTTTTTCTTTGGGCTTCAAGTCTAGCTTGCTCACGTCTTTCCCTTGCTGCAGCTTGAACATCTGATACATTTGTGTTTTTCACTAAGTCTGAATTTGTTTGTTCATCTTCATTTTCTTCACTGTCCTGGTAAAATGAATAGTTGGGTTAAGTTAAATATTACAAACATAATGCCTGCCACACACGCTACTGTCTACCGGAGAGGTCCACCTGGGCAGGTATGCCTGCGCAGGTAGACTGGAATGTGTGTGGGAATAGACCTGTGCAGTTTTTTCGACCTGCGCAGGCGACCAGCCCAAAATATATTCTCACACATTCTGGTCTACCTGCACCAGTGGACCTCTCCTGTAGACCGTAGCATGTATGGCTTACATAAGGGCGATTCCATTATCGCGGGTGCAACAGTTTGACACACTTAAAGCTTCCTACAGCCAAAATGAAGCATATTTATTAATAAAATATCCCTTGAAGGGATACATATTAACTAGTTTAACAATGATTTATAAATGAAAACCTTCATCAAATGTATGAAGGGCCACAAACAGGTCTGAAGTGCCATCGCCGGTGCAACCAAATTGACCCTCCATTAGGAACTGTGATGAGTTCATATGTGAATACTGGTTATTGCGAAACTTTTACAAAATAACTTGCCATTTCAAAATAGCATAAAACAAAAAAACTATGTAACTAGATAAAAGTAATTATAACTATAAGTACTAGAAATTATTAACTATTTTACGATTGCGAGTGCAACATCAAAATTCTCAAATCTCTTAAAGGTGAATTAAATCGTAATTCTCTAACAAATTTTAAAATTTTAGATATGGAATATTTAATTATACTAATAAGTTTGTAATAAAACTGCACCAATTTGTAGTTTTTCATTTATTTTCAGTTGTTATTGGCCTGACAAAATTAATCGTCTTAATCACAAAAACAATTGAATAGTGTAATTTATACAAAAGATTTCGACATATTGCTGTATAACTATACCACAACTAAACATTAATTTGAAATATATGCTATTTTAATTTAAGAATATGGGAAAAAACATCGCGTCCCTTGGATGATATTGCTTAAAAACACTCTAAATTATTGGAATTTAATTTTTTACTGATAAAAATTGTTATGTTAGTAAATACACATCTTCTTACGTATATTCCAATTGAAAAATGTAATAAATGTCTCATTTTAAAAATTCTCGTAAGGGGCCGGGCTACCCTCGAAATTCTCATACATACGTAATACCAAAATCATTTTCTTCTACGAAAATATTTAACATGTTTGAGTTATTTTTCAGCTTAAACTAATAATTAGGTAGGTTCCTGTTCAAAAATTAACTTCAAAATATTTGAACACTAAAAAAAATTTTTTGTGTATAAATTTTTTTTACTAAATTTACTACTAAACATTTAAACACTAAAAAATAGAGTAGAACACTAAAAAATATACAAATAAATAGTAAATTTACTACAAAATATTTAAATACTAAAAAATATTTTTTAAGAGTTGAAATATTTTGCAGTAAATATACTATTTATTTATATATTTTTTAGTGTTTTACTCTATTTTTTAGTGTTTAAATATTTAGTAGTAAAAGTAAAAAAAAATTAGTTATACACAATTTTTTTTTTTTTTGGGTTTAAATATTTTGAGGTTAATTTTTGTACAGGAACCTAGGTAATTACTATTTCAAGCTGAAAAATAACTCAAACACGTTAAATTTTTTTTCGTATGAGAAAATGATTTTGGTATTATGTATGTATGAGAATTTCAAGGGTAGCCCGGGCTCTTAAAGGCCATCTGTATCGGAATCACCCATAAGTAAATGATCTCTTACCTCTTTATCAGAAAGTTGACTGTATTGGGACAATATAGCTTCTCGTATTTTTTTCTCTTCATCTGTATATTCTTTACGTGTTGTTGTAGCCAATGACTGGGAGTCCAATAATTTAGCAAGTTGAATATCTACATCAGCAGCAGGTTTTGATGCTTCATCTTTTGGTTGACAAAGTTGCCACTTCTCAATTATTTCATTGACATGTTGTGAAATGTCCTGTGTCTGAAAATTGCAAAAATTTTATAATAATTATTTTTATGTAAACATTATTAAAGAATTGTATGAATTATATTAATGATTTAAACATCATTGAACCGAATATCCCAATATTATATCTGATATCAGATAAGTAATAAATACTGAAACACATACCAATAACATTTATTTTTAGTTATGTACTATAAAAACATTGTCTAAAGCAAAATATTCTACATAAGAATGTAATAGTTTTATTTTGATATAAGTACCCCATATAACTCAAAAATGAAACAAATCTAAATTATAACTTTCAAGCTCAGAAAATACATACATTTTTTAGACTTTATAGCTGACTCAAACCTCCCAGAACGACCAAGTATAAAATTACTGTTAATTCCAGAGTATGATGGTACAGTTTTAAACCCTTATGTTCTATTTTATGGCGAATTTGTCTTTGTGTTACTCCAACATAAGTGTATAATTATTATTGAGTTGCAATAATATGTATATGTTACCGTTAATGTGCGTAAACCAGTTAGACTGCAGATTAACAAGATATTCTGCAGATTACCTGGGTGAGTCAGTTAAAGTGCAAAAGTTTATTCTATTCTCATTAAATTACATAAAACAGGATCTGGTTTGAATAAAACATGTTATTTAGCTGTAGAGAATTATTTAATATAATTTTTGGGACATAAACAAGGGAATTAATTATTAAATTTTAAGTAAAATGTTACTCCACTAATAAAATAAAAACAGATCGTCGTAAATAAACAAACGAATGAAAGTTTTTAAGACTTTTACAAAGGAAGAGAATGCAAACTAACTAGGTAAAGTGCAAATACAAGCTTTTTTAATTAAGAATTTCACACTTTAATGGATGGTATCAGGGAATCTGCAGATTACCTAGGTAATGCGCACGTTAACGTATTCTGCATTCTAACGGTAACATATCTACTTTACCTGATCTGTGTGTCATGCAACAGAAGGCGAGCAAAATGGAATTATTACAAAAATCGAGTGTTAAAATTGTAAAGTAGGTATTCACGGTTTCTACTTTCTACTTACAACAAATTCCGATAGAATCCCTTCCAGCGCCTCTTTTTTGTCCTCAATCGAATCATCGCTTTCTAAAATACCAGAAATATATGAACTAAATACATTTTCATCCGTTTTAAGTAGTTTTAATTTATCAATGAGCCACGGCTCGAACTCGCTCACCGCTGTCGCCATATTTATGAATAGATTTGACAATTGACAATGACATTGACATCGACCTGCAGGTGATAGATGACAATTGTTTTTTTTTCATTAATGATGTTATGCATAGAACCATGATTAACAGTGTCAAGTTTTAAAAATATGGGAAATATAATATCAATGATCAATCAAGCCTAATCAAGCAGGCCCGGAGGCCGCTGGCCGGACTGCAAACTGCCATTTGCCAACTGCCACACTTGGCGAATTTGTAGGCTTAATTCATAAATTGCGTATTTAAATTTTGAACACATGTCTGGCCGCGGCGCCGGCTTGAGAGTTTAGAGATCACGCAAAGTTATAATAATTATGAGATCACGCAAATATGCCAAAACTGAGTAAAAAATAAAAATCAAACTTCAGAGTTCAGACTTCAGAAATCAGAGGTGAAAATATTATAAATCCTTAAGGCATAACCTAGTACTGTTTAAATTAATAATAAAAAATAAAATAAAGCTCATAAATGACAGTTCGCAAGCCACACCATGACTTGTCATATAATCAAATTGTCAAAGCAGCCCCAGATTACTAGTATATTATATTTGTAGAAAGCGGCTTTGAGTTGTATTAATTACAAAGCAATTTTATGGTATTTTATTGTTAAATACTTATTCAAAACCGTATAAACATGTCTGCAAGATATGATAGAGCTATTACAGTGTTTTCTCCTGATGGTCACTTACTACAAGTGGAATATGCCCAAGAAGCTGTTCGGAAAGGATCGACAGCGGTATTCACATTTGCATTATTTGAATTGAGGAGTAAGTAGGTATCTAATAACTTTACGTTTTATAAAAATTGTCACATTCTTTTAGGTTGGAGTAAGAGGCAAAGATGTAGTCGTATTAGGAGTTGAAAAGAAGTCGGTTGCTAAACTGCAAGAAGAAAGGACTGTTAGAAAGATTTGCTTGTTAGACGATCACGTCGTTATGGCTTTCGCCGGTCTAACTGCCGATGCTCGCATATTAATCAATAGAGCTCAAATCGAGTGCCAGTCGCATAAGCTTACTGTGGAGGATCCAGTGACATTAGAATACATCACTAGGTATATTGCGGGTCTCAAACAAAAATATACTCAGAGTAATGGACGTCGTCCGTTTGGCATATCTTGCCTTATCGGTGGATTTGATTATGATGGCCAGCCCCATCTGTTCCAGACTGAGCCTTCTGGTATATATTATGAATGGAAAGCTAATGCCACAGGTAGAGCAGCGAAAACTGTCAGGGAATTCTTAGAGAAGAATTATACAGCCGAAGAGGTTGCATCGGAGAATGGTGCAGTTAAGGTAATAATACAAATAATAGTAAAACTTCTAGATAATCTGATACTCATATTAAAATCTTAGTAAAAATATATTACGCATTACTCATTTTAATAATTAGTTTTTGAATATTACTTTTCATATTATTAAGTCCATGTTTCTCAAATGTTTTTCAGCTTGCAATTCGTGCACTGTTGGAAGTTGTGCAGTCAGGTCAGAAAAATCTTGAGATTGCAGTCATGAGGCGTAATCAGCCAATGCAAATGCTGGATGTAGACACAATCAACTCTTATGTTGCTATTATTGACAAGGAAAAGGAAGAGGAGGCTGAGAAGAAAAAACAGAAGTAGTTTTTTTTATTAATTTTATAAAACCAATAAATGGATAACTTTATATATTACTCTATATTCAATCTAATATCTTTCACTATAAAGAATATCATGACTTATTCAATCAAAGATAATAAATTTAAAACCAGTAGAAGTACAAGACAGGTGCTAAAATTATTTAAATTTAATAATTTTGGTAGCTGTTTTGTATTTCTAGATACTTAATATCTGTGTATGAAAAACTAAATTCATTCATTAACCCATCAATCCCCGTAAGGCCCATATGGGCCCGACAACGAAAGATTTCCAGGAATTGGCGATCGACGGATTAAATAGAAAAAAAAATATTATTTCATTAAACACCATGTTATGGAATGCTTACTTATTCTAGTAAAAACATAAATCATCATTTTCAAATAAAATATGGAACACCACTTTATAGTGTTAGAAAACATAACTTATTTAAGAAAAAAAGTAACATGTATTTATCATGCTCAATCTAGATAGAAGTAATGATGAAAATGATCTATTAGTTTTAATAAAAGTTTTCAGGATTCAAAATATCATTTGCCATTGAGATTTGTGAATAGAAGGAATGTTTGTTGGCATTGATGTCACTAAACATTTGTTCCCATTCACCATGAAAGTAATTTTCGTTATTGTTCTAAAACAAAATAATAGTACATATTAAAAAAATTGCTTGAATACTACGAATAATAAAAAATAAGGAAACATAACTCCCATACTATTACCGTTTAAAATTTGGTTCCATTCGAACTTTCATGTAATGTCAGCCTTTATACCGCTCAAGGCCACCTAAATATTGCAAATGTATTGAAATGTGTACCTAAGGTACACTTTTTTGACAAGTATTTTGGAGCATGTTTTTTGCAGGAGTTACTCTTCCTTAGTTTTTATTGTTCGTAGGTAGCTTGAATATAATGTATTAACCAAACTTTCGTGAGATTGTTTTATATCTTACCTCATTTACTGCATTGTCATCAACATTGTAATTTCCCAAAGATGGTAATATGCAGTTTAGTAAACTAGTATTTTTATTTACATTAAATTCTGCAAGCAATTCCATTTTGGATGTATCATAACAGCTATTTGCTTCTATCAATTGGATGGATTGAACTCCTTCATTAGAGTTCTGTCGGCAATCCCTGTGTGAGAAACTATTTTAATATTTTAAATTTCGTTTATGCTTATTTTATTTTAAATATATTTATGTATTATAATTACCTTGAATTATCACACCAGTATTCATTTTCTAATTTGATCTTCACTGAATCTCTCAGTTTATATACTGTATTATCTATGACTGAATCTGTGGAAAGGTGAGTAATTGGAGAGTGAGAAAGTATGAGAGGATCTTGTGGTTTAAGGTTAGTAGAAGGTGAACAATTTTGGATAAAGGACCTGTTTTAGGGTTTACTTCATCTTCTTTTGGCAACATGTTGATGTAAACTTCACCATTATCACTTACTTCCTGAGTATCTGAAACAATTTTTTATTTTTCAGTTCAGCTGTATTTAAGTAGTATACAAACATAATATGTATTTTACCTTATAAACTTGTCCAAGTAAACAATTTTTTTACTTGTATGTAAGTTCATACCTTCAAACTCTATTTTACATTTATTATCTGCATAGTTATGAAGATAATAGTTCTCCACTGCTTTGTTCAAAGCAACTCTCAGAGCGTGGCGGGCTTTTTGCAATGGGGTGAGTGATGTTTGACCTTGCATATTGCACTTCTAAAAATATATATTTAATGAAGAATACAATTCATTACTCAAAGTTAACTTCTTTTAACTGTCTTTGACTGAGGAATTTACAACTGTCTTTCACTAACAAATTTACTTACATTTAAGTGTACCTACCTACTGGATCATTTTTTATAGTCCGCGCGGAACTAGTTGGCCACTCTGCCGGTATGTGAGCATATGGGCAGAGCGGCCAACTAGTTCCACGCTGACTATAGAATACCACCTCTCTATACAATATATTATTGTACTATTATATCTATGATACCACTTTTTTAAGGAGGGGAAATACGTTACGTATCCCCCACCTCCTCGGAGGAAGGGGCGGGGGTATGTGGGTCTCCCTACAAGAGGTCTACCCACTAAAACCCCCCCCCAGCCCTCCATCATCATCCATAAAGTGATATTTGAGTGGTATTACCAGTTCTAGTAAAAAGTTCTAAAGTTAGGAACTTGCCTTGTAAACATACCTTGAATTTTGAGGTTTTATAGTTCAATGGTTTTCTAGATATCTTTTTAAGTAGCTCAGGGCGTCCGTATTGAAAATAGTCATGTATATATTCGTGCATAAATGGGTTGCTTGAATTGCATAAAGGATCTTGTAAATGTGATGTAACTTTTCGAAATCCATATAAATTGAGTTGTCGAATAAAACTTGATATATTTGAAGTTTTAAAAATTGAGTGATGAGTTTGTAAATAAAGGTGAAGTATTTTATAATTTAGAAGAATAGATTGCCCGTTTCCGCCCCACATTATTGCTTTAGAACCTAATTTAAGTAATTGCCATAACTTCTGAGGAAACCTCATATTTTGAAATACCATAACTTTTGTATCATATTTTGTATCTTGCATTTTTGCTATCAAAAGTTTCAGTCTCACCGTCTCACAAATAGTTTTATTAGTACCTATTTTCCATTAAATTATATTTAATCGTTGCAATTGATAATATAAAATTTAATTAGGTACTAAAAAGACATTATAATTGCGTCAAAATTTTGGGTGACAATGAATTCAAATTCCCGCGTTTTTCCACTGTCATACATCATTGGCGCAGATTACACGCATCAATATTATCACGATTCCGTGATAATATTGATGGTGTAATAGGCTGAATCGCAGTATCGCAGTACTATTTTTTGACGACCTGTGTGGCTCAGTTGGTGGGCTGTTCAGTTGGTAGCCCAAGCCGGGGGTCGCGGGTTCGAATCCCGCCGACGGAACAAAAAGTTTTCAAAGTTCCTGGGTCATGGATGTGTATTAAATATGTGTATCATATAATAAAAATCTTAAATATATGTATAGTATAAATAAAAGTATTAAATATATTTCCGTTGTCTGGTACCCGTACCACAAGTCCTTTAGGTACTTACCACGGGGCCAGACTGACGTGGTGTGAAGCGTCCATAGATTATTATTATTATATTTTATTATATTATTTGTGAATCCCGTGATACTAGAATCGTGATAATATTGACCGTGTAATCTAGGCTATTGGCAAATATTATCACAATTCTAGTATCACGGGATTCACAAATAGTACTGCGATACTGCGATTCGGCCTATTACACCATCAATATTATCACGGAATCGTGATAATATTGATGTGTGTAATCTGCGCCATTACATTCTTTTTTTAATTTTTTCTTATAGCGCTGTATATTATAAGTTTATGGCTACGACTTGGCTACGAGTTACGACTAAAATGTGCAGGCACTTCACATGGCTATTTTTGTATTTGCGTATAAATTGATGTATTCGCCAAACAATCACCGGTAGACGGTATGTTTGACAAATATTGGCCTTATTTGCCTATTTGACAAATATGACTAATACCAAATACGCAATACTCGGGCCTCGGCGCGGCGAACCTTGGTGATTGGTCCCTATGACACTGACAGTAATAACATTGTAGTGGCGTCACCATTAATTTAGGATCATATCGGCAGGGCTTCAAATAACGTTATTTTTTCATAACGTTACGGCTTCAAGGGCATAGATAACGTTATGAAAATTTACCCGATATTAAAAATAACGTTAAAAATTGATATTAATAACGGTTAATGTTATAACGTTATATAGGATTTATAACGGTAAATATATGTTCTTTGATAACGTTATAGTCCGTCAAGAAAGTCATGACAGGCGGGAAAATTTTCTAAACGTAATCACGCTTATAAGGTGTATTTTTTCTTTGTATTTTCACACAAATCTCGCAAAAAAGTGGGCTGCGAGTGAGATTTAGTGCACCGTGCACGATTGCATATCTGATACCAGAAAATAACGTTATATTTACCGTTATTATTATAACGATATTTTTTCGTTTATACATATCGAAAAAATATCGTTATAATAATAACGGTAAATATAACGTTATTTTACTAAATATCGTTATAAAAATAACGTTATCTGGCTACCATAATGAAAATAACGGTACGTAACGATATTTTTTCTGTTATTCGATAACGTTATGAAGCCCTGCATATCGGAGGCGTCTAAAAATGTCATTTATAAATTTTACGCAGCTTTATGCCATTACAATGATATTCCGTTAGATTTTTTAACAGACATTTTACAGATTTTACAAGAAATTATCTCAATCTGAATTTACGTTTTAAAAGTTGCAAACAGCAAAACTAAAGTACTGACCATACAATAATGGAGGTCAGTGCCGAAGTGCCATAATAAGAAAAAAAAAGACTTGACAGTTCACAGTTGACGAAAACCAAACGAAAACAAATTATGGAAACTCGGAAGTCGGGACTTGTTTTTATTACCGTATCTATCTACTTTTCATATGATTTTATTAGGTTTTTATTACATTGTTTATTAAATTAGCTGAAATTTTTGTTTTGGAAAGTCAATATTATCATGAATAAATGCAGGTATGGATAGTACATAAAAAAACCATGTTGCTAAGAGTGAATTTGTAAGTAATTATCATTTTTCATTAATTCTTCAAATGATTTCAGATTTTCAATGTTATTATTAGAGCCTGGAGAGATATATTTTGAGGATTATTCTTGTTCCATGCACGATGATTTATCCTTAAAAAAGGGAATAATAAGACAGGGTCGCTTAAAACTTTGTTCAAAGTCCCTTGTTTTTGAACCGCGAAATTTCGTGGAACCACTTCTAAAAATCCATTTTAAAGAATGCTTAGATATCTCCACAGTTCCATCTAAAATAAATAAGGCATGTAATGTGATTCAAATAAAAGTTAAGCAATACTGTGAAATGCTGGAGGAAAATATTTTAACGCCATACAAATTTCAATACAAAGCTAAGGATTTTTTCTTTATCTTCGATTTTGCCTCAGCTGAAGAATGCTTAAATCAGATGCAACAGCTTTTGAGGGCATCAACATTGCATGCTCCTGAACACAACAGTATGGTGGCTACAATCCTTTACTCTAGGTATATGAGAATGGTTTTTGACCCTGTGATGATGGATGACTTTACAGAAAAAATAATCTACGAATTCCAAGTAGAAAAAATATCACCACTTGTAAGACATCAGGGAAAACTAGCACTCACACCCACAACACTTTATTTTCAACCCTTTAGTAATATAGAAAATGTAAGTGATTCAAGCCTTTTTTCAATAAGATATACCTACATAACTTATTTTTGAAACCTATTATCTTTGTCATTAAATATCACAAAAATTTTGCAGAGTCCAATCCTAAAGGTTAAGTTAAAGGATATAAATAGGATGTACAAGAGAAGATTTTTGCTAAGGCAAGTTGTATGTATCATTGTGTGTTGTGCTTTTGAATAATTTTATATGCTGCAATTTTTATTAGAAAAAATTAACACTTCTAGGGTCTTGAAATATATTGCTTGAATCAAAGCTCAATTCGTCACATTTACTTGTTATTCTTGAGTGAAGATGAAAGAAACGCCATCTATGAATTTATAGAATCATCACCTAATAATAATTTAGAGCAAGTTCATATTGAAGAAATGACTCTCCGGTGGCAAAATGGGATCGTATCAAACTATGATTACTTGGTGTACCTTAATTGGTGAGTGGAATTTAATTGTAAAATTAATTTTCAAACATATTTCTTTCTTATATCAAATCAAATATTATTATTGTTTTAATTATAGTTCTAAATACTTTTAGCACATCACCCTCTTTCTAGCAATTTGTTCCTTTCTTTCAAAGGTTGCCTGGAGGAGATTGCTTAGTATTAATCCTTCAGGCCGCGAGCACCAGTGATCGCGACAACAATAGAATACAATAGCAATTCCTGGAAATTCCGACTGAAATATTAAGGTGGCCTTTGTGCACTCTCAACATTTTATTGTTTTTATTTTATGCATGTGTTTGTAATTACTGCAATGTGCACAATAAAGTATATTCATTTCTTTTCATGTTTTCTTTTAGCCTTGCAGACAGAAGTAAGAATGATCTAACTCAGTACCCAGTTTTTCCGTGGATTGTGTCTGATTACACTTCAGAAATTCTGGATTTGGACAGTTGGGAAACATTTAGAGATTTATCTAAGCCCATGGGTGCTCTTAATAAAGATAGATTAGCAAAGCTGTTGGAAAGGTATCAAGAAATGTCTGAACCCAAGTTTCTTTACGGATCTCATTATTCAGCCCCTGGCTTAGTGTTGTTTTATTTAGTGAGTATTATTTAATTTATAATTGAATGCATACATATTATTATGTTATTTTGCAAATTCAACAATTCCTGTATGATTATTTTCAAATGCGTTTTATAGATCCTACATCTAATATTATGTTTATCTAGCTTATATTATTATTGGTCATAAAATATTATACAAATATATTTTATAGAATATCTATCATCTAAATTGGCTTAGTTAAGTGTTAAGTGGTAACAGATAGGTATACTTTCATACTTATCTAGACATATTGACATATTGTGGTAGTGTGTCATGCAAAGTTCTTAATTATATACATAATATATTAATAATTATGTAATAACTTGGGATAAGGGTGCGTTTCCACTTTCTACTGAAGCGGAGAGGAGCTTAGCGGTTCCCGAATTGACCAATTGTGCTATTCCACCGGAATGACAGCAAAGATTTCAAACATGGTGATTGGTCAATTCGGCACCGCTCCGCTTCAGTGGAAACGCGGCCTTAGGGAAATAGGGCTGCCATCTGTCCAGATTTGTCATAGTTTGAAAGGTGTCCGGGTACTGTCCAGTCAGGGTTTTCAGTTTCCAGGTGAAATCCAGACACTTTAGTTGAGTGAACGACGACAATTTAGGCGATGGCAGCCCTAGTAGCGATTATAGCGTAGTGATTATGTTACTATCTATACATGACACACTTGGTAAAGGTTTGATAATGCTAACATTTAAAATTCTTAGTCAACTTTAAAGTTGACTAAGAATTTTAAAAGCGCAGCTGCAGTCAATTTAATCTTAAGATTCCATTGACTGAAGCTGCGCTTGATATTAATATTATTAGGAATTGAATAGATACATAATTTATTAATTTCCAGGTTCGCAAATACCCACAGTACATGTTATGTTTACAAAATGGAAGATTTGACCATCCAGATAGAATGTTTAATTCTGTGGGGCATGTTTATCATAATTGTTTGAAGAATATGTCAGACTTTAAGGTATGCAATATTAGGGTGTTTTAAATACTCCTTATAATAATATTTACTACTAGCTGTCCCGGCCAACGTTGCTTTGCCATGATAAGTACCTATTTCGATTTTCGCCCCATGGATTAAAAAAAATATACGGATGTAACCTTGTCTAATCCCGAGTGAAGCATAATAATGGCCGCCCGTGTAGGATGTGTGCGTGTCATTGGCGCCGTCACTCTATGTACAATGACAGCGGGTTGTAGTACCTAGTTGCGTGTTTGAGTGTCGGTCACGTGTACAATAAACGAAATTGTGACGAAATTATCGTACTTTGCATGCTTCACCTCTTTATAGTGTAATGCTCTATCCGTATTTTTTTTTAAATCCGTGTTTCGCCCATATTATTTTTTTTGAAGTGACTAAATAAGTATGTCGCCATGGCAACGTCGATCGCTATCCCGTCGCACAAACAATGGTCGCCGTCAGTCTCAGGTTGTAATAATTTACTATTATTTATTCAACAAATGCACTTATCTTATATCTTTGAACGAGCAATTCTTGTATATATAATATAATTGGAATCTCGGAATCGGCTCCAACAATTTTCATGAAATTTAGTATATTAGGGGGTTTCGGGGGCGATAAATCGATCTAGCTAGGAATCATTTTTAGAAAATGTCATTTTATTTGTGTGTTATCGAATACCGAGCTAAGCTCGGTCAAATAGCTAGTCAATATACAGGGTGTAACAAAAATAAGTGATAATACTTTAGGGTGTGTTCTGTGTATGTGTCCCTTACATAGAGTTCACTGCAAAAGTAGCAGCGCTGAAAGACTATTTTTTTTCTTCCGTACATTTTTAATTAAATACCGCATCGTAAAAAAAATTATCAACCCTAGCACAAGCGCGCTGCGCGAGCGCAATGACCTCGATCAGGTGATCTGGTTAGGGTTCAGTAACGAAAGATATTTTATTTTCGAAAGAGAAGCGTGTTAGATGCATTATTACGTTAGTTTAATAAGTGTAACACATTTGTCATTTTTGATTTCTCATTTAAAATAATGTAAAAGTAATAGAATTTACATCATTTTGTACTCAAAATAATATTTTTTTATTATTTAATAATAAAATTATTTTATATGATTAATCCAAAACAATAATGCAAAAAGTAAGTACATTAAAATAAAATCATAACAATAAACTTAGAATCTTGAACCACAAAATTAAAAAGTACATAATATTATTATGTGGATTGTGGACTGTGGAGCTAGTAGCCATGAATGAAAAATTTTCGACGCGTTGATTGGATCATGTGCTCCCGCGATACAGTTGCGTTAGACTCGGTTAGACCAATCGATGCGTTCGAATCTGAGATCGAATCGATGCAATGAATGAAAGTCCACGTGGAGTAGTGTACAGTAGTGGACAGGGCTGTAACTCAAAAATTTTTTCAAAGATTTGAAATGCGTTTTTCTCCAAAATCAGGTTGCGTACAAATATTTAGTACTGCTTTTTGGATACACCTTAACCCAAGAATTATCTCAGTTATTTATTGTTACACCCTGTATAAAGTACCCAGTAGCCGATTCTCAGACCTACTGAATATGCATATAAAATTTGGTAAAAATCAGTAAAGCCGTTTCGGAGGAGTTCGCTGACTAACATTGTGACACGAGAATTTTATATAAGTACTAGCTGTCCCGGCAAACGTTGATTTGCCATAATATATTTGCCATATTATTTTATTGAAGTGACTAAATAAGTAATGTCACCATGGCAACGTCGATCGCTATCCCGTCACACAAACAATGGTCGCCGTCAGTGTCAGGTTGTAATAATTTACTATTATTTATTCAACAAATGCACCTATCAATATATAAAGTACCGAGTAGCCGATTCTCAGACGTACTGAATATGCACATAAAATTTGGTAAAAATTAGTAAAGCCGTTTTGGAAGAGTTCGTGGACTAACATTGTGACACGAGAATTTTATATATAAGACTAGATGAAACCCGCAACTTCGTTGCGCCAAAACTCATTTATCGCGCGGGAACCGTACATTATTTCGAGACAAAAAGTATCCTATGTCCTTTCCCGGGACTCAAAGTATCTCCATACCAAATTTCAGCGAAATCGGTTCAGGGGTTTGGGCGTGAAGAGGTAACAGACAGACAGACAGACAGACAGACACACTTTTGTATTTATAATATTAGTATGGAAGTATGGAGGTATGGATAAGATATTATACCTACAACTAGGGATTGCAAAAAACGGATTTAGAAAAAAATCCGGATTTTCGGATTTTTTCGTCCTCAAATCCAAATTATCCGGATAATCCGGATTTTTATGTAATTTTTTGAATATTTTTGAATTACAGCTTTAAATGTGAGAAATTTTATTATTATTTCTTTATTTAACATTCATTTTAAAAGTGCAAAATAAAACATCTTAAAAATTATAATTTTTCTTAAATTACCGATTTTCACAGTGTGAAAAAAATATTTTGTCAATGTGAAAAAAAGAAGAGATTAAAACAGTATCTGGTACTTTAAATATTA
Source organism: Lysandra bellargus (assembly GCA_905333045.1). Lineage (NCBI taxonomy): Eukaryota > Metazoa > Arthropoda > Insecta > Lepidoptera > Lycaenidae > Lysandra > Lysandra bellargus. Next base: position 4,022,434 of record HG995346.1, on the reverse strand, counting down.
ATAATAACCTTAAAAACACTATGATTTTTGAACTATTTTAAAATGTGTAGTTTTAGTTAACAAGAAAATCCTAAGCAATCTCCGCTTTATCGACGACTTCGTAATTTTTGCGCCTACATCCGTCAGCCGCACATCATCAAATTATGCTCCAAGATCTGCAAGCCTAGAGGTGAAGCTTACAAAAAATAGGTCAAAGACACAAACAATGTTCTACACGAGACGTGGGGTCGAGGTAGACGAGCAAGGAATTCACTATGACAACCAGTACCTGTACTTGGGCCAATTATTATAGGTCTACCAGGATTATGTCAAAATTTGATCCTTTTTTTCCTTATAGCGGCTGATTCTGTGTGAAACGTGTAAATATAAAAATTTATCCAATGATCACGAATATTTTTTGAAAATCTCCCATCCAATTTTGCCATCAGATCCTCGCAGATCTATAGCTTCTTATGACAACAGAAAGGCAGAAAAACTGGTCCATGAAGAATGGTGACTTATCAATCTCCCTGAAGCGCAGAATCGTTGATATGTGTATTTGGCTCGTCATAACCAGCGATGCGCAAACTATATCATTGAGCGATTTACGATTTACAAAACTTCCAATTCAGGGTCTGTCAAAGAGCAATAGAGCTCAAATCTCAACAAAACAAAAAAAAAAACATAATGCTCCTAAATTAGAATCAGAGACGTAGGAATCAAGACGGCCAAGCTAAAGTGGCATTGGGCTGGTCACGTTGTCCGCACACATCTAGGCTGGATATTGACTGAGTATGTATCTAGGCCTAAGAAAAGATAGCGCTATGCTCTGGAGGTGTTTTTTTCCTCCGAAGGCAACGTCAGGAAGGTAACGTCAGGATTACAGTGATCTCACTGTAATCCTGACGTTACGACGATCCTTGAGGATCTGTTGTGACTCCTTCGTATTAGAGTACCGTCCCCAACCCAATGCTGCTCATAAATTTAACGATGTGATTAGGATTGGTGCCACAATTTTCCACTTTAGTAAATTAGGAGAGTTTTTGCTCTGTACTGTTTGAGCAGTAGAGTCAAGTAGAAGGTGAATGGGTGTTTCACAGAATCTGCAAGTCGTAATGCTATTAACACCTATTCTGTAAAGGTGCTTGTTGAGCTTACATTGTCCAGTTAGGCTTCTGGCAAGGATTCTATTTTATTTTTCTTACTAGCCAACTCGTCAGCGATTACTTTACCAATGAGGAATCAAGGATTGCGAAGACTTTAGCCTAGAACACGGTAGTAAACTCTCCACTGGAGGCATATCAGCTGGGCTGGTAAACGGTGACGCTGGAGCAAGATAAGTGAAAGATTCGGGCGGCGCCTTTTCCCAGCAGTTGGATAGTATATTTAGGCTATTGCACAGAATAATGACAAAATAATTATTTAAACTTTAAATTAACATTTCGTTATATTATAAACTTACTATATTCTTTTATTTATTAAGACAGAATCACAAATCACGTAACCGATACGTAAACAATTATAATTTATAATTATAACCTCAATGTAAATAAAAACAACTTCTAAAATAATTGTAAATTTATCATCATTGCATCTATATTATCATATAGAAAACAAAAATATAGTAAAGTTATAAAGAGCTAGGTTTTAAGAAATTAAAATAATATGTCGTTATTTCTTTTATATAAAATGAAACAATGTAAAGAAAATAGAAATATAATTAAAACTCCAAATAACTACACAACGACGGTTTCAATTACATACAAAATTCTGACTTTGGTACTACACGTACCACGCAAAGTTGTGATAGCGTTTTTAAACAAATGTGAATTTGTATATCAGCTATTACACGATACATTCAAATTAATTTTATATTACGTAAAAGCTTCTTTTTCATAATTTTATCTTCTATTCGAAAAAACCGAAAATCCGGATTTTGAAAAATAAAAATCCGGATTTTGCAAAGGCCCAAAAAATCCGGATTATCCGGATTTTTCGTATTTCGAAGTATCCGGATTGCAATCCCTACTTACAACATTTTAAACTTAAGTTGTAACAGTTGGTGTGATAAAAATTTCAGGAGCTGGTACCAGAGTTTTATGATACAAGTGAAAAAGGTGATTTTCTTGTCAACATGTATGATATCGATTTTGGAGTCCGGCATGATGGAAGGAAAGTTGATAATGTGGAACTGCCACCTTGGGCGAGTTCACCAGAAGACTTTGTGACTAAGCTGAGAGAAGCTCTAGAGTCGGATTATGTTTCTAGGAATATACACCTGTGGATCGATCTCATATTTGGCTACAAACAAAGAGGAGATGAGGCTGTGAAAGCAAATAATGGTGTGTAAATAATTTTTATTTATGTGTCATAACCATAATAGTTTTAATCTTTTGTAATATAAAAAAAATCTAAAGACATTTCCAACATTTTTTTCAGTTTTTCACCATGTGTGTTATGAAGGTTCAGTTGACTTGGAACTTATCTGTGATATGAATGATAAACACGCTTTAGAAGTGCAAATAATGGAATTTGGTCAAGTACCAAAGCAGTTATTCACCCAGCCCCATGTTAAAAAAATAATACGTCAAGTACCGAAAAGTATTTCAGACGTAACTCCGCCAGTGGATAGGTACAATATGGAATTATTAGATACCGTGAGGCTGCATAAGGAAGCTGTGACTTGTGCTATTTGTGATAAAAACAGAGTTATATCCGTTGGAAAGGATGGGGCTTTAAAAGTGTACGATATGGAACAGAGCAAACAAATAAGGAGTGTCATATTATGCTCCACCCCTCTCAGCTCTTGCGTCATGGTGGATGAAAACTTAGTGGCTGCTGGCTCCTGGGATAATGAAATGTAAGTTTTTATTATCTCAATACTGAAATATATAAAATAAGTATACCATAAAGAACGAACTAATAATTATTCTATGGGATTATTATTCTATAGGATTGAACAACTATAGAGTAAGACCACCAGATAAACAGACTTAAGTTACTGATATACTATGATACATAAGTATAATATGATACATATGATAGGCCTGTTGTTACAACAGTATTGACGCAAAAGTATTGACGCTGGATCCGGCCTCGATTAAGGTGGTCCATTCCTATTATAATGTAAAGTTACAAAGTATCATAATAATTATTGGTTGCAGATATTTATATGACGTTGAGTATGGTCGTGTGGTGGATAGTTTCCGAGCACACGACGATTCTGTCAGCTGCTTGATGTGGTTGCCAAAAGGTAAATATTATTATTGAGTGTGGAAAGACAGCATAAAGTCTATGCTATAGGCAGTTTTGCAATGAAGAGGCAACCAGGGTTAACCATCGTTAACCATCGTTAACTGAAGAAACTCTACAAGGCGCAGGTTCGGCCTCATATGGAATATTGTTCTCATCTCTGGGCAGGGGCGCCAAAATACCAACTGCTCCCTCTGGATCGTATCCAACGAAGGGCCGCTCGAATTCTTGACTGCCATAGTGTTTCAAACAGCTTGGACCCCTTGGAATTACGCCGAGATGTAGCTTCACTCTGTATCCTCTGTCGGTTGTATCACGGGGAGTGCTCTGAGGAATTGTTCGGAATCATACCACCTGCAACTTTTCGCCATCGTCTCACGCGAAAAACATACCATCCTCATCACCTTGATGAGTGGCAGTCTTCCACAGTGCGTTTTTCGCGTAACTTTCTGCCGCGCACTGTAAAACTCTGGAATGAACTGTCACCAGCAGTTTTTCCGGACCTATACGACCTGCAAACCTTCAAGAAAAGAGCGTATTCCCTCTTAAAAGGCCGGCAACGCACCTGCAGCTCTTCTGATGTTGCGAGTGTCCATGGGCGACGGTAGTTGCTTACCATCAGGTGACCCGTTTGCTCGTTTGCCCCCTTATTTAATAAAAAAAAAAGTAAAGAGGAGCATTCAATTATAATTATTTTATTAGGCTATTGATCATTACAATAGTAAATTTTTCGATTTTGTTTTCAGAACATTTGTTAGTGTCTGGCGGATGGGACGCCGTTGTTCGTGTATGGGGAAACCTGGGCAATACCGGACAAGCACTTCGTGGGTTGAAAGCCGAGCTTGACCACGATGGTAACATCACCACTATAGCACATAGGTAATTATTATTTCTTTTTCCTTACAGAATAATCTATACTAATATTATAATTAGGAAGAGTTTGTTTGTTTGTTTGTTTGAACGCGCTAATCTCAGGAACTACTAGTCCGATTTGAAAAATTCGTTCAGTGTTAGATAGCCCATTTATCGAGGAAGGCTATAGGCTATATATTATCGCGCTAAGACTAATAGGGGCGAAGAAATAGAGGAAAGTGTGGAAAAAAACGGGAGACATTATTTGAAATGGCTTATTTGAACGCGCTAATCTCAGAAACTACTGGTCCGATTTGAAAAAATCTTTCAGTGTTAGATAGCTTATTTATCGAGAAAGGCTATAGGCTATATTTTATCACGCTAAGACTAATATTGACGACCTCTGTGGCTCAATTGGTTGAGTGTGTGGCTCAAGCCGTGGGTCGCGGGTTCGAATCCCGCCGACGGAACAAAAAGTTTTTCAATGTTCCCGGGTCTGGATGTGTATTAAATATGACGTACTAGCGACCCGCCCCGGCGTCGCACGGGTATAAAATATATAGCCACTGAAAAAATGATTAAAATGTAATATCTGTGCCAAATAACATAAAAATTGCTCCAGTAGTTCGCGAGTTAAGCCCTTTCAAATAATTTCCCCCGTTTTTTTCACATTCTCCTATTAGTCTTAAGCGTGATAAAATATTGCCTATAGACTTCCTCAATAAATGGGCTATCTAACACTGAAATATTTTTTTAAATCGGACCAGTAGTTCCTGAGATTAGCGCGTTCAAGTTAGCCCTTTCAAATAATTTTCCCGGTTTTTCCCCATTTTCCTCTATTTCTTCGCTCTTATTAGTCGTAGCGTGATAAAATATAGCCTATAACCTTCCTCGATAAATGGGCTATCTAACACTGAAAGAATCATCAAAATCCGTTGCGTAGTTTTAAAGATTAAAGGGAACAAAGGGACATGAGGGGAAAAAAGCGACTTTGTTTTATAATAAGTATAGATAATATAATAAAAATCTTAAATATATGTATAGTATAAAAGTATTAAATATATTTCCGTTGTCTGGTACCTGTAACACAAGTCCTTCAGGTACTTGGCACGGGGCCAGACTGACGTGGTGTGAAGCGTCCATAGATATTATTATTATTATCTATATATTAATACGTGAGAGAAAAACTTTGTGACCCTTTTTACGAAAAACGGGGAAACATAGGTGCATGAAATTTTGCACAGCTATAGTTTATATGGAGAAGGGGTGCATCGAGCCAATATTATTTTAGATTTATGCTTTTATCACATATATTTTTAACAAATAAAACATTACACACACTACAACACTACTACTAAAAAGAAGATAGATTTTTGAATGACAAGCCTATACATACGAATTATACTCTTTTATTTATGGTTGAAGTCTGTTGACAACAAGTTGACAAATTAAAAATGGATTATTGTTTTTTTTTATTTAATTTTAGATACTATAAGACAATGATTAAACGGCGAGTCTGAGACATAAAGTTAATATACCTATCGGAATAGATCAACAATCTCGAGCTGTCAAACGAAACCAAAATTGGTTTTCATCTGTGTGAAAAATATGTGTACGTATACACTTACACAAGCATGATTGAACATGAATTCTATGAGATTAAATTGTCAACGTGCGGCACGTGCCGACTGGACGTCAAAAAAAAGAGTGCTGCTGTCATGTATCACACGTCTCTTTTTACCACGCAGTGTTACTGATATCGCTTGCTCAGGCCTTTGTTTCTCTATTCCGCTAGGTATATTAACTTTATGGTCTGAGATCAGCTGAGTCCCAGAGACAAGAATTGAAAAAAAAAACTATGATGAAGTCATTATTTTTTTTACAAAATATAGGTAGTAGTCCTAAATTCTAATGTCGTTGCAAGTAAGGTCGAATTTCCACCATTGGGCGATCTCTAGTTATTATTAATAGGAGCGAAGAAATAGAGGAAAGTGGAAAAAACGGGAGAAATGATTTAAAACGGCTTATTTGAACGTACTGAAGCAATTTTATGTTATTTGGGACACATGAAGAATATACCACGTGAAAGGACATAGGTTTCTTTTTTTTTTGCGGAAAAATGTACGGTTTCCGCGACAGACCTAAATTACGCGGATGAAGGCGCGCGGAACATCTAGTTACCAATAAAGTTTAAACCAGTTAGTAATTTTATGTTAGTTGAGGAGTAGTTCTACAAGCATCGTAAAAAGACGACCCTTGAAATGTTGTTTAATAATAAAAATCACTATAGGTCTACCAGAATCTGATGGCAATTTTTGACAGCAGTACTTTTCAAAAAATATCCTTGATCATTAGATAAATTTTTATATTTGCATGTTTAACACACAGAATCAGCCGCTATAGGAAAAAAAAAGGATTAACATTTTTTTATTCCAATCACCCCGGTATTGCTAGAGTCAATTTATTTTCTTACTTTTTGCCAGCAGATTCTGGTAGACCTATAATATTATGTGAAGCAGAAAGCTTTATTAAAATGTAGTATAATGTAATTTCATAAATACCAATGTATACAACTACAGGTACAGAGGCGACAATCTGGACGTGATATCGGGTACAGTGGACGGCGAGGTGGTGGTGTGGGAGGTGAGCACCGGCGCAGCGCTGGTGCGGGCGCGCACGCTCGCCGCGCCGCTCGCTGTGTGCACGCTCACGCACGAGCGCGCGATGTGCGCCGCCCGCGATGGACTCTTCAACGTCACGGATCTCAATGTCATGAATGTGGTAAGATTTTGTTATGTTGTTTCTCTAACTGCCGCACTCAGACACGAATGTTAATTACTTAATTGTAAAAAAACGAAAGCCCATAATATATTAACTGTCAAACACTTTATTAAATTGAAGTTCATTTATCATTAATTAGATGACGCCCGCAACTCCGTTGCGCCACAGCTCGTTTATCGCGCGGGAACCGTGTATTTTTCTGGGACGAAAAGTATCCTATGTCCTTTTATCGGTTCAGCGGTTTGGGCGTGAAGAAGTAACAGACAGACAGACAGACAGACACACAGACAGACAGACACACTTTCGCATTTATAATATGGATACTGATTTGATTCCTCATTTCCTCAATTTTCTATATAAATAACTACGAGTAACATATTTCTGACGCAACTTCCAGATATTCGAGAAGCGCGTGTCGTCGACGCTGACGGCGGTGCGCGGCGACGGCGGCCACGTGGTGTGGCTGGGCGCGGCCGCCGGCGCTCTGATGCAGTGGAACATGGAGACCGTCACACAGACCGATGAACGCACTGTACACGAAGGTGAATGTGTTCTCTAGCTAGTCGCTACTCGTATCTGTATATTGTATAATATTATACATTAAAGGCTGGCAACGCACCTGCAGCTCTTCTAATGTTGCAAGTGTCCATGGGCGACGGTAGTTGCTTTCCATGAGGTGAACCGTTTGTTCGTTTGTCCCCTTATTTTAATAGGCTACTTGACCTATATTCCATTTTATTGAACAAATGCATATTTCTAGTAGAACTTGGCCTAGGAAACCGTATTTCACCCTTATCATCAAATAAAAACTTATGATTGATAAATCGATTGATAAATTGAAACGAATTATTTATCCGTTTACATTCGCTGTTGGGTCTCTACTAAAAGAAAAACAATTGGAAACAAACGAAACAGCGATAAATTACAATTCATGGCGGGTGGCGCTCGAGAGGAGTCATCAAAGCCACGAAATATTTGTTCGCCGCCAGGCGCAAAAAATTGCAAAAAATGACACCTTACTGAATCGGTTAATATATTTTATTTATCACGCTTATTATATGTAAGTTTATTTGTACATAAATAATAAGAATAAACCTACAAAGATTTGTAAAATATAATTTCTGGAATAATTCAAATAAAACATCAGTTTTATATTATACTAGCGGTCGCCAGCGGCTCCGCCCGCGTGGATGTCGGTTACCGCTGCAAAAAGCCTACCCAGGAAAGACTCGGTCAGCAAATTGATTCCCAGGTTAATTCGCAGACACCAACACTTACATCGAGGATGCAGTCATTGTCCGCAGGCTGCACAGATTGTCTTTCTGTGGATGTTAAAGTTGTCAATGATGAAAATATTGAAGTGCAATACTATTTACTATACTAAGTTTTAACTTCTGCCGGCAGTCCCGGAGTGCAACTTGTTGTTTTAGGATATATAACTAAAGCAATTATTGTAGAGCTTCTCTATAAACAATATTTGATGTTATATTATTTTCAGGTAACAAAATAAACTGATGGTCAGGAGCCCCGACCCGTGATAGGGCAACGTAAAGTTGCCCATGCGTAAAACAATTTCGTAAATCAATTCCTACTAATTTGAATGTTTGGGATTTGTTTATTGTTAGTGCGAAAGAAATTTTTACTGGAAATTGGAGCCTTTTGAAGGGTATAGGCAAATCAGTAGGGATCATGGGTATTCTTGGTATATGAGCTAATTCACCAGCTGCAGGGCCGGTAATAATATTCGCTACTATTAAATTATCTTTTAGTTCCTTTATAAGAAGTCTCGTGTGCCATTACATATGTTGGGGGGCTTAAATTTCTGAGAAGCATTATCGGCGTGCCAACTTTTAACGACAATTCTTGAGGTGGTAGCCCAGCGGGGTGTATAACAATCGAAAATATCGGAAAACGGAATTCGAAATGGTACTACGTCTTATAGAAAGACTTATGAGCAAGCGATAGCGCGATGTAGGAGACGCATGGCGCCATCTATTATGAATTTTTGGAACTAACTTAATTTGAACAAATTTACGCATTTTCACCCCCTTACAACCCCTTTTTCCAGTTAAAAAGTAGCCTATGTCCTTTCTCAGGCTTTAGACTATCTGTGTACAAAATGTCATTACAATCGGTTTGGTAGTTTTGGCGTGAAAGCGAGACAGACAGACAGAGATACTTTCGCATTTATAATATTAGTGTAGATTACCTATCTCCTTCGCCATAACTTATTCGCCAAAACTTTTCTCCAAAAGTTTTGCAAATTACAAAAGATTTCTAAATTCTTTTCTAATTTTTTGGCACTGTTAGATTCGTACGTTTATAGTAAAAACAATATTAATAGCATCCTTATAATATGAATTAAAAAGTATTAAACAATTTTTCCTATCTAATATGTAGTGCCTATTCCCGAATTCGGCTAAACCTCAACTATTTCTGTACTCAATCTTCATAATTTTTAAGTCGGTACCAGATATAGCTGAATCTTTATTTCTTTGACAGAAAACTTGAAACTTTTGGAACTGGCACCGACTTCAAAATTATGAAGATTGAGTACAGAAATAGTTGAGGTTTAGCCGGATTCGGGAAAAGGCACTACATATTAGATAGGAAAAATTATTTAATACTTTTTAATTCATATTATAAGGATGCTATTAATATTGTTTTTACCTTGGAAGTCGGTTTTAATTTTTTGTTAAAAATAATAATTTCACTCTTTTTAGTTACCTAGTAGGTAAACTGTTCAAAAACAGTGCCAATTCAAATTGTATAAAAAATAGTTTCATATTGTCTTCACTAGATGTCACTGAGGCGCTCCTGTGTCGCGCTATCGCTTGTACGTAGAAGTTTTATATAGGTAGTTGTAACTTGTAACATATTTCTGTTGAGTTGTTGAAAGTTTGTAAGCAACTGACAACTCAACAGTGAGCTTGGTGTGAGCAGTGAGCATTGAATTGACAACATAAATCATAATATTGAGTGGTAATTGATCTCGTATAATAATTGTTATTAAGTTGACCTCCGTCATAGTCCGCGAATTTATAAGTGGTCGTCGGTGGTATTGCGTATATTCTACGTATCTTATTAGCTACAATTTGTTAAGACTGTTAAGAGTCATACGGCATACCCCAAGGCCCAAATATCAGATAGATAGATACATTTAAACAATACATTTAAAAAAATCTAAGTGAACACGTGCTGCAAATTTTGCAGTGCAAAAAGCTCGCAGCGCGGCATGCCGCATGCCCTGACATTCCGGTTAGAACTTGAATACGATGTTTACGCACGTGCCGCGCGGCGCACGCGCCGTTGCCTCTGCGGCGCTGACCGCCGTGTATATTAAACAGCCTATAATAATTGGTGTTGTTATGTACATAAATATTATTATTGTATCCATACCTATGCCTTGTACTATTATCTATTTTGTACCATGAGACATTTGTGACCTTAACACGTCGTGGTAATGATGATGATGACGATGATGATGATGATGAATTTGAATTGCATGGTAGCATATGGGGTACGGGCACCAGTAGTCAGCCTTTTAGTGGAAAGCGCAAATTTAAATGTGGATAGAAAATTATTTAAAATAGTAATCAAAAACCTTTTGTACTCATTCACTTAATAATTTATTGCTATGAAATTAACATATCAGATATTTTTTCTTAATAAGTATTGAAAATAAAGTATTTTTCAAAATAAGGCACATTTCCCCAGTACTCAGCCGTCACAACCCCAGTTCTCGGCCAAATAGCTACCAGTAGTCAGCCTCTCTTTAGATGGGCCTCAAAAGAGACCTATGGAACTGAAACAAATAAACAATGCCAAAAAACTAATTACTTGGATGAAATTTCTTGGTAGGTAGGTGCTTCATAAATAAATGAATAAATAAAGCAGCGTAAGTTACTGATGGCTGAACACTGGGTATACCTCACCAGTACTCAGCCGTGGTTCGACCGTATCTAGTTAGGCGGCCGACTACTGGTTTTTATAAAAAAAAGCATAAAATCCAGTACTCAGCCGGGGGTGGCCGAACACTGGATAATGTACAAGAAATGCATACACAGTAGTCAGCCACCTCATTATTTAAATAACTATAAAGAGACTGTTCTATGACTCATTTGATTTTGACGTGAAAAATGTAAGAACAATATATTTTAATAAAACATGACACAATTAATAGGAAATCACAATAACTCACCTTTTTGTCGGGCACTTCCCACTAAGAAAATTTTGGCGCGCACGCCGCATTTTGGCTCGACTAGTGACAACGTCGAATTGGAATCAGATTGCCATTTCTTGCAGCCACATAGCGTCATTGTGACGTTCTGAACTGACCAATAAGAAGGCCAAGCTTTTTTTAAAGTATTTTGATTGGTTAATTTGCAATAGAACGCTATTTCTATAGGTTTTTAGCTGGAAAAGGCTGACTACTGGTGTGGGGCTGACTACTGGCGGCCGTACCCTGCTTTCTGTTCTTAAAACAACGCCGAAACTTCCAAACGTGTATCTATAAAGAGTCAGGAGTTCTCTCAGCATCTTCGAAACCATGGTATACCTTGACCCAATATTTGACTTTTTGGTAGCATATTCTTAGTACACTTCACATAAAACCAAAATCACCATATGTTTCCATATAAATTTCGAGGAGTTCCCTCGATTACTCTTGGATCCCATCATCAGGTCACCACTTTCGTGAACATGGTACCAAATTGGAGTGAAACCTAATACAACAAAACAAACATTTCGAAAATCGGTTCACAAACGGCGGAGTAATCGTTGAACATACAAAAATAAAAAATATAAAAATATCCACAGCCGAACATATAACCTCCTCGTTTTTTGGAAGTCGGTTAAAAAATATGACGTCACACTATGGCTCTAAACACACTAGGCTGAATTACGCCGGCGTAAATTCCGCCGCGTTTACGCCGCGTTTCAAACTCATACAAAATACGGGCGGAACGCGAGATACGACACACTATTCCGTCGCGTATTTGTATGCGTTTGACATTTGCGGCGGAATTTACGCCGGCGTAATTCAGCCTAGTGTGTTTAGACACTATGGCGGACAGTGTTTTCGGCGCCATTTAAAAGGCATATTTCTCAATAAACATTTTTATGGGTTCTGCTGTTTAAAATATTATTATTTTTGGTGAAAATGAATGATTAAGAAGCGATTAGCATGAAGAAAAAAAGTAGGTCAAGTAGCCTATTAAAAATAGTTCAGCCATCTTTCAGGTGGCGTTGCCAGACGTCAGAATAAACCCGGACAGTTAGACTTTTTGTTGCGTGGCTGGCCAATAATATTCTTTTCTGACTTGTATGGCTTAAGACATTTCTCAAATTAGCAAGCGCCCAACGTTGGCGTAGACCAGTGATTCCCAAAGTGGTCCAGGGGTCCTAGGGGTCCACGCAAGACTAGACGGGGGTCTACGTTGGCCCTGACAAAAAATGGGGGTCCACAATTGTAGGCGGGGGTCCATGTAAATTAAATTGGCAGTCAAAAACTTTTGTGAAGGTTTGATTTCTCTTATTAGAAAGCATAGGCCAGGGATGGCGAACCTTTGCCTTATGAACGTGCAATTTTTCTGATTAATCTCTAATATAAGACGTGCCATCCGAATAATATAATGCCCCTAGCCTAATTTTGTGATCAGTAGCGTGCTCAAAAAAGCACAGCACAGCGACTGTTACTTAAAAGAAAGTTTCATGGATTAGTATTGTGGGGGGGGGGGGGGGGCTTCAGGGGGTCCGCAGTATGCACCAACACCTTAAAAGTGGGCCACGAAACAAAAAAAAATGTTGTGTGAATTCCATTGCAATAGGAAAATAATAATATTATTTAAAAAGTTAATAACTAAAGTTGAGTTGGCAATTCGCATACTTCCCCAACTCAAAAAGGGGGTTTGAAACCTCACGTAAAGAGGAAATGTTTTATCCACCTGCCTTACTCCCGACAGAATCAGAGAAACGAATCAGCTCGATCTCAACAGCATTTCCTACTTCCGACATTAATACTAGCGTAAAATCATATTGCGGCTCAATTTGGAACTAATTCAAACTCAACGACTTTTCCCACTCCTGACAGCTATACTAGCGCACGATCGTGCTGCGGCTCAATTTGTAACTAATCAGACTCTTAAATCTAAATCGTACCAGTTTCGAGGGTAAGATTGCTGATTATCGGCAAATATGTCCTATGGTAAAACGTTGAATATTAAAGTTGTGTCTAATAAACAGATTTATAACTCTTGTATATGTATGTTTTCACTATTTTTTGTCTGTCCGGTTATAATGTGTGGCGACACCAAGTCCTAGGCGTGCTCGGCAATCACTTTGAGTTTGTGTTGTGTGAGCCAAGCATACGGCTACATCCATTTTGATGCTCCTTAACTTGGTAAACTTTGTTGTTTCAGATGAAATCGAGAGCATATACTTTGACAAATCGTCCAATAGGTTAATAACAGCAAGTAAAGACAGGTCTGTCAAAATCTGGAGACTGTCCAGTGACTGCTGACAAATAAAAGTAATTATTTTTGTTATTTCAGTATTGTATGTTTAATGTTTATATTATTTGTGTATATTGGATTATAGTAGATGTATAAATAAACAGGTACTCTAGAGGTAAATAAATTTTATCAAATATGTAGTATTTTTCTTCCATCTTGAAATTAAAGACCATTCTGCTGTAGCTAGTTATACCTTATTAAAACTTATATAACTGCAATTTTTTGATAAAGAATTGCATTTTTTTTGTATTTATTAGTACGTAAGTATTTATAAATATTTAACAAAGGGGTCACCCTAAGTGGCCCTAGATTTCCCCATGATATTATTACTTAATATAGAAATAACATTCCTTTTTAATTAATGTTTGTAAATTGTATTCGCTACTCTATCAACTAAATTGCAGTGATAAGCGCAAGAATGTCTAATACCTATTCTCGTTCAAACGACTGAACCAATTTAGATGAAATTCTGTAGGTATATAGATAGTAGATACTTTGGGAGAAAGGAAAGAACATAGGTTAGTTTTTGTTTCGTAAAAATGTACGGTTCCCTGCGATAAGCTAATTTTAGCGCAACGTAGTTGCTGGCATCATCTATCACTATAGGATAAAATCGTTAAAAGTTTATCCACAAAATACGTTATAGGTACGTGATACGTTTTCGCGGATTTTTTAAACAACTCTTCCTTGCGGATATCGTGAGATTCGTCTCAGAGAAAAAGCAGCCGTTGCACTGGCCCGTGTAACCACAAACTAGATAAACAAAATATGTAGGCTAAATAATAAAATAACCCAAGTTAGCTAGTAAACCGTAAATTCTGTTATGATATAACCAGTGGCGTAACTATAGGATGGCAGGGCTGGCAAAATGCCACGGGCCCAACCCAAAAGGGCCCCGGCCCAAGAGGCCATGAGGTCAGAATTTTATTTTTTTATACATTGTTTTATTATTAACGTGACGATTTTTACTGATATTTATAAATTTGCCACGGGTCCCGGATGTTATAGTTACGCCACCGAATTTAACTGTGTCGTTCCTCTAATTAAATCCATATTAATATTATAAATGCGAAAGTGTGTCTGTCTGTTTGTCTGTTACCTCTTCACGTCCGAACCGATTTTGTTGGAATTTGGCATGGAGATACATACTTTGATTCCCGGGAAAATGTACGGTTCCTGCGGGATAAACGAATTTTGATTTTTGGCGCAACTGAGTTGCGGCTGTCATTAGCTAGCCCTTTATAATTTATTCTCAATTACGAATAATAAAAACTAAGTAAGAGTAACTGTATCAAAAAATTTGTTCCGCGAGCTACAAAAAGAGACCCGAATACATGCATACTTTATGCATGTATTCGGTACACAATTTTGTGTATTTATACAATAATGTTAACGGCTTTAAGTTTCGTAGCTATTGTCATATTTTAGTGTGCGAAAAGCTACGCGAAAAGGAACCAAATTCAAAACGGTTGAAGTATGGCAGTTACGTTTCCTTAGTTTTTAATTTTTATTATTTGTAGATACTTAATTACTTATTAAATTCTCTTTTTAAAATTTATAACTGTAAATCACTTAATCATACTATGTATAGTCTATATTCTATAATATTATATTCTACAAGACATAGTTGAATACATGACTTGATGACTTCCATCAATAAACCTGGAATCAGCGGTAAGCACATGCGCCCTGCCACTGGCCATTGTTGCACTTAGGCATGTGCTACGTATAGACTTTCTTACTCGGTCTAGTTCGTTATCCATATTATACAGATTTTATAAATGCGAAAGTATGTCTGTCTGCTACCTCTTGACGCTTTGACAGCTTTTAATGAAATTTGGAATGAAAACTCTTTGAGTCCCAAAAATATTTTCTTTATGTTCATATTTTTATTCGGGACGACGTACGGTTTTCGCGTTAAATGAATCTCAGTGCAAGGAAATTGCCGGCAACATCTAGTACAGTATATTATTATTGTTACAAAAATCTTATGAATATCTCTACTATGTTATTGGTTGCAAGTTGCAAAAGGGTACTACGGCCGTTATTTTTGTAAAATTGAATTTAGCTTACGCTTCGGCTTGGGGTAGAACAGGCTAAATGCGTGTCGGATATTTATGAACACCGGACGTCTAATAAAAGTATCGATACTAGTGTCGAATGCATATTCTATAGGCTCGTGCATATTCTATAAATATGCCAGTACCTATAGGCAATAACGCTGAAAGCTGCGTGGTACTGAGTGCAACATAATATGCACGCAGGGATATGAACTATGTATATAAACATAACATCAAAAATCGAAACCAAAACAAAGAATAATCCTTCAGGCCCCGCAAGCACCGGTGATCGCGACAACAATAGAATACAATAGCAATTCCTGGTAATTCCGACTGAAGTATTAAGGAGCAGCGTCAATAGTATAGAATATATTATATAATATAGAACTGACACCCGTATATTTGTATCGAGCCTTAGAACTGAATTGACATAATGCAACCAAAATATGTCATCTAACTTTAATTTGTGTAGGTAATAACATCATCCTAAACACCGACGATAATAGTAATTTCTTACATAAAATATTCAGAAAACATCGTTGTGCTATCACTATCATTAACAAAATAATTCTTGAATAAATCAAGAATAATTTTGTTAGTGATATTATTATTAGACTTCGTTACTTACTCTACATCGATTAGTGAGAGATGAAGTAGAGCAAGAGTCATGGCCTATGCGGACTTAGTGGTGTTATCAATAACAAAAAAAATATTGGTAGATTTATAAAAGGTATGGATTAAATAAAACTACTAATAGATGACGCCCGCAATTCGTTCGTTCGTTGCGCCAAAATTCGCTTTCGGAATAAAAATTATCCTATGTCCTTTTCCTTTTACTCAAAGTATCTCCATACCAAATTTAAGTAAAATCGGTGTAGTGGTTTGAGCGGGAAGAGGTAACAGACAGACGGACAGACACACTTTTAATATTAGTATGGATAATTAGATAATATTATAGGTACAAGGTCACAAAATTAAGTGACAATATTTTGGGTGTGTACTGTGTATGTGGCACTTCCCTTATATGTATAGAGTTCACAGCTGTGAAAGTGGCAACACTGAAAGATCATTTTTTTTTGTGCTTGCGCTGAAAGAGCAATTTTTTTTTTGTGATTGGTATGGGACACTTTACAAATCATAAAAAAATTGCTCTTTCAGCGCAAGCGCCTGAGCGTCATGGATCTGCCATACAAAAGTAAATAATCGGCCAAGTGCGAGTCGGACTCGCGCACGAAGGGTTCTGTATCAGTATAGAGCAAAAATAGACAAAAAATGTTTTTTTTTTTGTATGGGAGCCCCTCTTAATGACTTAATTTATTTAAATTTAATTAATTATTGATAAATTATTAAAATATAAATACAATTGAGTATTTTGTAAACATTTCAAGTGTCTACATATTGCCATTATTGATATCGAGCAAAAAATAGCAAAAAATTACGTTTGTTGTATTGGAGCCCCCCTTAAATATGCTAATTATTTTGTTTTTAGTACTTGTTATAGTGGCAACAGATATACACAATCTGTGAAAATTTCAGAATTCTAGCTATAGCGTTTTTTGAGATACAGCCTGGAGACAGACAGACGGACAGATAGATGGACAGACAAATATCGAAGTCTTAGTAATAGGGTCCCGTTTTTATCCTTTGGGTACGGAACCCTAAAAAGTAAGTTACTCTTTCGGCGCTGGTACTTTTACAGTAAACTCTATACAGGGAACTCATACACACCTTAAGGGTTGGACCTCATCTGGCAGCACGGAATCGCCTTTTTCCGTCGCCCTTTCTCTTTCTGTCGCTTAGAACTGCCATTTGCTAGACCGAGACAGAAAGCATAATGCGATAGCCTCGAGGATTCCGCCGCGTGCTATCGCATTATGCTTTCTGTCTCAGTCTAGCAAATGGCAGCTCTAAGCGACAGAAAGAGAAAGGGCGACGGAAAAAGGCGATTCCGTGCTGCCAGATGAGGTCCAACCCTAAACTTTAAAGTGTTATCACTTAGCTTTGTTACACTCTGTATACATACTTGTAATAATTAATTGACATTAAAAAGTAAAAACTTTATACTTATTATATTTTTCATGAAACATTAGTTTTCACGCAGCTTTCAACTAAATGGCCTGGGTATATCTAACTTTATAGAAGAGTGTAATCTCCAGTGTATTCGTTGTGATGAATCAGGAAAGTAATAAAATGTTTAGTACCTAGATAGTGAAACAGTTACAGCTACTCTAAATATAAATAAGACTGTTAAAGTCAATAAAACTTGATTTATTATCTATATTTTCACATAATTTATTTACTTATATTATGATACATTAAATAAAGTTTTTATTAAATTAATATGTCCAAATGATTAATAACAAGATAATTATTCAAAGATAAGAATACAATAAGTGATTCATCTACACAGTAACAGACTCTACCATAGTTTTTTTAATAAGTTCCCCTAAATTTTCGGTTTCACTAGCGTCAGCTTCGGTGGTCACTTGGGCCGGGTCGGGCTGCTGCTGCGGCGCGTCCTGGGCCGATTGGTCGAAGTTATCTAGATTCATAAGCTTATTTTGACAAAACCAATTCTCATCATTCTCTAGCGGTTGTAATTTGTTGTTCTGTTGATATGGCAACGCCATGAGAGTCGTGTAATGAGAATCACTTTTATTTTCGCTGCTCCCGAAACTATCCGAACTATTTCTATATACGTCGTAGTGGTTTTGGTGCATCGGATATTGTGCGGTGTGCTCGGAAACAATCGAGTTTTGTTTTTGTAGATAGTCGGGCATGTACATGTGGCCGTAGTGATTGAACATCGAGATGTGCGAGCTGTGCGCGAACTCCTCGAAGCTGCTCGCCGAAAATGAATGTATTCCCTTGTACTGGTGGCTCTCCGTCGAATGTTGTTCGTACATGTAGTTGAGATCGCAGTGGTACCTTTGCGTGTTGCTCGGTACCGGGTTATACTCGGCTACCGCGGCCGATGCGTAGGGCGGGCCCTTTCCCTGAAGAATGTTGGAGGTGTAGGCGTCATGACATCGAGGATCAGATTTACCTTCGTAGCTAATTAAGTTGTGCTCTCTTCTCGGAAAACTAAAGGAAGATTCGTTTTGAACGCTAGCAGTAGAAGCGTTTGAGGTGTGTTGATTGCAATGCATGTTGTTTAATGTTTCTGTGCTAGTTTCGCAAATTTTATTCGACAAAGTATTGATTACTCTTCCAGTACTGTTATCTTGAGTATGACACGTTTTATCGTAAGCTATGTTTGTATGGGGTATGCCTATACCTGAGCTTGTACTATGTGCTTCGGCCCATTGTCTCTTGGCTTCCTGCTGCTCCTCGTTTTTCTTTTCTAAACTTATTCTCATTAAAGTATTGATAAAGTGCGTCCTAACTCTCAGTGGATTGAATTCTATTCTGCCGGTAGTATTACCACAACCATCTCTAGTACAACCACACGGAAAATTCAGTCTATCGACCTGGCATTTAATGCCCGCTAAACTACATGAACAATTTTCCGGATTACAAACTCCTTTACACGCACAACCACAAAATTCCCGAGATGTCCTTATATCCCTACATTCGTCTTTCTCGTAACCCTCAATTTTTCTTACGCCTGCAGCTCTCAGAAGAGCCCTCCTTTGTCGAGTAGGAACAGGCTGAAGAAAATAGTAGCTATCTAAATCGAGCTCTGATTCTGAAATATCACTGGTCTCTTCTTCCGTGTCACTATCTTCACTAGAGGACATTGACTCCCCTTGACCGGAATGTCTTTCGCTTTTTAGCTGTTGTAATATTTGTCTATGTAACCTTCTTTGTTCCAGAGCATGCTCAGTTAAGGTGAATTTTTGTGTGTGACTGTGTTCCCATTCCATTCCCAGCGTGGATCCGCCTTGTGATGGCACGCAAGTAAAACCTTGTGATCTCGGGAAATAATAAACAGTAACATTATCGAAGGTTATGTTTCCTTTTCTTCTTTTTGGTTGTATATTTTCGCTAATTTCGTTATCACACTTTCTTTTAAGGTTACTTTTTCGTGGTTTTTCAATTCTGACACTATGTGTGTCGTCCTTGTCATCTTTAACTTTATCGCTAGCTTCAGCTGGCATGTCTTCGGAGTTTATTTCTGGTTTTTCGCCTTGGACAGGCATATTTTCTAATTGGGCTAGCTTAATAAACTCGTTCGTTTCAGATCCTAAACCAGAGTCACTACCATCTGATCTGTCAGCCCCGTCCTCTTCCCTTTCGTGTAATGCTACATCCGGAGGTAAACTTCCAAGAGCCGAATCTTCACTGTCCGCCGAGGCGGTGTCCGTCTTAATATCTTCTATATCACTCAGAGTGTCATTATCGTCTATTTTAACCGCGTAATCTACTTTACTGTCACTACTCTCATAAAACTGAGAGACACTATTTACATCGTTTTGATCATCATTGAGGTTATCACTAGAATCGTCACTATTAGCGTCACTGTCACTTTTATCGTTTTTTATCACAGATGAGCGAGCTTCTTCTTTATCGTTCTCCATTTTCATTGACCGCGTATTATCGGTGCCCGCCAGCTCCGTTTTGTCTTCCCGGTCTTCCATCATCTGTAAAAGAATGAAATTTGTTACTAATCAGTTTATTAGAGCGGCCGAGTCAAGGTCAACATGTACGAAATTTTTAATTCTACTAATGTTCTAGTACATAATAATATGAACACGAAAGGTTTGCATTTCAATGTGTTATATATTTTCGAATCTTTGGGTGCAACGGCTGGACAAGTGCAAAGGCCCGAAGGAATGCCGAATGAGCGAGCAGCACTATAAATCAAACAAAATGATAATACAAAACCGGTACCTGTTTTAAAAGGTTTATTCTTAACGGCTTCTCGACTCTGAGTTTGTATGTCTACTTCTCCTGACTCATGTGTATACTCGGTACGTCTTAAATACGTACAATTGAAACAATTCTGTACAAGATATGAACGCAAAGTTCACATTCATATTTTTCATATCCAAGAGACAGCAGCGAGCACGATAACTTGAATCCAATATCCGAAGTAATAAGGTTTTTTATCACTCGTTACCCGATGACGCGCCGTTGTGTTTCTCATTTATGTATTTACTGCACTGATGTTCTATATCCACATTTTAATCACTCAGAAATACTTCTTCTCTACACTGGACCGTGTCACTACTTCAAACTTTTCCACGCATTGACAATCAACAGTAAATAAACGTTAACTTATTGCAATTCACTCGCACAGCACTGTACTCTACATTCCCACCTCGCGTAATCATGTTGGTCGACACTCGACTCTCGAGCGACGCAGGCAAATAGAACGCTACCGAGTGAGAGAGACACGAGGAGCGCCGCTAGACGCGTACGAATACGACTCTTTAAAATGGTAGCGTAAACTTTGGGTTGTTCGACGTGACGTTACCCCGCCCTGCCCCCTCCCCCCGGCCTTGCGTCTCTCCGCACCGTCTCCACAGACGAGTTCGCGCAGGCGCTGTTCGTTTCTCACAATGCGATAATACCAGCTCTGCTATTCAATGCCCCTTCAATTTATATTTTACTTGTTTATTTCTAATAATAATTTGTACCTAAGTTGTACCTATTTGTAGTACTTACTACATTTCTTACAAGTTTGATTCCTTAGTTATTTATAACCAGTCTAATATTATATCTATAATAATAATTGTATACCTAATAGCAGAGACCAGATTACTCTATGCTAATAGGTAAATATTATTTTAATAGATACCGTTAATTTCCTTTTTAGGGTTCCGTACCCAAAGGGTAAAAACGGGACCCTATTACTGAGACTTCGATGTCTGTCCGTCTGTCCGTCTGTCCGTCTGTCCGTCCGTCCGTCCGTCTCCAAGCTGTAACTCAAGAACGGTAATAGCTAGAGAGTTGAAATTTTCACAGATTATGTATTTCTGTTGCCGCTATAACAACAAATACTAAAAATAAAATAAATTAAATATTTAAGGGGCGCTCCCATACAATAAACGTAATTTTTCAAACATTTTTTGCTCGGTATCAATGATTACAACAGGTAGGCACTTGAAATTTTCACAAATGCCTTAATTATATGTGTACTTTAATAATTAATAATAATATTTAAATAAAATAAAAATTTAAGGGGGGCTCCCATACAAAAAACACAATTTTTGGTCCATTTTTGCTCTATAACGGTACGGAACCCTTCGTGCGCG
Source organism: Lysandra bellargus (assembly GCA_905333045.1). Taxonomy (NCBI): domain Eukaryota; kingdom Metazoa; phylum Arthropoda; class Insecta; order Lepidoptera; family Lycaenidae; genus Lysandra; species Lysandra bellargus. The sequence goes on along the minus strand of HG995346.1, from coordinate 4,000,798 downwards.
AGTCCGACTCGTACTTGGCCGATAATTCTATCTCTACCCTACAATAAATTGTAAAATATACAAATATTCTCTGCTTATTGCATGGTCAAACGGTGTCTAGGCATTTTTGCTCACCTTTGTTAGCTTCAAATTTACCGTATTATGGGCAGATTTGTTTTACCTGCTCTCGACCAGGTACAAGCTTTTGCTCTTGGTCTAACACAAGTATAACAGCTAACTCGGTAGGGCTCGTTCAAACCTTTACGTCTACGTCACATAATTCTTATCTATGTATAATGTAACACACATAATATTATTATTTAGGCAGGCATAATATTATCTAAGTATATAATATTATCGTTACAACAGAGTATACTTTCTAATAATAACCCAGATCGGGTGAGTCAGCCCTTGCATTTTTTAACTGGCTCCAAAAAATGGAGGGGATTCATCATCATTCATCACCCTCGTGTATTTTTATTGTTGTATGAGCTGGTTTTCTAGTAGCTCGAAATATTTAATGTAATATTATTATTACCTATTTGAGATGGTTGTAGTTCATGTGCTTCAGAGGATTTTAATCTGTTTTAATTTTATTTACTTTAAATTGCTATAACAAAGTTCTTTTTTTTGCATAAGTAATGTATCTTAATTTTACGAAAATGAAATATTTTTAAATCAACAAAGACATTCTAAACGAGCTACAAAAATGTATTATGTACTTAGCAAGTAGTAAAAATTATGTATGTACGGTTTTATTATATCAGAGGAAACGTTAGAAATTAGAATAAATATTAAATACATATTTGCTTCGCATATATTTGATGTTTCTATACCGGCAATTAATTTAATTATAATATTACTTAAACATAAATCACAAATGAATAAATTAAGTGCCATAGGCACACTAATATTTTGTTATGGCGCGAGTGAAAGTAGGTTACTCAATACAAATATATTAATTTAAGTACAAAATAACCATCGAATGTTAATGTACATACTACAAGGAAGCGGTATATAAACGAGGGTAAATTAAAATCTCGTTCCTCTTTACTTAGCCCTATAAACTGCTCTATATTTCTTTACTGTTAGGAGGCCGCTGAATCATGACCTATTTAGGTTGGTACACCAAAAACAGTTATTATAATCTAACTTATCTTTATTAGTTAAAATCTTAAAATAATTTGAATGCAATAATAATAATAATAATAATAATAAAGCTTTATTGATTTCCATAAAAAAATACATTATATAAATGTTAAATTTGCTTTCAAAAAACATTTGATTTTTAATTTTTATAGGAATATTTCATTTACAGTTTACTGCATAATTAATTATATTATTAAAGGACATAATCAGATCAATATAAATTTAGTACATAATAAATTAATTTTTACATGCATTTTTCATTTGAATGCAAAGGAAAGCTAAAATACTCACTAACAATTTTTCAGTCCTGACAATATTGTAGACTATAAACTTGACTTTCGTAGATCCTTTTCTGCTGACCGTATCTTTCTTTAGAACTACTCGGCGTCAGTAAATAGTTTCTTTGCTCGTTATAATTTTATCATTATAATAAATCTGAATCTACGGCTGCGTTGGATCGAGAGAACTGAAAGATTTTGGGGGAAGCCTTTGCCCAGCAATGGGACAGCATATGCTCTTAAAAAAATATCTGAAGATGTATGTGTGATATTTAGCCATACAGTACACTATATGGCTAAATATCACGGAATTAAAAAACAGATATTCGGTGAACAACACGCATTCAGAACATTATAAAAATAGCAGTATGTTACTCAAGGTAATCGACGTATTAATCTATTTTCAGTCGGAATACGTACGCCGCATGTGATGTAGAACATTAACATTCTCACTTGCACCTCACAAAGAATGTCCACTCTGGATTAAGAAGATAAAAGTTGGGCGAGAAAAGGGATTCCGCAAAAAGGTGGCTTACAGTATATTGCGTCACACTAACTCTGTCTTTCAAGACATTTTCGAACGTATCAGATAAGGACGAAATATTGTACTATCAGATAACTTGATTTCTATTTCCTAAGCAGATGGCAGACCTAATTGTAATTTGGTCGCGTTATGTCATAGCCTCATACCCAGCCGACAGGTAGATCGCAGAAACGATAGAGAACTGTGATAAACTAAAACCTTTATTACAATGTAATTTAGCGGGTGCGTACATGAAATTCTTGTCACATTGTGTAACGAGCGTAAGGCGTACGGTGCTAGTGCCTTGAACTTTTGAAACCTTCCGTCAGTGTCGAATCTGGGTTAGAGCGGGCGACCGCGGGCTGACGGTGGGGACTGGGGACCGGCCCGACCCAAAGGGTCACTGTGGGCACGAGCACTTTAGCAAACATCTGAATAATATGTATATTAATTAGGCTTCAAAATTTTACTTGACAAGATTTTTCGCAGATAAAAATATTGTTCGTCTTATCAAAATGAAGCTACTCACAAAAAATTTGCTTGGTAGTAATAAAAAAATGTTCTAGGTAACCCTGACTCTTCTTCTCTTCGCGATCGAAACATACTTCAGTTTTTGTTTAGCCATGTCAGCAACAGCATTTTCTTTTCTTCAATAATCTTCTTTGGAACGATGATAAAACGCGAGAGGAACGAAATACGCAGCCGTACATACGTACATAATATACCGTCAACATGGTGCCGGGAAAGTTTTTTTTTTTTTTGTATTTTTATGGAAAATATTGACGATTGTGACATTTTTCTGTAAAATATGGACTTATCTTTGAAAACTTGGACCCTAAATAGGGAAAAATATGGAAAATAAAACTTGGTTTTTCACAGTCTAAGCATGATAATTCGTGTAAAAAATACATTCTAGGCCGAAAATCACCTAAAATAAAAATATGTATTTACATAATATAAATCCGGGCCCTAGTAATAATTAAAAAGAAGCCATGGATACGAAAATGGACGAGAATGTCTGAAAGTTGAATAATTTTGGCGGTAGATAACTAATCCCTCGATCGTGGAAAAAACAAAACACGTCACACAATAGATATTTTGTATTATCGCGTCGCGTCACGCGTGCGACAGCTTGGGGCTTGAAGCACTAATGAACTCGACTAATTCGACTGGGTCGGACTTGTTTAGCCGGCGCGCCAGTAACGCGGACGCGTGGTGGGAGGTGCTACTCGCCCGCGAAAAATAGAATAAAATGGATTGACTCGACTAAATTACTTACCAATCTACTTGACTAATTTACTAAAAAAAAATAGTGTTCAGACACGTTTAGCTACTAAAATACTCGCTACTTAACTAAAATACTGGCCTAGTGCGAACTAGCCTTTAACTCAAACAAATTCTACAATCTACATACTTACCAGTAAATATGTCATGACTTCACCGTTTCGCTACTGACGCGGAGATGATGCGAATATTTAGTTTCTGATTTGAAGATATAGTGACAGAACAGCCGAGCCATACTTACATATTTACTGAAATTACTGATACATATGTAGAATTTGTTTAAGTTAGGGTCAGTAGATTGAGGCCGTGTAGATTCAGAAGCTTGGCTCTACAGACTACATGAGATCTTTTCCACATCCATGTGATCGTCTCGGCAACATTTTACAAGAAATGTTTTTGGTGGGATTTCAGTTCTTTTTGTAAGTTGGCACTTGTAAGTACTTATATAAAGGTTTTTTAGTTACTGTCTACAGTTCTGTGTAAACTCTTATGTCCTAATTCATAAAAGTCTCATATAAACCGCCACCTCCCAATTTTAGGTATTACCGTGCACCCAAATCTATACTAATATTATAAATGCGAAAGTATCTCTGTCTGTCTGTCTATCTGTCTGTCTCGCTTTCACGCCAAAACTACTGAACCGATTGTAATGAAATTTTGTACACAGATAATCTAAAGCCAGAGAAAGGACATAGGCTACTTTTTAACTGGAAAAAGGGGTTGTAAGGGGGTGAAAATGCGTAAATTTGTTCAAATTAAGTTAGTTCTAAAAAATCATAACAGACAGCGCTGGCTATCGCTTGCTCATAAGTCTTTCTATAAGAGGTGGCACCATATCGAGTAAAGTTTTTCGAATCTTTCGATAGTGATTCACGTAGTTCAATAACTCACTACTCAGTAATTTATCTATGCATGAGTGACGTAACCTTAAACCTACCAATGATAAATAGTTTATGAGTAAAGCTAAAGTTGTTTAATGGGGGGATAAATAAGCTGTAAATTTGTTATTAATAAAGTTTACTTAAGTAATTTTAAAAAAATATTATGTGCACACTGCACAGCTATTTTTGGGTATTTTGATATTTTAAGGGGTACCAGGGTTTTAATAAAAAGCTTTTAAATTTGACACCAATTTTGTTGACACCGCGCGCTATAAACTGAAGGTTATAGCGGACGAAGTCGCGGGCAACAGCTAGTAAATAATAATTACAAACTAGGCAAGCAACCAATCTTCAAGCAGTGATCGAATTGAAGGTCCATTCGGCTTGCAGCTTCCAAAAGAGCTACATCAAAATCGTTTGCGAGGTACAATGCCATTGATAGACATACACAAAGTTAAACTTAAATAGCGGGGTGTAGAAACGACACGCACCTTAGGGCTGGTTTTAGAGTCACGCTGACTGCGCGCGCATCGTCGGCGCTGATGGCCCGAGATGTATGAAATTGTAGGAAGCGTTTTTGAATAACGCGTAGCGGTCAGCGCTGATATTTCATACATTTCGGTGTCGGCGCCGACGGTCAGCGAGCGTCAGCGTGACTCTAAAACCAGCCTTAGGCTCTATATTTTTAAGGTACAAAACCGAAGAATGCTTATTTTTATGTACAGTTGACAAAGTTGCCGTTGGGTTACTTTAGCACTACTAATGTACCATCTAGAATCTAGATAATATTGATTTTGATATTTATTCGTAGACCTAGGTCCTAGATCTACATGTAGTCAGGGCAGCCACTTATTTTCGATCGAAACCCCCCTAATACGGCGGGAGCAATGGCCAATGGGCAAAGAACGAGACAGAAATTCACCCGTGAATACACTTCTCTGATAGTACCTACTGTGCTTATACCTACTGGCTACCAGCAGGTACCTGCTCAACCCAATACGTAGAAATACTAGCTACCTGAAAGGATTACGTGCCAATTGCCAATACAGATTACAAATTTAAAATAAGTACTTATCTTCTCACAGGTCTTTTTTTATCATAAAGGCTGTATTGCACTAAGAACTAGATTTTTTTTACTTCTACATGTTGCTAATATTAACTAAGTAACATAATATGACAATTTTTACTTGTCAATGTGTTGTCAATGGTATCTTTTGTTAAAAGTTAAGTCACCGGATACACGGTAAAATTTTCATCAATCTGATCCATCATGATCATATTGATGGTTATAAAAATTTCATATTAAAAATACGATCAATCCATCAATCCGTGGCGTACACGATCAAATTTTCGTCAATCCGTACCGGATTGATGGATCAGATTGATGAAAATTTGACCGTGTAACCGGTGTTGTTAATGGTATATTTTGTTAAAAGTTAAAACCTAAATAGGTTACATCACTGACCACCATTATACAAGTACGCTTGACATAATTAGATACCCAGCTGTTTTATTGGTTTTTTGTGCCTATTTGAAGCGGAATCAGCGCCCCCAATGCGGGGGAAGAGAACTAAATCTGACGTAACTTGCAAATGGCCGCTCAGTCGCTATTGGTTGTAGAAACCAAAGAGAATATAATCACTACGGTGCAGTGGTAGAAACTAGTATTAGTTCCAAGTACTCCCACTAGTGCTATCAGCGCCAATATGGCGACTTTTAAACGTCATGTTTACGTCAGATTTAGTTCTCTTCCCCGCATTGGGGCGCTGATTCCGCAATCCGCTTCAAATAGGCACAAAAAACAGCTGTCATTTGAAAGGGTATCATAGGTCCAGCGTACTTGTATAATGGAGGCCAGTGGGTAACCCACTGGCCTTTCATAGTACATACTACCGCACTCAGAGTTAAACATTAATTATTACTTAGATGTAATTAATTTAAAAATTGGACATAAGCCTCATACAAGTCATTATCTGTCAAACTCTTCATTAAGTTGAAGGTATTTCATAATAATTAAATGTCTCTGAGACCTGAGTAGGTATAACGGCGGATAATTCGAATGAAAGGTGGCTCTCCGATAGTTTGGCGCTAGCTACCACGACCGACAAGGATTCAAATAAAATAACACTTTATGACCTAGGTTATAGGTTTTATTTTGCTCTACGCCATTACAAAGCAGCGGCGGCAAGGGTCGCTTCGCCAATGTCGGTAGCAAATGAAACCGTAGATCGGTCGGTCGCGGTCGTTTTCTGCCTTGATCAGAACGGTACCTGAACAGTCTTGTTGATAGCGAGGCAGCAAAAGCAAAACTATCCCCTTTGTATTATGCACCTGCGCACGCGCAGGCTGTCATTATTAATCAACCATTAATATCGGTTTTTTTCTGATAATATTAGAAAACTCATTGCCACATTTTTAGCTGATGTCTTTTGGGAACTACTACTCCCAGGAGCTACTAATGAGGAATCCCTCAGCTGAATTTAATGCGGTATCCCGCTCACTGCTAAAAGGATCTAAAGTTATCTATGATCCAAAATATGCAAACAATATAGACATACAAGAAGTAGCTTGACAGAGAAGAACAAAACATTGAATAGCTATAACTTTAGTAGGTAGCACGGCGACCAGTAGAGATGCGAAAGTATAGACAAACTGCGGAAATAAACTTAAGGTGCCGTTACGAACCTTTTCAATTCTGAAAAATTCAATTAAAATGCCACTTTATGACAGACTGTAGTCACAAACTGTGGAGATAAACTTAAGGTGCCGTTCAGATCTTTTTTTGTTCCGAAAAATTCAATTAAAATCCCACTTTATGACAGACTATAGTATATGTCATAAAGAAGGATATTATTTGAATTTTTAGTACTATAGTCTGTCATAAAGTGGCATTTTATTTGAATTTTTCGGAACGAAAAAAGATCAGAACGACACCTTAAGTTTATCTCCGCAGTTTGTCATAGACTTTCGCATTTCCACTGGTCGCTGTGCTACGGCTACTGGAGTAGAGTACTACATAGTTAGCTCACCAGAAGCGCTCGCTCGCAGTACGCTTCAGCCAGTTGAGCAAACTTCCTGTCCAATAATGTCGAAAATAATATTGTATGTCGAAAATAAAATTAGGTCACCTTAAAAAACTGACCATCTATATTTAGCCTATTGTCGTGTTTGCGTCGTTTCCAAATTAGTGTTATGTGGGGTATGGAGATTTTTTCGTGTGATATCGTCGGTCATTACACGTAAGCTGCCGTACAATACATAGCTCTTCAAATAAATTGGCACTCGTCGCTAGACATAATATAGGACGAGGTGGTGACTATACGTACCGAGCGGCATGTATACGATAATCAATAGATATTTTCAGGAGGCTTTCGCGGAGGGCGAACGCGACGCTCGCATAGGGCTTTCTCGCTCCCGCCTGTAATTTACCTAGGCCAAGCGAAATTCGAAGATAAAACATTGTAATATATTTTCACCACCACATTAAAGTGTTTTATCTTCTTTATTGTCGAATCACATTTATAGAGCATCTAAACGTTTTTTCAAATATTATTACAAATTATTTTATGCATTGTATTAATGTACCAGGGGGGTGTGCCAAAATGTTTTCGTTCTCGCTTCGTTATAGAATCGCCGATCAAAATGTATGGAATTGACATAAGCGTGCGTTAATATGACGTTGACGTTCGACTCGTCCTATGTCAATTCCATACATTTTGATCGGCGATTCTATAACGAAGCGAAAACGAAAAAGTTTCGGCTAAATGCCCAAGTATTTCTATCATGGATTCATAGTGATCTTCTATTTTGTGCTTTTTGCTTTTATTATTTGCAAGTAAATTGAATTTTCTATGTACCACGCCTACTTAATTACACATTCTATACGTAATTAATTAAAATACATTAATATTATTGTACCAAATATTGTTAACATTTAACAATTATAATATTTATCTTAAGTCATAAATGTGTTAGATAGGTAGGTACTATAATTAACAGCCAGGCAGTGAACATAATAAAAATAAATATTGCATATCAATAGCATTAAATAGAAGCCTGCTTCTTGTATTTTCATTTTTTTTTAATAAAAATGTGAGAGAAACAAATAAATGACTATTTTGTTTTATCTTGTACTTTGGGGTGTACCCGTTAGCTACCAGTGCTATGTACTGTGTAGGACTGTGCTATATGTATATAGGAACGTCGTGTCGTGTCTAAATACTAGTTATATAGCCCGGGTTGCATCGAATCTGAATCACCGTTCACATGGCAACGGGGAAAAACAAACTTTGCATAATACGATAGTAATTAGGGTGTGCGTAGGAATTTTCATAGGGTTTTTCACAACAAACTTAGGTGCAGCCTGCAGTGGGAGGGCGCGGGGTGGCAGACGGGGGTGGATTAAATTTCATACCACACAGCTACCCAGCCTCGAGGTCGCTCCTATTCATCATCGTTAGGTAGGTGCGCTATTTCTTCCTGGTTTTTAACTTAAAAATCATTTGCAATAGATACTTGCAAAATATTTTTAAGTCGATGGTCTTATTTACAGTTTTTGTGACGTTTAGTGATTGTAATTTTTTTGTACAACCATGAGTATAAAACGTATTTATTCATAGTAATATTATAAATGCGAAAGTGTGTCTGTCTGTCTGTTACCTCTAGGCTCTAGCTGCACTGTACACAAACGGCTGAACCTATTTTGCTGAATTTGGCATGGAGATATTTCGAGTCGCGGGAAAGAATGTAGGATACTTTTTAACCAACTTCCAAAAATAAGTAGGATTATATGTTCGTCTGTTTAAATTTTGTATTATCCCGGAAAAACGCCGCGCGATAAACGAATTTTGGCGCAACGGAGTTGCGGGCCTCTACAGTTAGACTAGAAAATTGACAGTGATGTCGTGTAATAGCTGTTAATTCCTTAGGCATCCATTACACGGGCATGCAAGCGTCAGTCAATTCCGTCAGCGGTCAGTCATGAATTATATTTGACTGATGGTGACTGATGGACTGGCGAATGGTATTAGACGGTCACTCTATTCTCTTTAGTTTTATGTCAGTCAAAGCCAAAATTAAGGTTTCTAATTTTTTCCAATTTTGTCAGATGTGACAAAACTCACTCAAAATTCGTGATTGATGGTTGCATGAAGCAAAAATCAAAATATCCAGATTTTCATCAATCAGCTTCATGCAACCGTCAGTCACGCTCTTACACGGTAGGTTATCCATCAGTCACAGTCATGACTGTGGTAAAACTGACAGCAAAACCTACCGTCTAATGGATGTCTTAGGGCCTCGTTGTCAATAATATAAGTTGGCAATTAAATGCAGTTTTGTCTTGCTTGCCTTGACCGCGACTCAGCGCAGAAATGTGAACTCTAGAAGTGTTGAATGTTAACTCGGTTTAATTACTAACTTTTCTATGATTCCTGTCTACTTACCACAGTTTTAACACATTCCTCATCACGATTTTTAATAATATAATGTTTATTAATTAATAATAACGTTTGTTTTTACTCAACGTTTTGTTCCGTTTTAAATTCGTCATTAACTATAACTTATTTGAACTTAATTTGTCTTAACAACACTATTGCAATCGGATTTTAAATTTTTATTAATTAGTATTGATAATTCAAGTTATTTCACTATCACATAAATAATGACTCTTGAAATGATAACTGGGGGGCTAAAATGGTCGCATTTTGCAATTCCTGTAAAATCAATTCAAACTGAATCGTCTAAACCTCAGAACGTCAAAACCTCGTCAAAACAATCAAACTGAGGAATGTCAAATTAAGGTGAACGCAGATTTGAGGTGAACGCAGATTTGGGCCGCACCGCACGCACCGCAGTCGCCGCATTCGAATTCTTTATATGAAGTTATAGGCAAGCTCGCATACCTACCCGCGCCGCGCAGCGCCGCAGTCTTCGCAACTTCATATAAAGAATTCGAATGCGGCGACTGCGGTGCGTGCGGTGCGGCCCAAATCTCCGTTCACCTTTAGTACGAATTACTAGACATGAATTGCAATTTGCAAGCAGAGTTACCATTTTGTGATTTTTAAAAAATCGGCCAATTGCGAGTCGGACTCGCGCACGAAGGGTTCCGTACCGTTATTGAGCGAAAGTTAGCAAGAAGTTATGTTTTTTATGGAAGCCCCCCTTAAATATTTATTTTATTTTAATTTTATTATCAATTATTAAAGTACAAACTAGCTAAATGAACGAGCTTCGCTCGGTATTCAAAAAATTAAAAAAAACACACATAAAATGACATTTTATGAAAATGATTCCTAGCTAGTTCGATTTATCGCCCCTGAAACCCCCTATAAACTAAATTTCATGAAAATCGTTGGAGCCGATTCCGAGATTCCAATTATATATTTATATATATACAAGAATTGCTCGTTTATAGATATAAGATATAATTAAGAATATTGTGTTTCAAGTACCTAGCTGCTACCATTATTGATTACGAGCAAAAAAGGCAAAAAAAAAAACCCGTTTGTTGTATCGGAGCCCTCCTTAAAATAATATTTATTTTATTTTGTTTCTAGTATTTGTTGTTATGGCGGCAACAGAAATACACAATCTGTAAAAATTTCAGAAATCTAGCTATAGCGTTTCTAGAGTTACAGCCTGGACTATGAACTGTCTCCAGGCTGTAACTCTTATAGAACCACTATAGCTAGACTTCTGAAATTTTTACAGATGGACAGACGGCCTCCGGTAAACTCACTCACTCGGCGAAACACAGCGCAAGCGCTGTTTCACGCCGGTTTTCTGTGAGAACGTGGTATTTCTCTGGTCGAGCCGGCCCATTCGTGCCGAAGCATGGCTCTCCCACGTATAGAGACTATCTACTCATAGGACTTGTGGCCGCGTTTCTGAGGTTTATGACTGGATTTATTTATCCGTTGAGAATAGTTATTATACTCAAAAGCGTGCTCAAAAATATGTATTAATTATGATACAACATTTTTTCCAATTTTCCCTCGTAGCAATGGCTTATAAGTTATTAGTTCTATTTCCGAAGCAAAGTGTATTTTATGGCGATACCATTATACCACGACCTTGGTGGTATTTAAGTATCAAAGTCACGAAATGTCATTCAGTTCGTTGAGCAAACCATTGTAAATGAACCTGGATATTTGATGCATACTTAAAGACCTAATAATTATCAATAGGTATCACAATTTGATCAATATCTATCAAATACAAATTTTATAATTCCTAGTAATTGGCAAACTGGCTACTCATATAGTCCGTTGTACTGTCGAAAGCAAATATTGTTTATCAGTACTGTTGTTACGCTGATTGATCCCTAGGAAGACCGCCGACGCAACACCTGACCACCATCACGCGGCAGCGGCACGAGGCACGGGTTCGGCACTCCTCATTTCACGTTTTGTGCAATAGCTATTTGTCGTTACTCATTATTCAATCGTTGAATTTTTATTTTAAGAAGGCAATTGGCCTACCGCACACAACAGTCAACGATAAACAACCACGAAATCCCTTTGATATAATCTCAGGGGTGCCCGAGGGACAAGCTGATCTGTCTTGGGACCCGCAACGAAATTAATCAGAAGAAAGGTAGGACTTAGGAGGAGCAAGAGATATCCAATTTCCCTCCCCAAGTAAAGCGGGAGACGCCCAAATTGTAATGACAATAATGTCCGAACAAGAGGGGGAGCACCACGGGGATAAAAATTTAAGTTGAACTTTATAATGGCAAACTTGTTTTGAGTTGTTTCTAAAAGTATTTATAACAAAAACGTTTCAAAACGAGATAATCGTAATATACGACCCTAAAATCACGTTGGAGGCTGTTCAGCATATCAGTTCTTTCCTCATGCCAGAGACCACACTGCCAGGGTATGTGATGAGCAGTTTGTTCTTGCGGGCTGCCTTCGGTCGAGCACTCGCAAAGAGGGGATGGATCATATATTACTTTAACGTCAAACTATCGATCTTAATAAAGTTGATATATTATAGCGCGCTGTTATATCCGCGGATATAGGTAACAATGTTTTGTATTTTTTAGGCTGCCTTCACACTAGCGTTTGTCCAGCGTAGGCGTTCGATGAACAGGCGCAGCGCAGACGCCGCGACAACGCGACGTGTGCGTCGCGTCGCGTTGTCTTAACGTTTCATCTGCGGAATTAATGAAACGCTGCGCTAGCGCGGCGCAGACGTTGCACAATTTCTTCAGGAACAATCAGTACGCGGCGCTAGTGCAGCGTACTTTTTAACGTAGGAGAGCTATGCTTCGGCACGAATGGGCCGACTCGACCAGAGAAATACCACGTTCTCACAGAATACCGGCGTGAAACAGCGCTTGCGCTGTGTTTCGCCGAGTGAGTGAGTTTATCGGAGGCCTAATCCCCTGCCCTATTCCCTTCCCTACACTCCCCTATTCCCTTCCCTTCCCATCCCTACCCTCGCCTATTACCCTTTTCCCTCTTAAAAGACCGGCAACGCACCTGCAGCTCTTCTGATGCTGCGAGTGTCCATGGGCGACGGAAGTTGCTTTCCATCAGGTGACCCGTTTGCTCGTTTGCCCCCTTATTTCATAAAAAAACATTTCCTTAGTTTTTATTATTCGTCGGTCCAAGTACTAGTAAATTTTTACATTTATGACGTCATCCATTGCTTGACATAGATAAAGTAATGATTTTCCTAACAGATACATCTATTGAACACATGAGGAGTTACAAAAGGAACGACCTGCTGCCAGCCGCCTACTTGTGTAGTACTACAATATTCCGGCAGGTAGCGTTTTGAGAATGAACTTAAGGGTCCGTATACGAAATTTCCCGATTTCGCTGATTTAACAGACGTGATTTAACAGTTAAAATACAGTATTTCTATAAGTTTTAATGCACAACATCATTTCAATTGTAATCTAATGTTGGAGCTAGATTTTTTGTTTTTTTGAGTATTTTTAAATAATCCAACTCAAACCCGCGACATTTTTGTGATTTTTGCTGTAAAAGGTTTAGAATATCACCTGCTTATGGATTGTATTGATGTCTTAACGGTATGAAAAAAAAAACAATGTACTGTTGAGAAAGTCGTCTACAAAATGTTGGAATCAAAGCGCACGGAAGTGCGCAGGCCTAGTTCTAGCAGGCCGCGCGCATGCCGTGCACTATTTACACGAACCGTTTCGACGCACTTTTGACCCCCCTGTAGCTCAGTGCCTATTGCGAGTGCAAATATAAAATTATACCTACGTAATTATATACTAGTCCTTAAACAGTATACCCAATTTCATAGATATAGCTTCAGTAGATCCTGAGATATGTCCCTGTAAAAATAGCTAATTTTGGCACTCACTCACTCATTCACTCACTCACTGACCGGTAATCAAAACCTCTAGGCCACTTCCAATTGTCCTAGCGTTATGAAATTTGGCACACAGGTCGTGTGTTATATGTAGATTAACAAAAAATTAAGAAATTTTAGAAATCGGTCAAGCGTGAGTCAGCCCATCTACGAACTTTAATGTCCTAGCGTTATGGAATTTGGCACACAGGTCATGTGTTAAATGTAGATTAACAAAAAATTAAGAAATTTTAGAAATCGGTCAAGCGTGAGTCGGCCCATCTACGAACTTTAGAGGCTACTTCCAAATGTCCTAGCGTTATGTAATTTGGCACACAGGTCGTGTGTTATATTATTATGTAGATTAACGAAAAATTAAGAAAATTAAGAAATCGTCAAGCGTGAGTCAGCTCATCTATGAACTTTAGATAACAATTCTTATGTACCAGTGATACAATGATTGGCCTACTGAAAGTATTGTTTATATCGGGCGTAGCACGAAAAGAAAACATCTAGGTATGATTTCTTGAAAAAAAGTATTGAAATCCCACCAAAAACATACCTGTTAAAATAGGGCCTAGTTCATATAGGCTAATTGTTGGTCTAAAAAAGAGTTGAAATCCAATCCAATGCCAAGTTCAGATGCACTTCATCGATCATAATCATCTTCATCAACAGCCTGATCCATAATACTTCTAAATTTGAACTTGGCAGGTTTTTGTGCTATACGTTACACTTGATTAGTTATGTAATTAGATATTATTTATAGAATTTAAATTACCTGCCAAGTTCAAATTAGAAGTATTATGGATCAGGCTGTTGATGAAGATGATTATGAACGATGAAGTGCATCTGAACTTGGCATTGGATTGGATTTCAACTCTTTTTTAAACCAAAAATTAGCCTATATGAAATAGGCCCTATTTTAACAGGTATGTTTTTGGTGGGATTACTTTTTACCATTTTAATATGAAATAGTTGAGTAAAAAAATATGTAACTCGGCAAAATTTTAGAGAAAATGGGCAAAAAATTGCTGTTAATTTCGGCAACTTGGAGCTGTAATTCATAAAAAGAAAACGGCAGAAATAATCTATAGATAAAATTCTATCCAATTCGAGAAAAAGAAAAAAAAAACAAATTGTGCCAAAAAACACGATTCAAAACAACCTAAGTCTCACATTATATTACTCGCCGCAAGGTTCGAGTCGGCTTTCCGCGCTTAAATATATTTTAAATCTAATAATTAGACTTATATATATATATATATATATATATATATATATATATATATATATATAAGTCTAATAAGGGGAAAAACCTAATAATATTTCTGTAGCGAACCTTTGCAATTTCGTATTTATCGGCAAAATTTCGTATACGGACTCTTAAGTTCCAAGTAGAGCAGTTTGGATACAGTCATGTAAAAAACTATAGCTATAGCTTATTCAAGCGTTTAAGTAGATACATTTTTATTTAAACATTAGTATTCTTGGAGAGTTGATGTATGATTTAAACAAAACAAAAAAGTAAATCTAAATTATAGTGAGTTTTTAATGTCTCTATAAGTGATAACAGATGGCGCTACACAACTTTTGAAAACTTTCTGTTATACTTTTGAAAATTATTCTTATTAAAAGACCAAAGCTACGAGTAGTTTAATTTATAAAACACATAGAGCAAAGAACTAAACTATAATATTACTAGATGACACTCGCAGCTTCGTTGCGCCAAAACTCGTTTATCGCGCGGGAATTTTCCGGGACAAAAAGTATCCTATGTCCCTTCCCGGGCATCAAATTATCTTCATGCCAAATTTCAGCAAAATAGGTTCAGCGGTTTGAGCATGAAAAGGTAACAGACAGACAGACAGATAGACACACTTTCGCATTTATAATATTAGTATGGATGGACTCTATCTCATACTCTACAAAATCAAGACTCATGTGCTTTGTATTCCTTTAAAAATAAAAGCCTGTCTCGTGTAAATTTTTATTTAGATTTACATAGATAGAAGATACTTCTATATAATATTTTCATTATTGCTACAAACAATCACATTACTTTGGCTTACACTTTTACTAATTCTTATCATAACAATAATGGCGTAATTTTAGTAGGTGTGTCTATGTAATGAAACTTTTACACATTTACACAAAGTTCATAAAGTAGAGATGCAATATATCCTTATAAAATACGTTATATCGTAACACAACCTACAATACTCGATTTACTTAATTAAATATACGAATTTACTTAAATTCTACATTAATTTGGCACATACATTCACAGTTTGCCTTCTTCAGAAAGAAGGTTAGAATAAATCTAAATTACAACTAAGTACCACAGTCTAAACAATGAGAAATTTACCAAATAAAAAGAGATTTAATAAACTTCAGACGTAAATACACTTAAGACAATTCGTATCCTCACTCACGAGACATATTAAATTAACTTAAGACAATTCTTATTCTCACTCACGAGACATAAATAAACTTAAGACAATTCGTATTCTCACTCACGAGTCACGACACATTTTCATCCAACCAATGTGATTTCGCTACTTCAGCTTAATATCTTCTTGAAATAGTTCCATTACAAAAGCATGAGTAATAATATATTTTATTTCATAACAGAATCAAATATTTCCAGTAAATATTTAAATAAACATAAATAAATCATTTTCTATTATGGTATCAAATCTTATTACGAAATACCATGATGCTAGGGTATCTATTTACATCAATAATAATTGATGTATTGATGTATAATTATTATAATGTTGTAATATTATGTATTATATTGTAGACACTACAATAATAATATAATGTAGACGGGTAGGGTTTATAACTAAATTATTTAACCTAACTTATATGTAGTTGATTGCAAATAAATCTTTCCTTAAACATAGAGGTATAATATTATATTATTAATTCGAGCAAATTGAAGGTAGGTATACCTACTAACTATACCTAGTATGAACATTGAGCAATAAAAATCATTTTCAACTTATTGTTATTTAGTAGAAATTGAAGCTAACATAACATTGATTTGTTACATGGTTTGTTACATGGTTTGTTACCTAAGTCATATTGAATAATAAATACTAATGTTGACAAGAAGCTAATCAAGCATTCACTACAAATACTTTGGCAGTCGAGTCTACTTTTCTTTTTTCTTTCTTTTAAAAAGTTTATTTAAGTACTTGTGAAATAAAATTTTAATGTTGGCGAAAGTGACCAAATCAGATCTTATTTTATGCTATTCGTCATAAAAACATACCCTAATTTTAATAATTCAATTAATTTTTAATGACACATGTATTTCTAATGACGGAATTAAAACCACCTAAGTTACATTTCGATCCTAAAATTCCTTACATTGTAGCCTTCAAAATTCTTATTGCGAACTTATTACTTAGGTAGTAAATATAGTTTCCATAGTTCTAGGGCCTCAAGGCTCAGTTTTGATGGGCGGTTCTCAAGAAGGTGGGTCGGGGGGTGGCGGCGGGCCGGTGGCGGGGGGCTGCAGCAGCTTGGCCGCCGCGGGGAAGCTCGTCAGGTCGAACCCTGGCGGAGGAACTATGCCGGCTGCTGTGGCCGTGCCCTGGAGGTACGCGACCAACCTGAAAATTTAAGCAAAGAAACTTTTGAGTTTGAGTTGAGTATACGGGTTATTGCGATATCTTCAGCAGCGTAGGCATTACAAAGCTATGATTTTAATTATCTGGTCCGTTGTAAATCTTTGACACATCCTGGACCGGGAGTCTTTTACCATGTCAACATTCACTCGAAACTTCTGGTAATGGATGTCCAACGTCTAGTAATCAAATTGATTACTGTATCTACGTCCTCTACATATTGGTCTATAATAGACCAACAATAATACAAGCGATTATAATGTGAAGAAGGGCTAAGACAATAATTAATTGGTCACGACTCACGATCAATGTCGATTGTGCGTGCTATAGACAGGCAATCATAACTGTGCATTGTAATTCAACAGGCGGAAGCTAGTATCATTAGTGTTCGTGTTATACACACACCTACCACTATCAATTCAGTCAGTTGTGTATTTACCTCCTCAGTTCTTCCAGAGCGCTGGCCTGCATGAGGATGTAGTTCTTGGCCAGCAGCAGCGTGGCTATCTTGGACAGCTTGCGGACGGAGGGCGAGTGCGCGTACGGTATTACCCCTCGCAGTTCGTCGAGGGCATCGTTCTGTAATTTTTCAGTGGAGAAGTCAGTTTATTGCTGTCAGCAAAAAGACTAAGTTTTTTGATAAAAATGGCACTATCTCGGTCAATTACTTAATAACTAGACGTTAGATAAAAACAATATTTTTAAATAAATAACTACCAAGTCATGCATTCTTCTCCTCTCCCTGGCGTTAATGTTAAGTCTAACATTTTTGCCTTGACGCATCTTCTGTTTGGATTTGCCATCTCCAAGTGACCTGGAAAATAAACGGAGCTTGCATGTACATTCCAGTGGTGCGTCAGGTTAATGTGACCGTGTTGTACTGTATGTTTTAAATTGTAATTTTCCATCTTTTAATAAAAGATGGCCCCGTGCGAGTTTCTTACGCCGGTTTTTCTCGCCGGGTTAGTTCCCGAACCGGTGGTAGGCACCGTAGTATCGACGTTCGGTAAAGTTTTTATAAAAAAATTACTCCGAATAAAAATATTTAGATTTGATTTGAAACACGGCGCTTTTGTGAGAATGCCTTAGTTTTTCAGTTATTCATTAACATTGTTATTTATATGCATATGTCTTTATTCAACCACGTTAATTTAAAGTAAACAAATAAATTAGGAGTCTGTTAATTTTATACACTGATAAGTGATGACTCTCAGCAAACTTAAAATATCTAACAATAGTAAACAGTACATAAGTGTAGGAATATCACATAGTATTAGCTAATGACGGAACGATTCAATAATAATGGGTCCCTAATCCCGGCGTCCCCATTGTTTCCACGGCCGGTGCCCGCGGGCTGCGGACTCGTCAGGCGGAACAAGTGCCGTTTGTTCTATTCAGAGCGGTCCTGACTAATGTGTTTCACGAATGTTCCACTGAAAATTGTATCAGGGGATGAATAATGATTTATCGGCCCATAATCCATAATATCTATATAGTATACTCTATATAATACTGTGTATAATATAGTATACCTATTATTATAAAGTTCTCGTATTTTAGCTTTCAAGTAATCATATTAGTGGATGGAGCGCACTCAGAAACAATTAGAGTTATTTTAGAGAAGTTCTTGATATTTATCTGAAGTCCATAGACCATATATAAAATCCAATTAAGTCCATAATATGGACATTTTCTGTCAAAGTCTATCCATACTAATATATATAAATGCGAAAGAAAGTGTGTCTGTCTGTCTCTCTGTTACCACTTCACGCCCAAACCGCTGAACCAATTTTGCTGTTTGGTATGGATATATTTTGAGTCCCGGGAAAGGACCTGTCATAGGATACTTTTTATCCCGGGAAAATGTACGGTTCTTGTACGATAAACGATTTTTAGCGCAACGGATTGCGGGCGTCATCTAGTAGGTGTAAGTTGTAACCTTATGATAGGTCCCTAGCCATTCATGATATTTTATTACAATAATAAAGACTCGGTTTAATTAATCTTATATCTTTAAATAGTTTTTATTATTCGTAGTCTTTAAACGAGCAATTCTTGTATATGTTACGCTCAAAGACCGAAATCGATCCACCGAATCCGAAGATCCGAATCGAGCCACGACGCGAATTTCGCGTCGTGGCTCGATACTTTTTTATTTATTTTATTTATTTAGGATTACTCTAATGAAAACGGCCACGACGCGTCCTGGCAATCGCAAAAAGTCCATAACGCGAAATTCGTGTCGTGGCTGATATGCTATTCGTTTTTCTTGATCTGTTCTTGATTGATTAATTGCCCATAGGTATGGAAGATTATATTTGAATTACCACGTGTACTAGGTACAAAATATTTCTTCTTTTACTAAATCACTGCATAACGTGTTTATCATTATTATTTATAAAATATTCATACTTCCATACTATCCGTACTATTATTATTACTGTCTGTCTGTCTGGCGCAACATAGTTGCGGGCATCAACTAGTAGTATTATATTTAAATTATATATAAATAAAAATAAAATTAAATACTTATTATTTATTAAGATCAGATTACCTTATATTAAAAAAAAAAAACAATAACAAACAATAGCGCTTTGCGACAGACAGACAGTAATAATATTAGTACGGATATTATGGAACTACATTGGATATTTTACAAATAATAATGAAAAACTTGATTTGCAGTGATTTATAATATAAAAGTATAAAAGAAAAAATATTTTGTAGTACGCGTGGTAATTCAAATTCCATACCTATGGATGATTAATCAATCAAGAACAGATCATGAAAAACGAATAGCATGTCAGCAACGACAGGAATTTCGCGTTATGGCCTTTTTGTGATTGCCAGAACGCGTCGTGGCTGTTTCACTGTGACCACAACGCGTTGTGAGCCATTTTTTCGCTCATTGAGCGATTTTGGTCTTTGAGCGTAACATATATATTATGTATATTATATAATTGGAATCTCGGAATTGGCTCCAACGATTTTCATGAAATTTAGTATATAGGGGGTTTCGGGGGCGATCAATCGATCTAGCTAGGAATCATTTTTAGAAAATGCCATTTTATTCGTGTTTTATCGAATACCGAGCAACGCTCGGTCAAATAGCTAGTAATAATAATGTTAGTTGGACTAAAAAGTGTTATGATTTGTTCCGAATATGTATTTACAAATATTTTTTCTACGCTAACATATTATAAGAAAAGATTTTGCTCTAGCTTCTTGTCAACTCTGCAATACGATTGTTCAATTATATTAACGTTATATCAAGTGCTACAGGGGTGTCCTTTGTATAGTTGGTAACGAGCGGTTAATAGTGTGGGGTTGTGATTGCTTACTTGATACCTTACACCGGCCACTGAACAGATGGCGTTACGTTAGAACATGTTGGGTTATTATTGGATGTCATATGTCATTTGTTTTGGTTCTAAAGTAGTTTCGGCAACAATATTACCTTTACTCGACTAGGAATGGAAAACGTAAAAATGGGCTCTGAAAACATTTGAGACTTCACGTCCAAATGTAGTTAGTAAAGTTTGGTAAAGTGGTCGAAAAGGTCTTTCACCTAAGTTGTAAAATTAAAGCACCAGCAAAAAATTACATTAATTGAAACATTACAATTTAAACTAAATCTTATGGTAGGTATCTAGTATACCTAACTGATGAAAGGGTGCAAGCCGCAAGGTAGTCGTAAGGTTGAAGGCAATTTTCATGCCTTGAACCTATAAGAGTTTTTAGTAATCATTGAAACACATTATTTATGAAAATATGAAGTTTAAAACACATATAAGAAAACTGTACAGGGGGGGTGTGCCAAAATGTTTTCGTTTTCGCTTTGTTATAGAATCGCCGATGAAAATGTATGGAATTGACATAAGCGTTCGTTAATATGACGTTGACGTTCGACTCGTCTTATGTCAATTTCATACATTTTGATCGGCGATTCTATAACGAAGCGAAAACGAAAAAGTTTCGGCTAAATGTCCAGTACCACTAGAAGGCGTAGAAGTAACGCGCATGACAAGGCCACTAATTAGTAGACGTAAACAAACGCATATTCAGAGATGTTGATCCCTAGGCGACCTACATAAGTTGGTCGTTGATGGCGGATTTACATAAGTTGGTCGCGTTATATCAAACCTAGCCGTCAGATCACGACTAATATTGAATTGGCGTATCCTAACCAAATGAAGTAGGTCCGTCGACTGCCTAGGATCTGTTTCTTCGATAGTACCTCTGTCCGTAGCTGGTGCCGGGCTCGGGCTGGTTCTCGTCGGTGGGGTAGCAGTGCTGCGGCGGAGGCTGGCCACCCTGCATGTAGAAGCCCCCCAGGCCGACCGCCCCCAGTGGCGTGCGGCGCCCCGGCACCGACTGCGGCGGCGAGTGCGCCTCCCCCAGCGGCACCCCGTCCCAGTTCCTCCGCCCGTCCATCGCGACTACTAACTAACGCATAACACTACACTAAATTAAAAAAAAATAGAGCATCGCGGACGTTCGAATCGGATCGGAGATGACAGCGAGTGAAGCGGCGAGAAGTCGGAGCGGTCCACGATCGATCGCGGCACGCAGCTGGGCGGGGGGAGGCTGGGGCGCGCACCCCTCGCATCTCGCCCATTGTTCTCGCGACGCGGTGATTTATTTTGGCGCGTGCATCGCCCGGCGTGGCCCGGCGTTTCATTCACAGTGCAATCCAACTAGTGCACTGATAGCAGAGCTATTAGGTGTGATAATTTTGAATGAGTCATTAATATATTGTTATGTTTATTATCTATACTAATATTATAATATTATAATTGGGAAGAGTTTGTTTATTTGTTTGTTTGAACGCGCTAATCTCAGGAACTACTGGTCCGATTTGAAAAATTATTTTACTATTGGATAGCCCATTTATCGAGGAAGGCTATAGGCTATATTTTATTACGCTAAGACTAACAGGAACGAAGAAATGGAGTAATATGTGGAAAAAACTGGGGAAATTATATGAAAGGGCTTATTTGAACGCGCTAATCTCAGGAATTACTGGTCCGATTTGAAAAATTCTTTCAGTATTAGATAGCCCATTTATTGAGAAAGGCTATAAGCTATATTTTATCACGCTAAAACTAATTAGAGTGAAGAAATAGAGAAACATGTGGAAAAAACGAGGGAAATTATATGAAATTGCTTATTATCTTAAGAACTGCTGGAGCAATTTTTATGTTATTTGGCAAACATGAATAATAGATCACGTGAAGAGACAGGCTATTTTTTGCGGAAAAATATACGGTTCCTATATTACGCAAGCGAAGCCGCGCGGAACATCTATAGGGTGAATTTCCCAACCGCTTTTTTTTCGCGGCTACTGTGAAATTGGGGGTGTGAAATGGCTTTTTAGGGTTAAATAAAATTTCATCGTATAGTTTGTGTGATTATCCATATGAGGCAACAGACACGTTTTTAATTCGATAACTAGAACATAAAAATAAAAAATTCTAAAGGTGGAAATTAGGCCCCTCGGTGACTGTCCCAACTACCTTTTTAGTCCTAATTTCGTCAGCCGAGGAAAAAATATTAGTGGTACAAATAAACGGATTCTTTTATTGGATTCTTAAAAAATGGAGGTATAATCAATACAAATTTCATAATCTCAATCGTTATACTTTCAAAATAGCGGGAGAAATAAAACTGTCCCAACATTTTGTCTTGATTCGGCGAATAAAAAAGAAACATGAATTGTCGAGACCAGAAGTACTTTTGAACGTAATGCCGCTTCTTGAACTCAAGCGCCAGTCATGCTTGTGCCTTCGGAGCTAGAGGTGGTTTGCTGCGTCGCTGCGTGTTCCCGCTAAAAACGTAAGTATATCGTCTCGGTGACACCCGACACTTTTCTCTACATTTCCATGATTCAATTTATCATGTTAATTGAACCAGCTAGAAGTATTAATTTATTTTCTTACAAACACTTTTAATAATATGTATCAGTATGTAGTAAAGATATCGGTATAATTATTATAGGTGTTAAAATATTCAACGATTTGTCGCAAATTTTCATATCGGTGATTCCGTTTCGGTGAATTCGGTGACCTATTTGGTCACCGAAATGAAAAAAAATCAGCGATATGAAAAAAAAATCACGGAAATGGTGACTCGGTGACTTTCGGTGACCTTCGGTGACAATAGTTTTGATATCGGTGAATGCATTTTCATCTCGGTGATTTGTTTTATATAAGTTGTTTTATACACGATGAATAATAATCTGCGAAATCGTAAAAAATGTTAATAAAAAAGAAATATGGTGCTTCTTTATGCTTCATTTTTTTGAGCTATTGTATAGCTTTGATCGCGTTTATCAAGAAATTCCGTAACGAAAAACACCTAACATTCGTCTAACGTCGTTTCAGTCAATATTTGTATTTATTTTTAACTTTTAATATTTATAAGGACACAATATTTACCTTACATTTTATGAATAAGAAACTCAGAACTGATATTTTGACCTCATGTAGTTTATTAGGATTACCTAAAATATTGACTTTTGTTGATTTTGTTTATTAGTGTTTTGTTGATTAGCAAAAACAGTACGAGATAATATAATATGATTATTTAATATTAGAATTTAATGAATCCTATAAAAAAGTAGTTTTGGTTATAATAATGTTAGAATAATAGTTACTCAATTTTTACTTTAACTGTTTGACTGAAGTATATTTTTTTAACAAATAAATTTAATTAAGCACTAGAAGATACCTTTTCGTGAAGTTGGCGCGTGGTAATTTTTGTTCAAAGCAAATGTGTCAATTATTTCCCAGTATTAATATATTTTGTTATTTGTAATTAAAATCGTTTGTAACATGATTTTTTTTAAATAAAATACATTGTTCTATCCACAGACATAGATCAAGATAGATACCGCATGTGTATGTACTTCGCGTGAAATATGGCGTTCCCAAACGACGAGCAATGCTAGTCTTTCGAAAGTCTGTTCTTTAGTCTGCTATCGGAATCGGACGTAAATCGGAATTTTAAAAAATGCCTCAATGCCTAAAATGGCCGTATTGATCTGTAGAAATTCAAATAGAAACATTGGCCTTGATAATGGACACGTTTCTTATCATCGGTACGTCACGGAGGCAAAAGAGTTGTGCAATTATAGCTGATTTTATGATGGATTTTTTGTGATGGATATAGGCTTTGTTTTATTCTGAAAAATATTAGAGATAATTTCGAAAATTGCAAAAGTGTAACCCAAAGTTTCAAAATTTTTCCATAAAAATACATTATTACGCTTGTTTTACAATCACGCTGTATACTATTTCGGTGAATTTACATTTCGGTTAATTTTGTTTTCATCTCGGTGACTGACTTTTTCATCTCGGTGACAGCTAAAATGTAAACGTGTGTGCTACGTTTGTTTATTATTTAATTTTTATGTCATTAGTTTCGTAGTCATAAAATTGAGAGGAAACTTCGGTAAAAACTCAAAAAAACATAGAAACAAAAAAGTTCACCGAAATGACAAAAAAATATGGACATGTTGAAATTCACCCTATACTTAATATTATAATTGGGAAGAGTTTGTTTGTTTGAACGTGCTAATCTCAGGAACTACTGGTCCGATTTGAAAAATTCTTTCAGTGTTAGATAGCCTATTTATCGAGGAAGGATATAGGCTATATTTTATTACGCTAGAATTAATAGGAGCGAAGAAATAGAGGAAAGTGTGGAAAAAACGGGGGGAAATTATTTGAAAGGGCTTATTTGAACGCACTAATCTAGGAACTACTGGTTCTATATGAAAAATTCTTTCAGTGTTAGCCTATTTATTGAGAAAGCCTATAGGCTATATTTTATTGCGCTAAGACTAATAGGAGCAAATAAATAGAGGAAAGTGTGGAAAAAACGGGAGAAATTATTTGAAATGGCTTATTTGAACGCGCTAATCTCAGGGACTACTGGTCCGATTTAAAAAATTCTTTCAGTGTTAGATAGCCTATTTATTGAGAAAGGTTATGGGCTATACTTTATTGCGCTAAGACTAATAGAATCGAAGAAATAGAGGAAAGTGTGGAAAAAACGGGAGAAATTATTTGAAATGGCTTATTTGAACGCGCTAATCTCAGGGACTACTGGTCCGATTTAAAAAATTCTTTCAGTTTTAGACAGCCTACTTATTGAGAAAGGTTAGAGGATATACTTTATTGCGCTAAGACTAATAGGAGCGAAGAAATAGAGGAGAGTGTGGAAAAAACGGGGGAAATTATTTGAAAGGGCTTATTTGAACGTACTGGAGCAATGTTTATGTTATTTGGCACACATAAAGAATAGACCACGTGAAAAGAAATAGGTTTCTTTTTTTGCGGCAAAATTTACGGTTTCCGTTACATTCCTAAATCAGGCGGGCGAAGCCGCACGGAACATCTATCATTTATCATAAAATCTATCATATAAAATTTCCATCGATATCACTTAGCTGTAAGTTTTCCATGTCACATAAATAAATAAATAAATAAATAAATAAATAAATAAAAGTATATTGTCCCACACTATATACTTTTATGATTTGCGCGTTAACTGTTCAATCGATGTACGGGAACAACTATAAACTAAAGTCCACGCGGACGAAGTCGCGGGTAACAGCTAGTATATAATAAAATCGTAGGAATGTCAATTCTGTATATTTAATATTTTTGTACAATAAATAATACTTGGGATGCGTCATTTGATCTACTATGCTAACGCGGACAAAGTCGCGGGCAACAGCTAGTTTATTATATTATGTTATGTTCACGGATTTAAAAAGTTATGTTATTGACTTATTGTTGCTAGCTCTGCGTATTCATCGGTCATAACTCGAAACTGAAAATTCGTAACATGGACGGAGGACATCGGCCAATCAGCGTCACGGAAACTAGTAAAGTAATTAATAACTGATGGTTATAATTTATAATATTATCGTCTTAATTTATACGTCTATTTATACTTACAGTAAAAAAAGCTTTTAAAAATAATGCATTATTATTTGTTATTTCATAAATATAATTTGTAACCTTAGAGCTACCTTTTATGAGTTTTATGCTTATCTTGTAAATTCTATACCAAATAGAAATTATTTTAAGCTAAAGCTATTTTTGCTAACTGTAAAAGTTGTAAAAATTGTTATACGGTATGTTGTTTTATTCCTATAAATTTATGTTAAATGCAAAAATTATTGTTATGAAGAAAAATAAAATTATCTCTTGAAAAGTAATACCTAATCTATTTTGAATACTTCACGATTTTACCTTTAAATAGCTTTTCATTGAAACAAGAGCAATAAACAAGGAGGCGAGAGATTTATGTATCTCATACTGTAATGGTCACTGGAAGACATGAGTGGATGAAGTGGGTAATAAATTTTTTAAAAAATGTATTTTTTTTTGCAGAAATTGAGACTTTAGGACCGGAAAAATGAATTGAAATGAAAAATGATTCTATGTGTAGCTAGATATATTAGCCAGATAATTAAGTTACAACGTGTGTTCAAATTATAAAGGGAAAAAATCGGCCAAGTACGAGTTGGACTCGCGCACGAAGGGTTCCGTACCGAACAAATTATAGAGCAAAATTAGGCCAAAAGCTGTGTTTTTTGTATGAGAGATTATTAAAATGCACATATAACTAAGGAATTTGAGAAAAATTCAAGTACCTGCCTGTTGTCATTATGGATCACGAGCCAAAAAGATAAAAAAACACGTTTTTTGTATGGGAGCCCACATTAAATATCAATTTTATTTTGATTTTATTGTTATAGCGGCAACAGATATACATAATCTGTGAAAATTTCAACTCTCTTGCTATTACCGTTCTTGAGTTACAGCCTGGAGACAGACAGACAGACAGACAGACGGATAGACATCGAAGTTTTAGTAATAGGGTCGTGTTTTTACCCTTTGGGTACGGAACCCTAAAAATGATTCTGTGTACATTACATTAGCCAGATATTGAAGTAGGTAAGTTACAAGGTTTTCTCAAATTATAGGGGAAAAATGAGTAATTATTGCTCTTATTTTAGAAAATGTTAGTTACCTAATTCATCCACTCAAGTCCTCAATGGCGGTGTAAGTAATACTTCAATGTAACTGTTTACTATTCAGATCACGTATTAGAAACGTGTTTGTTTTACTTCGGTACTTTCTACCCACTTTGAGCAATTTCAAAATCGTTGAAAAAACCTACAGACGATGTTTGTCAACCACTCATGTATGTATTCAATAACTAGATGACGCCCGCAACTCCGTTGCGTCAAAACTAGTTTGTCGCACACCGTACATTTTTCCGGGGTAAAAAAGTATCCTATGTCCTTTCTCGAGACTCAAGCTTTCTCCTTTGCCAAAACTTTGCCAAATTTCAGTGAAATCGGTTCAGCGGTTTGTGCGTGAAAAGGTAACAGACAAACAGACACACTTTCGCATTTATAATATTAGTATGGACTATGGAAGTATGGATAGTATTCATAATAATAATAATAGCAGTAGTTTTCCATAACGCTGTTGATTGTTTAACTGTTTGACACTAATCAAAGCGCTAGAAAATATTATATAAATTCCTGTTAAAAAATTCTTAGATAAAAGAGCAAACTAATTATTATATATCATGTTAACTGTAAAGTTATTAATAGAATGGTTCTCTCTTCATCTTCAATGAGGGCCAAGCCGTATGTTGATAAATCATAAAATATAGTATATAGTAAACCTTCGATAAAAATCAGATATGTAATTGTGTTCCCTTAGAGATTTCTGCTAAAAGGTATCGTCACTTATAATGTAGGTAAAGGACAATTAATTATATGCATTAGACATTCGCAAGTGGGTTAAACGAGATATTCGATGCGATAAATCAATCAGAATCGACCGTTATCTAAATTGATCCCGATCTAAATTGATCGGGGATTTTCCCGAGCCGCTCGAGGAAAACATCACACAGACATTTCACACCTTAAACCTTCATGAATATTGAATGAGCTGTTGAAACACTTTGTTTTTATTGCTTATAAACTTGCGATTTTTTTTTTATTTTAGCTATTGTGTAGCGAGACTATTTATGAGTTTGTTTTAATGATAGAGGCAATGTTCGAAGTTTTTACGATACCAATATATTAGTCTGATCGCATACACACGTTTTCCGTATTCGTTTTCCTAATACGGAAAACGAATAACAAGTAATAAGTCTACTTAAGGCGGAGATTATTCTCAATCCAAAACGATTCCGAAAATCCTAACCTTGCACACAACTAAAGACCAAGCGTATACGCATCGCAATAAGATTCATTTTAGCTTAACATAAAACTGTAGTTCTAGGGGTGGATCTTCTCTATTTTTCATGTTTTCTTAAAATATCTTTGGAAATAAATATTAAGAAACAAAATTGTTCGGTTCAGAAGATCTTAATATAGATTTACTAACAATTTATTCAAATAAAATGTATAATTATCCTGGTTAATACTTATATTTCGATAAAATAGATTTTTGTCGGAGGTGAGTTTGTAAATTAATTACAGCCAAAGTATTACGTTTTATTTAAATGTTTATGTTTTGAAGTCCTTTAAATATTGTGCTTTATTTCTCATTTTTTTACATTTCGTTATTATATTGGAACTAGGTAAACCGGTAGTCACGGAATAACTAATTGGGGTTCATCCTCGCCTTAATAGTAACTAGCTATTTGACCGAGCTTTGCTCGGTATTCGATAAACACGAATAAAATGACATTTTCTAAAAATGATTCCTAGCTAGATCGATTTATCGCCCCCGAAATCCCCTATATACTAAATTTCATGAAAATCGTTGGAGCCGATTCCGAGATTCCAATTATATATTTATATATTATATACAAGAATTATTGCTCGTTTACAGATATAAGATATAACAACTGTATGCAATGTACCGTTGTAGTTAGTCATGTTTTATGCCGAGACGGGGCCGCGCCTACGCCGTAGCTAGATCGTAGTGGGTGTGCGATGCGCGTAGGCCCTGCCTGTCTCCTGTCTTACCTTGTTTATGATTAGGGGCCGGGCCATCGAAATTCTCATACATACGTTATACCAAAATCATTTTCTCATACGAAAATTTTTAACATGTTTGAATTACTTTTCAGCTTAAAATAGTAATTACCTAGGTTCCTGCATAAAAATTTACTACAAAATATTTAAACACTAAAAAATAGTATAGTATCTATATTTAAAAAAGAAAATAATTCGTTGCTTATTATCGAGTATAAACATTAATTATAAGATCATCAATGTTACTTTATTCCCCCTCTTAACAGATATAAAATAAAAAACAAATTATACGTTACTTCAACATTTAATAAAGAGATATTTACAACTTAATTCAATCAGTTCAGATTTTTCTCCAACTTACATATTACTAGTTTCAACGACAGGGATCCTTGTTTTTGCTGATTATACAAATTATATATACTTAATTTACTTTTCTTTTTCATAAAACACTTTTAATATACGATTAGAATAAACTTTTGTAATTTTTAATTAGCAATATGTAAATAACATTTTGTATTAAAAGAACTCTATGTTTTAATATGAAATATCTAACAATAAACGTAATATTTAAGAGCTTTGCTTCCATATTTTTGGTATCCTTGAGATTGTCCCTTTTCATGTCTTTTCACAGCCTAAACCCTAATGACTAGATAATGACTAATATTTTACGATAAGATAAGAGATTACAACTTAATAATACATCATTGGTCATTATAATTTATACATATTGTGTTTTTAAAATAGGTTTGTTGTACAATTGATAAATTAGAATATTAGAAAACATAAGTATAACATACTTATTAGTCAATTGTATAACGAACACTAATAATACTTAACTACTCGATTGTATAACCGCATTTAAAATTAGTCGATTTGTAATACCAGTTTAATGTAGACTGTGATAAAGTTGATCAGCAAGAAGTAGTACTTATATAAACCACAAATATTGTTATTTTTACCGTATTTTGAATATTTTTGGCATCGTTAATTAAAATTTTATACTATAAACCTAAGCTTATATTACGGTAATACTGTGTAAAAGTAGAAAAGTTGAAAGATGTGCATTGTGCGTACATTACAGTTTATATAAATTATTATGAAAAAGTTTTCTACATGTTGAGATACTATGTTATGCTGGTGGTTAAAA
Organism: Lysandra bellargus; assembly: GCA_905333045.1. NCBI lineage: Eukaryota > Metazoa > Arthropoda > Insecta > Lepidoptera > Lycaenidae > Lysandra > Lysandra bellargus. The sequence continues at coordinate 3,970,567 of HG995346.1, read as the reverse complement.
GATTTTTAAACGTTGTAGTACAAAATCCTTTAAGGATTAGTATAATTTTAGTACTTCTAGTTTTTGTTTATTACCTAAGTATATAAAATTTATAAACATTAGGCACATACATATTATACGCAGAATGCTGCCTTATGAACGTTATATTATCGAAGTTTTTCTATTAAAATTGTTTCCAATTACACCTATAGACTTAATAACAAATATCTTTGATCTGCTACCAAGCAATTAGTGACATAGCATTTTTTAATAAAGTATTTAATTAGTAATTACATAATGAAATTCATAAGTCCTTGGCTTACATCATTCAGGTAACAAGTTTGCCATGACTTACTGTTATTGTCAATTTCTTATAATATACCATCTTTGGAAATTCTATCTACAAATTAACTTATTCTAGTTACTTTTCTAAGGGCCTGTTGCACAATCTACTGATAAGTGTGAGATAGCTTAATTCCACGGTTTCTCTCTGTCGCTTGTAGGTAGGTATATAAGCAGCGACCAAACTTCCGAATTCTTATTCGACATTTATTATGAGATTGTGAATCCAACGGCCAATTCTTGAAACCCGAATTTGTTCCGAATCTCGAATACAAATCGAAGGTACCAGAATTGGCCTCAGGCCTATTAATACTTAAACCTAGACTCACTAGTGAATGTTCAAGCAAGATCGCTTTAAAGCTCAGAGAACCACGTTCACCTCAACTCGTTTGGAGTTTTCCAGTTCAACCACGCACTAACTAGACGGAATTAATTTTAAGAGGGAATGATCAAAGTTTACAAACTAAATATAATTGTTAATAGCGAACTAAAATTAAAATTACGGTTAATACTAAGTTTCTTACAATAATTTAATCCTATGAGAATTTATTTAATTCGCATTAGAGAATATTTTTTATAAACTATTCGCTGATTTTAGTTTTTTTGCGCCCAATCAACAACAGTAAGTAACTTTAAAATATGTTTGGTAATAACCTTAATATTTTAAACCAATTTAGAGAATTGGAATCCTGAAATGGGACTTTGATCATTCCTCCGTTCCGCGGTACTAGACGGTGGCGGGCAGCGGCGTGAGGCAGACCAGGCGCACCGGCAGGCAGGTGAGGCAGGAGGCGGCGGGCAGCCGTCAGCGCGGGGTCGGTCAGGGCGCCGCCGCCGCCAGCGGGGGGCGCGAGGGCGCCGGCACGCGCGGACACGCCACTACCGAGCCTCGGGGCAGCTGGTTGTTGTTCGTGCCGCCTGGGAAGTAACAGACAATGTTATGAGCACATGTTATGAATAGTCTTATTGTTACGAAAGCTAGGAGTCAGAGACAATCCAAAGATACATAGGCGCGACTCGTCTGGATGAACATTTTGGGGTTAAACCTAAGGCCCTTGATCTGGTTATCTCAATTTTATGCTAGAGCCTGGATGCCAGCCGCAACTTCCTTGCGCTGAAGTTAGTTTTTCACGCGCGAACTTTTCATTTCGTCATGATGAAACTATCCTGTGTTTCGGGACTCAAAGTATCTTTATGCCTATCTAAATCGATCCAGCAGGGCGCAGAGACAATAGACAGACAGACTTGGCCATCTAATCCATACTCCATACTAATATTATAAATGCGAGAGTGTGTCTGTCTGTCTGTCTGTTACCTCTTCACGCTCAAACCGCTGAACCGATTTTGCTGAAATTTGGCATAGAGATACTTTGAGTCCCGGGAAAGGACATAGGATACTTTTTATCCCGGAAAAATGTACGGTTGCCACGCGATAAACGAATTTTGGCGCAACGGAGTTGCGGGCGTCATCTAGTATTTTATAATTTGATACATACCTATTAAAGATCCGAGCATCTTAGTGACGGAGAACTTCCTCGACCTCTGCGGCGTGCGGACCTCGGCGAGCAGGCGGTCCACGCACCGGTACAGGTCCCCGGAGTTGTCTGCCACGCTCGCCTCGCTGAACGACGCGCCGTGAGCAGCGCTGATCGCCTGACCTTCCTTGAACGGGACCTGCAGCAATAGAACAACATTTGGCGACCTCTGTGGCACAGTGGTTGAGCGCGTGTTCAGCGCTCACGCCGGTGGTCGCAGGTTCGTTATTATCATTACTATAATAGACTAGAATAACACCCATTGATTTTCCTTGTCCTTGTAAGTAATTAGTAGCCTTCATCGGTTCATCCTTGAGATGAATATAGCTGTTACTGTGTGACACCGAGGTTATGTCACTTATCGTATCCGATGTCTACTTACAAAGGATGTAGATACGATATTTTATTATTAAGTCTATAATACACGTGGACATAGACCAGAATCATCCTTAGATATCAGATAATAGCATAGACTATACACAGACTAAATAAAGTTATTTGTTTATGGATTAAGCTAAGTCCTACATGTATATATTTCTAATCTCACTAGCATTAATATTGGCCTTTGCATTGTAATGTACCTAATCCCATAATACGGTGTATTTTCTTCTTGCATGGTTGAGTAACTTAACATTTAATAGGTTAAATCAAACTAGGTTCGATAAATTGCCTTGCAATTAATTTCCAACGAATAAATGTTTGTAAAAGCTGACATAACAGGGCAGAGCCGTAAAGTTTATGTCTGTTTGTATTACCACCCACTGTACATAAACACGGGTATATCACAAACTTGTTTGAAAGCTGTCAGGATTCAAATAGCGTTGTTTCTCGTTCGCATTTTATCTCTATAGAGGTATAGGGAGACGAGAGAGACACCTACGCTATTGTTCCATTATATCGCGACGTCTCGACGAGCTGTCTCGTATCGAGACAAGTACTAAAGGCGACTCTTCAACTAATGACATGAAACTAGCAACTCAAATATATGTGCATTACACTGTATATTTTTAGTTTCCCTCGCCAATAGCAACTTTTGATTAGTCATCACTGGCAGATTTCTTTAAAGACTCGCTTTATACCTAGGTTTCTTACAACTTGGTTCCTTATTTGACCGCTATGTTTAATAAACTATTTTCTAATTTTACAGTAGAGGTACGACCAATTGGTAAACATTACATTAAAATGTTATAGTTAAAGGAGCTGCCCAATTCTGTATAGAATCCATACTTACTTACTTACTTACTAATATTATAAATGCGAAAGTGTGTCTGTCTGTCTGTCTGTCCATCTGTCTGTTACCTCTTCACGCTCAAACCACTGAACCGATTTCGCTGAAATTTGGCATGGAGATACCTTGAGTCCCGGTAAAGGACATAGGATACTTTTTATCCCAAAAAAATGTATGGTTCCCGCGCGATAAACGAATTTTGGCGCAACGAATTTGCGGGCGTCATCTAGTAATGTAATAAAATCAAGTACATGAATTTGTATAAAAAGAAAGTTGGTAAATGCTTAATAAATATTTTATGTGAGATAATATTATGAAGTATGTACTTTATCGGCTTCGTCTAAAAGACAAATGTTGCTAGAGGTAGTTGTTTGGTTTAGAGTAAATTAATGCATACAAATATTATAAATTTGAAAATATGTATGTCTATCTGTCTGTTACCTCTTTACGCTCAAACCACTGAACCGATTTTGCTGAAATTACCACGCGTACTATTCTTGGACCTTTTTATGAGAATTTATGTAAATTCAAGCTTAGCAACTTTAATTGTGTTTTCTCGCAGTTCGGTGAATAAAAATAGGCGAACATTCACTAAGGCATTCGTTTAAAGCATTTATATAGCGTAAAAAATACGTCAATTAAATCGTGACCTATTTTTAAGAATAATTTATACAAGAATAATGAAACGTTGAAAGCTTTCAGCTTTTAGTTAAATGGAGTAATAAAGCCCACACACTTGTTAAACAAACTCCCCGATCCGTGACGCGCCGCGGTAATGTTTTATAAGTTTATATATTATACTGTCGCCCCAAATTTTATAATACGCTAATGCCATGGATTTTATATCGTCTCACAAATTACATAAATACTTGTTCTGTCTTCAGAATATCTTTATATTTAGTTTTTGTTGCTTTGGAAACGTTCCTGGTGTGAGTCACATCGTTCGTTGGTAGAGATATTATATTATACCAAATGAGTGTTTCAATTTACCTGTCTCAAGTGGTCGAGGTCGGTCTTGTTGGCGAGTAGGGCGACGGGCATGGCGGCGGGCGAGGCGCCGTGCGCCGGGCTGCCCTGGAGGGACGACGCCTTCAACGTGTTGAGGATGTCCACCGCGTACTCGAAGCTGCTGCGGTCCGTCACCGAGTACACCAGCAGGCACGCGTCCGCCCATTGAATCTACGACAAAAGTATTGACACTGAATTTACCACTCAAAAGGCTCGCGTAGCACCCGCTACGGCGTAGAATCATCCCGGTCATCGCGGCGCTGGTCGTCGATGTCCATGATTTAATAAGCCTCCATGGTATTTTCATTACAGTATCAGCACAATACATTGTGTAACGCAATATTAATAACCTCGCCGTGAGCCATAATACGGAAGCACTTACAGGGAATTGATTAAAACGAGCGAACGCCTTATCGACAACTTTGTCCCTGAAATGGTGCGCGTGCATTAAGTATGTTTTTATTACCCAGTAAAATATTACAGCGAACGTCTATATAATACAAAATATGAGCACGAAAACAGATTCACAAATTAGCAGTTTGTAGCGACGAGCGTTTAGAAGTTTCCTGGTTCGGAAAATGAAACATTAAGATAACACGAAACATCGTGAATAAGCCGAAATAAATTTGTTACAGCGAAACATTACGGCGTGGACGTACAAACGTCGGCGCTGAAGCGAGCCATATAATTGTGGCCGTAAACACTGTGACTCACGACGGGTCACTGGAGCGCACTTGTCCGCTCCATCCACTACGATCTACTATTAACCCACTTGCCCGAGCGTTCGATCTTTTAATCCGCTCCAACACGGAAGGGTCCATATTTTTGATAGCTTCCAGACGTCCAGCGCGTAATGTATTCGTGATTTATGTGGTACCATTTTGCACTAACTGGCTACTATGTCATATACTAATGACCGAACTCGATAAGTCAATTATCCTTTCTTAATTTAGACGTTGCGAATAAATACGGAGCAGTAAGATTAACAAAAATTATTAATAACGTTCGCCGTAGATACCGTTTCCTAGATTAAAGACGTTATTAAAGTGGAGCCATTCCTGAAGCTCTACCTACTCAAATTTTAACAATGTCGTATTGTCATTTTACCTTGGAGCTTATCCTTTTATTGTATATTTTAATATTCAGCATTGCAGCGTCTGCCAAAGGCCGCTTCATAGTTGTAACTCGGAGCAAGATAAATTTAACCGACCGAAACAAGGACTCAAAAAGCTCTGCATTAACCTAGTTTAAACTCCTTGATCCTAATTATGCTTCATTATAACGTATTCTGTCGCGTTTATACTACAACTTTATAAATTGTATCATTCAATTATATTTTTGGCAAAGTATTCGTATAAGTTTTTGAATTGCTGTTATCAATAAAATAAATTAGATCACTAAGCTCATTTAATTCGAGGAAAAATAAAAATACTGAAATTTTTCCTTCAAAACTAAAGCATTGTTCTATGGACGACTTTGTGTATTTCTTACCTGTTCTGCTGGGAATTTATCTAAGCTCGATCCAGATACATCAATTACTTCTAATTCTATTGAGTTGCCGTTTATTGGAACTGTCTGCCGGTATAAAAGATCTGAAACAAGAAAATCAGTTATAATAAGAAGGTCGTTATTACTTTTTGCTAATTAAGTAATTTACTTTGAGTAACAAACGAAGGTGGCGTAAATAGGGCACGTCACTTAAGTTTTGTTTCTACGTCTGGCGTCTTACCTAAGTGGGGCACTTTTTAAGGTAATTGCTATCTTATTATAAAACAAACAGAAGAGTGTTACCAACCTGTATTAGAATGATATTCTCCAATGTACCTTCTGGTTAGGTAGCGAACGATGAGGGCTGTAAATAAAAATGCTTTATTAGTACATACATAATATCCAGATTCCGGTAGGTTCCAACCATGTTAATTCAATAATATTATATCAGCAGTAAGTAAGAATATTATTTATCGACTTTATCGTTCATACATCAAAATAATATAGAGAAATATCGCTTCATATGTTTCTTTATAACAAAGAGTAGGTCAGTGGGTTGCAGTGATATTATGTAAAATGTTACACAAATATTATTCTATTCCATCAATGAAAATCGAATCATAACAATATGGTATTCAATTTCGTCGATATACCTCGTATTGATAAAATAAACTATCGTAGCGGTATTCAGGCCGAAACGGAAAATATTTGTTACATTTCTAAGGTAGATATTCGTTCGCAGATCCATCCAGAAGCATTACTAAAATTAAAACAATACCACTTGTTTTCTTGTTACTCCAATTTGACGTAAACACTTATCTAACAGGAATCTAGGTTGAACAATTTTCGGATTGAATGTGATGTGTTTTTTTTAATTTATGATGGACGTCTCATATTTAGGTCAGGTAATGGAATTTAGTGTTTTATGACTTTAAAAAAAGGTAATTCAGTAGTAAAATATTTATCGAGGCTAAAAGCTTGTCGTTTCGAGTGTTTATTAAAAGTTTATAAAACTCGACGGAGCAGCAGAGCTTTTATTGCTCGTTTTTATTTACATTATTTTAAAATATTTAATTTTAAATAAACATTGCTGTTATTACGGAGTCGGTTTCTGTGCGGACATCATTATCACCTAGATTGATTTATTGCTCGCGTACTTTGTAGCTGTTAAAGTAAATACGCAACACGTTTCTCTGACGGAAACGACGCTTTCAACCATCTCAGAAATATAAATAATGTGATAGGATTATTGTAGCTCACCGGATTTGCCGACTCGGGAGCTGCCAATAACGGCGATACGAACACGCTGTGGGCTGCTGCGCTCCTCCTTCATCGTTACGACGACTTCTGTAACAAACATGAATATTTCAGTGCAAAATTTTAAAACATTCCAAACAAACGAAGACGGAGTTTTTTGGCATCGCCGACCGCTAAATATGATGCGGTAACAGTTGCGAATATCATTCACCGATAGTGCGTGCGAACTTGTTAGTCGACGTAAACATGGGGGCCTTGTATCTTTTGTTTACGAAGTTGTTTGCGTGGGTTACGACTTGCGAGTTTACTGCACGATGCAGATACATTAGCGATTATTTTCCAACAGTTTTCCCACTCTATCGTTTTTTTCATACTCGATCAGCAATTACGGATTTAGTATTGGCAGAGGAGGGACGTGCTCCCGGTTCGCACCTATTATCTCGCGCGTCAGTTTCGTCAGCTGTCCCGATATTTGTCATGCTATTTTAGATCTGCGAGAAACGCCTGTGAGTTTTGGCTGATGATTTAAATTAAAAAAATAAGCCCCACTGGTATTGTTTGGACAATTTTCGGTGGTCGAAATAGTATTTATTGGTATTGCAAAGAGAAATTAAGGAAAATCTGTAACATATTGTATCAAATACAGACTAAATATTATGCTGTTACTAGTTGTAGACTGTAGTAGAGAAAGTAATAAACACTTTACAAACGTCTATTGGATGTTATAACATAAGTTCAGTTCGCAATACTAGATGCTCGTGGTATCAACGTAATGGTGAATTTTATGACAAGACTTATTTACTGAGGGCCTGTTTCACCACTTCCTCATAAGTGGCGGATATGCTATCCACAACTTATCTGACAGATACTACATACTCTATCTGTCAGATAAGTTGTGGATAGCATATCCGCCACTTATGAGGAAGTGGTAAAACAGCCCCTATATGTTTAATATATCGTGATATTTAAGCTACGCTCCTTTCAAATTCGATTATTGTTAAAGTAGATGCGTTGCAGGTGTACATAGACCAGCACGAGTCGTGAAATTGCCCTCCTGATGATATAAATGCATGTTGCCATGCATTGCCGTAAATAGCCTTTTTTGCGCTCTGTGCGAGCTTCTAAAACTGCGCCCTTGCGCAATGCTTTCAGGGCCACAGGCCTCTCTGGTCTGGTCATTCTTGCGCCCCCCCAGAGTCTGCGCCCTGTACCTGGGCACCGGTGGCACCGCCCTATTTACGGCACTGTTGCCATGGTGCAACCCGGTGCCATATTGTTTAAACAAACATTGTTTAAACAATTGCAAGGAATTGTTATTTTTCAACCGAACAATTTTTTTGATATTTTTTATTGAAATACCAATAAAAAAGGCCCTATGACTTTTTACGATAAAATTAATATTTTTAAAGATATGAATTTTTAAAGGTTCGAAAAATCTCAAATTTGGGTACATTCGACCCATGAAAAATATATTTTAAAAATAATAATGTCTAAGTAATATATATTTTTGAATTATCTATACAATAGTTAATAATATTGTTAGTAGAGATATTAAAAAAATTCATTGTTTATGTCTTTTTTTATCTTAGCAAAAGTAGACAAAAAATTGTGTTTTTTTGTATGGGAGCCCCCCTTAAACATTTACTTTATTTTAATTTTATTATTAATTATTAAAGTACAAATATAATTGAGGATTTTGTGAAATTTTCAAGTGCCTAGCTGTTACCATTATTGATTACGAGCAAAAAAGGCCAAAAAAATCACGTTTCTTGTATGGGAGCCCGCCTTAAATATTATACTTTATTTTATTTTTGGTATTTGTTGTTATAGCGGCAATAGATATACACAATCTGTGAAAATTTCAGAAGTCTAGCTATAGCGGTTTTTGTGATACTGTCTGTCCGTTTGTCTGTATGTCTCCACTATAAATAAAATAAAGTTAATATTTAAGGGGGGGTCCCATACAAGAAAAGTGATTTTTTTGGCCTTTTTTTTGTATGGTCCCATACAAAAAAACACAATTTTTTGTCTACTTTTGCTAAGATAAAAAAAGATATAAACAATGAAATTTTTTAAAATCTCTACTAACGATATTATTAACTATTATATAGAGAATTCAAAAATATATATTACTCAGTCATTATTATTTTTTTAAATATATTTTTCATGGGTCAAATGTACCCAAATTTGAGATTTTTGAAACCTTTAAAAATTCATATCTTTTAAAATGTTAACTTTATCGTAAAAAGTCAAAGGATCTTTTTTATTGGTATTTCAATAAAGAATATAAAAAAAATTGTCCAGTTGAAAAATAACAATTCCTTGCAATTGTTTAAACAATGTTTGTTTTAAACAATATGGCACCGGGTTGCACCATGGCAACATGCATTTATATCATCAGGAGGGCAATTTGAAGAGGATCGCATAAAAAAATTGAGGTGGAATAGTTTCCGGTACTCATGCGCCGACTCGTGCTGGTCTAACATATTTAACCGACTTCCAAAAAACGAGGAGGTTATATGTTCGGCTGTGGATATATATTTTTTTGTATGTTCAACGATTACTCCGCCGTTTGGGAACCGATTTTCGAAATTTTTATTTTGTTGTATTGGGTTTCACTCCAATTTGGTACCATGTTCACAAAAGTGGTGACCTGATGATGGGATCCATGAGTAATCGAGGGAACTCATCGAAATTTATTAATTCAAGTTTGGGAGTTTAGGCGCTGTTTTAAGAACTGAAAGCATATGCTACTATGCAAATTACATTCATCATCATTATCACCATTACCACGTCAGGATCACCAATGTCACCAAATTCAACCTTATCTCCAGAGCATAAGGCACACATTTGACATTACTTCTGAGAAGTTAAAGTTGCTTCGATAATGTAACATTCTGTCTCACTTCGCCGAGATATTCTGGAAAACAACCTAATTTCAACCTTTTGCATTGCGTTTAGCGTTCATAGTACAATAACTGTTTGTGGTCTCGCATATCTACCAGGGCTGTCAAGCGAGCGGCGCGGCGGCGCGGGCGCGGGCCGGCAAGTCGAGCGAGTGCCAGCCTATTGAAACTAGTCCGGTAACCGGCTACTTAGCACGTCACACGTGTTCACTTCGATTTTTTTAATGTATTGTTTAAAATTATCTGCAGGCTGCAGCTGATATGATATTTTGTAAGTGTGACTGTAATAAGATACGTAGAATAATATACAGACCGTATTATTCTACGTATAGTACGCGTTTGCTTACTAGGTAGAATAGGTAGAAGTAAAAGAGTGAAATAATTATTTTTAACAAAAAATTAAAACCGACTTCCAAGGTAAAAACAATAATAACATCCTTATAATATGAACTAAAAAGTATTAAATAATTATTCCTATCTAATAGTGCCTTTTTCCGAATTCGGCTAAAACTCAACTATTTCTGTACTCAATCTTCATAATTTTGAAGTCGGTTCCAAAAGTTTCAAATATTCTGTCAGAGAACTGAAGATTCATCTGGTACCGACTTCAAAATGATGAACATTGAGTACAGAAATAGTTGAGTTTTAGCCGAATTCGGAAAAAGCCACTATTAGATAGGAATAATTATTTAAAACTTTTTAGTTCATATTATAAGGATGTTATTATTGCTTTTACCTTGGAAGTCGGTTTTAATTTTTTGTTAAAAATAATAATTGAGACGTTGACTGGTCTGAAAAACGACAATAATGTCTGTAAAGTATGCGATATATTTATAGCATCAGATGTTCTGCGTCAGTAACATACAGTTGAATAACCGTCCAGCGATACTATGCGATTCATAATATCTATTTGAATGAACGATTTATATGTTCTTTAGTGTCTGTTTTTAATTTAAAAAATAGATACAAAAATGTGATTAATAAACGGTTTAAGAACATAGAAATTAAAAGCAAGCGTTTTAAGCTAGCTACAGCTATGAATATCTAGAATACAAACATTTCAATACCTGAAAAATTACATTACTGGAAAATATAGTTTTCTTAATTTTCCTGACATTTTTAGTTTTTGCAATTCTTTGCACGTCATAGTCACCTAATGCGCAATTTTTGTTTTCAACTTAGCAATTTATGGAATTCTTAGTTTATTATTAGGGAGTCAAATAATTCAGAAGAAAAAAAAAACGTCGCCGGCGTCGAGTGGTGGTGGCGGCGACCGTCGCGACAAGAATGTCAAGCTTTATTTATGTTTGGCGCCAATATTTGTCGGAGTTTTATCGCTGAAGCCCGACGCTGCCAAAAGAATCCTCTGGCGTAGCATAGTTTAAATTATTTTAAAAAGCATCGGTATTATTAAAGTAATACGTATTTGATCAATGTGGGTGTGTATTATGAAGTATTTTTCAGATTGAATGTTGTTTAAAATAAAGTTAATAATTCGCATTACATTGTTTAAGAATTGCATCATATTAAGTAGTTAAATTAAAAAAAAAAACATATTTAATCCTTCAGGCCCCGCGCGAGCACCGGTGATCGCGACAACAATAGAATACAATAGCAATTCCTGGAAATTCCGACTGAAGTATTAATGTGATGATATGATACATTTTTTCATCTTTTACAGGCAATTTGCTCTCTTTGGACATAACATAATATTATCTTCAGATCAGAATAACGGCCGAGTCGGTCTGTAAACAAGGAACACGGGAACAATCGCAGGTCCAATAAAACCAGTCAGGTGTACCCGGCACGTGATCTACCTGTACAGTGTACTGCATAATCACTCATCATGCCTGCTATATTCGGACTACAAAAGATTAACCATGGAATTGGACTTTAACTGCGAAATTAGACGTGCCTACCTACCTACGAGTTGTAGGTTAAAGCAAGTTTAATATCAAGTAAAAGAATACAAGGATAATAATTTGAGCTTCTCTACAAACGAATATTAATATTAATTCGAGGCATCTAATCTAAGCTTAAAACGGAATAATTTTAAAATAAAAGTCAGTATAGTACCTACTGCTTACCATAATGATATTATGTTACGCGTATAAGCAACACCTCCCTGCTAGCAACCTACTCGTTATAATTATACATACCTTGAGCTCGCAACGCGATATGACTCCACGGAATGTTCCTTAATACTTTAAAGTAGAAAAGCAACTCTACTTTTTTCTAGGAAAAAATAGAGCTTGAGAAGTATCAAAACTACTATTAATGAAGTAAGTAAATACTTTAATCGTGTTAAACTTAAGGCGATATATCGATAATAAATTATACCGCAAGGGCAATTTTATACTAATTAATTTGTATGACTATAAAGTCGTAAATACGCTGCGGCCAGAAGCTATCGGCTCGCTCGAAAAACATGCGACAATTAACGTAATTATAATTATTTAAAAAATAACTATGAGCATTTAAGCAAAATGCTTCTATACGATTTTGAGTTGCAAAGGTGTCTATCAATTAGACTAATTTCCTACAATACATCTATTTTCGTTTAAAAATAATCTTAAAATTTCGTATTTTTAAGAGGTCATTTCGATCGAGAAATGTATCGAGGCAAAATACATTAATCGTGTTTCTGGTTCTTCTCAAACCTAGATAAGGCTATGAAGGCTATGATTTGTAACATTTCTGAGGGTCCTGTAGTATTAAGTCAAAAAGGACAGTTTTTTCAATATAGATTATAGCGCCTTAAATTAAAAAGCTGATTCAAGAATGAAGATAAACTAAATGCTTGTGCCCACACAATTTCACGCTTACACTGTTTAACTCCGCAAAAGGTCAATAAGTCCTGCTATGTAGTTTTAATCTAAGCTTAAAAAAGTTATGATGGAAGTTTCTGCCAGTGTACCTATTATAAATGTTATAAGTCACTTGTTACAATAATAAAGTACCTAATTCAAATATAAGGTTACTGATTGCTATATCTCGTTGAAATTATACAGTCTATGAATTCATAATTCAGCAAATCGCAGTCATACATCACCGGCCGTTTGACCTGGACGCCGATAAATTTAATACGAAAGAAGATTACGAGCGTGGGATATGATCTGTGACATTTACACAGAAGGCGAACCGCGCCCGTGGGCGGCACAACAAACATTGAACTTCAAAAGATCGAAGCTCAAATATTATTTTAAAGTTATGTAGCCTAGACATTAAAATAATTAAGAAATCAAAAGTTACTTGAGTTATTTTAACACAATAGACAAGGAAATTCGCATTTTGCTACGCTAATTAAAAGTTTTTGAAACGAGAAGCTATGATACAATAACTGCTCCCATTTAAAGAGAATTAATTAGTGTCAGAAGAATCGCCCTAACGAAACCCCATTTAACAATTTTACGAGAAAAACTGTAACTAAGATTTACGTTTCCTCAAATCGAAACAACAAGAAAAATATGGGCACTCATCAAAGAATTCTCGGAACCTGACCTGAATGTATTACGCAAAGTAACCACTTATGTAATTGCTCTACAAATTCTACAACAATGTTATCCAAATATCGCACACATCAAAGATGGTTTGTTCTTGCCATACAATCCCGTGCACACTTTTTGCACCGACTACCCGAGCAATAAACCTATATTTGCGCTGAAACAAAACCACAGCGCGCAACACTTTCGGCTTTGAATTACCTTTTTGCCCCATATAGACGAAACGTAGGAGAAGCTTCCATTGGTTCTAATCGAATTGGTACAAAGATTGTTAGGTAACTGATTGCTATTATGAATTTTAATAATGTTAAGCCGGTAACATCTGAATGTATACCTATATCAACTGACTTTTTGTGTACTTTAACTATACCTATTTCAATACTTTTAATATTTAATGTTTAGAATTTAGATTTGCTAATCAGAAGCAATCAGAAAATCGTTTCACAAAATCAATAAATATTACATCGATGCACATTAATCAATGTCTAGCTAATAAGAACAGATCGTCTTTATATTGAGCGAGGTGAACGCCTTATGAATAGAAAGAATAACATTTATTTTAAGCCCTGTGTAATTGTTGAAAGAAATAAATATGTTATGTACTAAGTAAATGCGTAGTTTCGAAGCATTGAAGTGAAGTCACATAATGTCCATAGTCCTTCAAAATAAGCGCTCATAAGGGCCGGGATACAAAAACACGGCACGACGTCGTACGACGTCGTAAGGTGCCGTACGGCGCCGTGTCGTGGAATTCCACGACGCGCGTCGTTAAAAACCACGACACGGCGTCGTACGACGTCGCCTCATCTTGAATTTCTACGTGAGTTTCTACGACGCGACGTCGTACGACGCCGTACGGCGCCGTGTGACGCCGTGCCGTGGTTTTTTACGACGCGCGTCGTGGATTCCCACGACACGGTGCCGTACGGCGCCGCACGACGTCGTACCGTGTTTTTGTGTCCCGGCCATCAGGCAGGCTCTGACAGTCGATTTTCCAGTTTCTTTCACGGCAAAGTTCACCACGAAAATATTCGTCCTTACATACCACATAGTTACTGTATATTTAGAAGGGGTTAATACACTTCAAACACTTGACCCACTTTAAAAAACTGCACCTGACAGACAATTTCAGATCCCGACGATTGTTTAAATCATCGCTTACGAAACAAATTGTTTAGGTTTACGAAAATATTGGAGGTTAAACGCTATTAAAATACCTTTTAAAAATAGCTACAACACTAATTGGTTTTAAAAATATTATATTTTTTAAAGTGTTAAAATCTTTACCTTAATTCAGTCAACTTGTTGCTAACGGTTAGATATTTAAAATACATTCATCAAATTTACTGAAACTGGTAATTTATTTGCTCTGTTACTTTTCGGCTACTACATACACTAGGCGTAAGTATAAATAAAATATACATAGGGCACCTAGGGCAAAATTCTGAAAATGTGCAATATTGCGAACAAATTATATAAACAGAATTCAGCAAAGAATATAATTTTGCATGAGAAAATAACATTTCAAAGAAAAGCAAAGCAATGAATGTTTACTTAGCTACGTTGGCAGTACACGTACCGAAGTTTCAAATCGTAGCCCGCGGCGTAAGAAAAATAATCATGTAGAGATAAACTTTGAACTTGAATCGAATTACAAGTTATAATGAACACTAAATCGCACGGGACCGTAATTTTTCCGTGATAAAAGTATGCTGTACTTTCCCGGAACTCAAAGTATCTTCATACCAAATTTCAGCAAAATTGTTTCAGTGGTTTGGGCGTGAAGAGGTAACAGACATACACATTCGCATTCATAATATTAGTAAGTATGGATGGATGTTGTACTGTAATCAGCACGCATCGGCAGTCGTAGTGGGTACCGGTTTGCGAACTTGGCCTATATTTGAAACCTAACAATAAATTCTCACCGAGTTATGAATTGCACAATGTTCTGACTCACTACAGTTTGTTTAGTTTCGTATAAGTATTTAATATTTAAATGCATATTATTAGGCAAAGATTTTAAATGAGTTCTAAGTTGTAACCTGGATACGCCATTCATATAAAATGAAAAATGTCTTTATATATTCTTTAAATATATTTAAGCTCTTTTTTATTTATGGATTAAGCTTTTTTTTACTTTAGTAACGTTTTTTAAATATTAAAGGACCGTTTCACCACTTCCTGATAAGTGCCGGATAGGCTATCCACCCCTTAACTTGACTTAAAGTATGGAGAATCTGTCAAATAAGTGATGGATAGCCTATCCGGCACTTTATCAGGAAGTGGTTATGGTGGTTATTCTCATATTAGTATGCAAAAGTGTGACTGAGTATTATTATATTTGTTGCGTCTTTATACCCTAACCGTTGATTTTTTAGGAAATTTTAAATAGAGGTAATGAGGTCCCGGGGAAAGGACATACAAAAGTTTCCATGCCGGAGTGATGAAGGGCTCCCGCGCGATGAACAAAGGATAAGATCCAAATTGGGCTAATTTTAAAAGTGCCGGCCAACGCAAATAAACATACTGTAAGGAATAATTTTTATTATTACACCAAAGTTCTAAGTCAAGTCTAAGAGTTGTTATTCAATGTCAAACTTTTTTTTATAACATGTAATAAAACTTAATTTATTAATTAAAAGCAATAAGTAATCGATCCCAACGTCCCTATCCGAGTCATAGAACAGATTAGAGGCCAAGAGAGTATCCCCCTTCCTTTAGGTTTTATCAAACCACTTGTAGGTATTTGGCCTCTAATCTGTTCTATGACTCGGATAGGGACGTTGGGATCGATTACTTATTGCTTTTAATTAATAAAATAAGTTTTATTACATGTTATAAAAAAAGTTTGACATTGAAAAACAACTCGGAGACTTGACTTAGAACTTTGGTGTAATAATAAAACCGGCCAAGTGCGAGTCGGACTCGCGCACCGAGGGTTCCGTACAAACCTGCAAGGTTTACAAAGTTCGTTCATTACGACAATCGAGTCATAACTATGGTATTTTTATTGCAAAATGAAATTCATAACATTACAATGGGGAAAGATGGAGGAGCATAAATTTAAGAAAAAGATCTCTTTATCGTTTATATATTTTGTAATGTAACTAAAAATTTAAGGTTTTCGGAATTTTTCCTTTATGTGTGCTATAAAACGTTGCTTCATGCCAAATTTCAAGATTCTAGGTCGACTGGAAGTACCCTTTAGGTTTTGATTCCCTTGCGAGTACTTGCGAGTTTCAAAATATGCAGCTTAAATTGCTGTTTCTTTTGATTGCGTTGACATAGAAGTTTGATTTTGTTACAGCTTAAAGGTATTATAGACCTGAGTATTTGGTATGAATTTCAATTTAATACTTCTACGCGCTTATGAGGAAATGGGTAGTAAGTTTAAAATTATTAAAAATATATATATTATGTGATGTAACTAAAAATTTATGGTTTTCGTAATTTTTCCTTTATCTATGCTATAAGACGTTGCTTCGTACCAAATTTCAAGATTCTGAGTTCACGGGAAGCACCCTGTAGGTTTTGATTCCCTTGCAAGTGTCGAAAATTTGCGGCATAAACGGCTGTATCTTTTGATTGCGTTGGCTTAGAAGTTTGATTTTTTCACAGCTTCAAGGGACAGTAGACCTGAGTAATTGATGTAAATTTCAGCTTCATACCTCCACGCGTTCCTGAGAAAAAGGGTCTTGACAGACGGACGGACGGACAGACGGACAACAAAGTGATCCTATAAGGGTTCCGTTTTTTTCCTTTTGAGGTACGGAACCCTAAAAAATATTCCTTAGATTAAGTTCTATTTAAATAATGTTTTTTTTTTTTTTTGCGTTGGCCGGCACTTTTAAAATTAGCCCAAAATTGTATGGACGTTGGATCTTGTCCTTTTTGTAATAAAATATACAATATCTAACTGTTCATTTTATAACTGATAAAAGAGCTGGACGTAAAACGAAAAATAGTTGCTCATTACATTTTAATTAAGTAAACTAAGTTTAGATCTCCGACAGAAAAATTTGGAGTTTAGTGGAATATTTTAATGAACTGACTAGTCAACACGCAGGTGGATAAACAAACATCTGAAATACATTGAGCGTGTTTATCCTTCCATCTCGACCATCACCGCCCGTCATCAGCTACGATCAGAGTCCGGTAACATGGCCATGTGTCTCTATCGTCGTATCATCATGAGATGTCAATGATCTTTTCGTTTATTAATCACTACGAATAATAAAAACTATAATCAATGATCATTATACGGGATAAAACCAAATTTTATTCTTCAAACTAACCGATCTTTCCGAAGCTGCTAAAATAAAATATTTAATTGTGATTTTTATACTTAGATTAATATTGACACCAAAAAAACCCTCAAAATAAAATATAAAGATAAAAAATACAAATCCAATTATAAGATATAGGTGATTGTAAATATATTTAAGTAATTAAATGGTACTTTGTAATATTGAATCGGTGTTAAATATTAAAAACAGTAGTAGTAGATGCAACCCACTCCGGGTTGCATCTACTTACTTTAACTATAACTGTAACTTTGACTATAATTTTAACTATAACTACAGTGCAAAATCTTTGGTTAAGGACGCTATTTAACGATAACTATAGCACAGGTTAGATGGTCTCATCAATCTGATCCATCAATCCGGTAAAGATTGACGAAAATTTGATCCACGGATTGATGGATTGATCGTATTAATTTTAATATGAACTTTTTGTAACCATCAATATTCCGTCAATCAAATTGATGGATCAGAATTGATGAAAAATTGATCGTCTAAACTCAAACCTAACGTATATGTATAATCGCTCATACACGTTTATATATCGAATTTCTTTCGTGAAAATTTACTATCCAGGCTCAAAGTGTTGTTATAACAAAATATATTTTTCCTGTCGATTTTTACGGATAATTAAATTTTTTAAACTCTAAATCCCAAAAATAAACGCAACAGACATCTCTCAAATTCTGTGGTCAAAGTTAAGGTTAAAATTAAGTTAGCCTTAAGGCTGTCACAGACAGAGCAGGTAATGTAAAGATGTATATTATAGCACGATACATCTCGATACATCTTTCTATAGAAATCGTCAGGAGACCACACACAACAGCTATAATGTATATTTTTACATTATAGCTGCTGTGTATGATTTCTATAGAAAGATGTATCGTGCTATAATATACATCTTAATATTACCTGCTCTGTCTGTGATAGCCTTTAACTATAACCATAACTTTGACCATAACAGCTGTAACTTTAACCACGCCTCTAGTGCAACCCCCTCTGGGTAATTAAAAGGTAACGTAAAATATTTCAGTAGTCAAACCGAAAAATATTTACTGAAAATCAGTCAACTAGTACTAAGTTCATAAAACATGTTTACCAAAATATATAACCCTCCGGTACATTGAACATGTTGATCGTTTACATAACAGATGTTTATTCAGAGGTTCATTTCAGCGCTGAAAGGTGTTGACGAGCTTTCGTATTTAGAAATTTTCCGATGCTAGTTTCGGTAATCCATACTAATACTTACAGACATCTTTACGCAGTTCACACTAATATTACTAATACAGAAAGTCTGTCTGTATGTATAATGTAACATACATCCTTCTCAATTAAGCGTCTGAATCGGTTTTTCCGTTTTAGGTTTTTGTAATCAACTAGTCCTCGTTGACTACGGAACCCTAAAACGGAACCTCAACCAGCAGATTTTTGTATATTGATAGGTTAATAGTTAAATAATTTACCAGTAACATTGTCCTACAAATAGAACAATCCATATTTTAGGACCATCAAATCGAAATATTCCTTTCTTTCTCTGTTAGCTACCACTTTCGAGAATTTTCGCAGAGAAAATTGTTGATCGTCTTATTCACGAAAAATTAGCTTGATAGTAATCACTAATCAAGTCAAAAAATGTTTTGGGGAACCTGTACTAATTAATTACCTCACGATAAACGAAGTTCGGAAATAAGCAAGTTGCGGGAAACATCTAGTTTCAAGATAAATGTATAGTGCCGGTAGTTGTTTACAAACTAATTGCTCGATTTAGGAAGTCTACACTACTTATAATACGCTTGTGCATTCCGAATTACTGGGTCATATAGAACATTTTGAGGTTAGTTTCAGTCCCGATGTGATTCGATGATAAAAACTATACCTTATCTACGCTTTATCTGCGCTTTATCTACGCTTTCTTTTCGGTATAACATAAAGAGTAAAAATATATTATATTCAGTTACAGTATTAAAATATGAATAATGAACATGTAGATAAAAATGTACCGGTAGGTGACAATGTTAAATGTAAAACCAATGAAAATGAATAGAACAAAGGCCCATTGTAAAATAATATATAAAATATATTGAGTTAACTATACTTTATATATTTAAAAACTAAGTGCAGATAATAATTAAAAAATATATGAATTTAATCCCAAAATGAAAATGGATAACAAAAAATTAATATTAATGATTAATAACTTACCTTTTCCAAATAATTTAATTAACCAACGGTAGGCCCGATTATCTCGTAGCACTGATAGAGTCTCACACCACTAAAGTTTATCACAACTTAGAACAATAATACAGAATTGTCAAAACAAATGACTGCTGGGAGTGCTGTCAGAGAGTAGACAGCGACGTGCGTTCAACGAGCTCCGGAGAAGGACTGACCGGCGCGCAGTCCTACAAAGTCTTTATATAAAGCTCGCTAGCGGCGGATTTTCTCGTCCTCCGGGAGCTTTTCATACAAAAATATCCGTGGAATGCTCGCCTAATTCGCTGTCACTACTATCCGACACAATGGGAGCGTTGATCTCACGTTTGCAGCGAGACCGCTGACCAGGTTCTCTTAATCCGATCCTTATGACCTAATTGCTGAGATGTATTATGTTCTAGTTGTCGGGGACACGAATGAGGTTTGATACATTATAATATCAACGCATTAGCCATTAGGGAAGTGTGACATGAACTATATCTTCATTAACGTTGTTTTTTGTTTTCGATATTCTGTAAAGTGTAACCTACCTATAAAGTATGTTTGTTACCATTGAATAGGCGCGTAATTGTATATCTTATTTAAGTAAATAAATGTGGATAGTAGACTGTAGGTAACTCCTACTCTATCATTTCTGAATCAATTTTCAGCAATTTTTAAGAACGTGGCTACGTTCGTCAAATTTTCATTTGTAATATAACAATATTCTTGTTTTGTTTACGATTTTCTATACCCAACCATGAACATGATGTGATGTCATTTCATACAGTTATACGTAATCATGTGTTTTTACTAAATTAAACGTAGGTTGTAGTTAACACCCTGCTCTATCATTTCTAAATCAATTTTCTCTTTCGAATGCTGCATACCATCTTAAATGAATGTTTTTATAATAGCAAGGAAAATAACACGTATCTTGCAGCATATATTTTTTAATTTTAATTAGGTACTGTAGAGTGCAGTAGTCTATACAACGTTCCTAAATTGCTTTCCTAAGCAATGTACCATCAAAGAAATTGAATTATAAGCAGAGAGCGGATCTACTTCATAATTTGGTCGAGTTATGTCAATTCGATATATTTTGTCGTAATTTGTGATCGTAACCTGTGATCCGCCTATGAATCAACTTTCCTGATAGTACATGTTTTTTTTTACAATTTTCTGTAACCTATAAAATATTATGTTTGTTACATTTCATATAAAATACAAGTAATATGTACGTAATACTAATCATGTGCCTTATGTCAATTAATTATTATATATAATACTAGCTGTCCCGGCAAACGTTGCTTTGCCATAATATATTTGCCATATTATTTTATTGAAGTGACTAAATAAATATGTCACCATGGCAACGTCGATCGCCATCCCGTCGCAAAAACAATGGTCGCCGTCAGTCTCAGGTTGTAATAATTTACTATTATTTATTCAACAAATGCACTTATCAATATATATATAAAGTACCGAGTAGCCGATTCTCAGATTGAATATGCATATAAAATTAGGTAAAAATGAGTAGCCGTTTCGGAGGAGTTCGTGGAGTAACATTGTGACACGAGAATTTTACCTATGTATAAGACTAGCAGTCCCGGTAAACGTTGCTTTGCCATAATATACTTAAAGTATTTCGCCCATATTATTTTATTGAAGTGACTAAATAAGTATGTCGCCATGGCAACGTCGATCGCTATCCCGTCACACAAACAATGGTCGCCGTCAGTCTCAGGTTGTAATAATTTACTATTATTTATTCAACAAATGCACTTATCAATATATAAAGTACCGAGTAGCCGATTCTCAGACCTACTGAATATGCATATTAAATTTGGTAAAAATCAGTAAAGCCGTTTCGAAGGAGTTCGTGGACTAACATTGTGACACGAGAATTTTATATATAAGATTATGTAGATTATCCTTCGATCGCGGATTCTTGGACATCTATTGTTATTCAATTGTTGTCGCGATCACCGGTGTTCTTATGGGGCTTTATAGGTTAATATAACTATGAAACAACTGCGCCTCAATCCTTGAAAGTTGTAGCCTGTGGGGGGATGATCCACGATCCGGCAGACGCACGTGGATCGGAAACGTGGCGCTCGTTCAGTAAACAGATTAACTTGAGCATTTTTTCCTGACCCTTTATCCTCTAAAATAACTCAATTATAAGGATATTTCTTCGTCATCTTCGATATTCCTATATACAATATTTATATTTTTTTGGATATTCGTTTATTTATCCTTGAAATTTGATAAACGGAAACGAAAACAAAGTTTTAAAAGGCAGCGGTCTTTGTGCTTTTATGTTTATTGTTGTAATCAAAATAAAAAGAAAAGCTTTTTTACAGTTTATACCAATAAGGTACTCTTTGTGGAGTCGAAAACTTATGACTTTGTTTAACCCATTACATCAACATTCAAGAACGATGCCTATTTAAGTATATCTAGTATAACTATATCATTATTTTTCGTTGAAGATTAAAAATGCGAAAGTGTGTCTGTCTGTCTGTCCGTCTGTCTGTCTGTCTGTTACCTGATACCTCTTCACGCTCAAACCGCTGAACCGATTTTATTGAATTTTGACATTGAGATACTTTGAGTCCCAGAAAAGGACATAGGATAATTTTTCTCCCGGAAAAACGTTATACGGTTTCCACGCGATAAACGAATTTGGGAGCAACGGAGTTGCGAGCGTCATCTAGTAATTTAGATTTAATACTTTAGACAGCTGTCGTTGGAGGTGATTGAAGTATGCATATTGCATATATTTGTATTTCAATATTCACCTATATTTAATAATATATTCACATACTCTTTCTCTCCCCATAACTCAACAAACGAGCGTAAATAACCGAAGATAAATCTTACGAAATTTCGCTCAAAACTTGATTTATTCTCTTCTATATTAATACTCGCATTCCGAAATAGATTATGAAAACGAATGATGGAGGAAACGAGGGAGGGAGGCAAGTCGTAATAATGTCGATTGTCAAAGTAGAAGGTGAGATTGTTGGTGAGCGACGTTAACACACCACTTCCGGGAAATGCACCGGCGACGTATTCCACATTATCGACTCTCGATACTGAACTGATATTGACTTTGAGGACTTTGAGCTCAATTTATTTGCTCAAAAGGTAAATAGTATTTATTTACCTTTTGAGCAAATAATAATAACTGTGAAAGTTTCCGGAAATTACAGATATTTAAATTTATCTTTTAATTGAAACGAGCGATCTTGTGTAATATAGTTTTTCGGCAAAACATGCAAGTATAGTTGTACAAAATTTTGTATCTAGATGGTTCTTGTCGAGAAAAAACGATAAAGATTGGTCTTATCCCAGGCCAACTGCATTTAAAGTTATTTCATCATCTTTTACTGGTTTGAACACCAAAATATAAACCTCGTTCTCTTAAGTACGCGTTGTCACCGCTTCTCTACTGGAACAATCAGCACGCTGAGCTAGCGCCGCGTACTGATTGTTCCTGATGAAATCGTGTAACGTCTGCACCGCGCTAGCGCAGATTTTAATTAATTCTGCAGAGGAAACGTTACGACAACGCGACGCACGCGCCGCGTTGCCGCGGCGTCTGCGCTGCGCATACGTTCATCGAACGCTTACACTGGACAAACGCTAGTGTGAAGAAACGCCTTACTCTGCAATCTTTTCGAGTTCTCTACATAACTGATGTCGACTTGGATGCTCATGTTGCTATTGGTTCGTCGAAACTAGAATAATAATAAAATATCCACAGCCGAACATATAACCTCCTCGTTTTTTGGAAGTCAGTTAAAAAGGATTGATCTGGACTCTGGAGTACGTAATATTGGGTCACTTTTGCCAATCTGACATAGATATTTTGCAAGTTAGTTACCGTAGTTACTGCGTGCTCCCTGGGGCGATCCCGATACTGACGTTCCAATTGAGTTACGTATACAGAACTACGTTAAGGCCCCCGTATACGGAAACCGATAGATCTTTGCGATTTGGGAATAATCGTAGGTTAACGCGTCTGGACTCCGGACTCGTTTTGTGAATGTGCCCGTGTATGCCCAAGTCAGGTCAGATTCGCAGTCCACAGATTGTCCCGCGATCAGGTCGGTATACCTCTTCGTATATAGGGGCCTTACCGTTAAACTTCGTTAACCCGACGTATAATTCTGTTTACTATGGCCGAGTTTGCGCGCGTTTCAGAAAATTGTCAAGCGCTATTGGCTAATGCGGGACGAAAATAAATTTTATGAATGAAGTAGTCGGAAATTAAAAAGATATAATAAACAAAGCGCTAGATATGAGGAATTCTCAGTTGTGTTTATATTCAACGGAACTGATTATTATAATTTCCATAAAAGTTTCTCAGAATCGTTGAACATGGTTCAACATAAACTGAGGCATTTTTTTCCATATATTTAGTATCAGTTGTGATGTAGAATTAAAATTGATATAATATTATAAAGCCAACTTTGTAAGTAAAAAGAATGTAGAGCTTACGCGAAAAATAATGTTCGAAACCACTGGTTTTTGTTAAAAGCATGTAAAATAAATTTAAGTTAAAAGCACCAATATTTATTGTGGGTATGACGTTGTTTAATTTTTAATGGAATTGTACCGAGTGCGCCACGATGTCGCTAGTAGTGTGTTTTCGCGGGTTCTGGATCACGATTCTGGGTCCACCCCTCCCTCCGCTCGCAGCTCGCAAACTGTCTCGATCACTTTTTGTCGGTTCGAGCGGCGACATCGCCTAAAAAAAAAAGGGTTTGGTGTCAAAATAGGAGTTTTCGGCCATCCTCGTTCGATATATGCGATCCCTTTTTACGTATTTGCACTATTTCCAAAGTTAGCTTTTGTGTTTACCCCTCATTATCTACTATCTCCACGCTCCATTGTTCCTTCATAATTACAATCGCTACTTAATGCATTGTTATGCTCGCCTCAGTGTTCTATTGTTCGTAATGACTACTTGGCTTATCGCTTACGTCACCTTGCTTTCTTACAAGATTTTAAATAAATATGAATGATAATTAACTAACTAATTAATTATTGCAAATTAAAAGTCAAAATTAATTTTGTAGGTCACCCGATCATTCGGTGGACTTCGTAAATACACGACGAGGCGGTGTGCAAACTGACATGTTTTGCTCGTCAGCGAAATCCGACGAGTCAACGACCGCCGCCGCTACGATCGCAGCAGCTGCCACCCGCATCTCGTGGCTCGCGACGAAGCGCAAGTGTAAAAGCTCTAAGCTCACAAAGCTCGCAACACAGCTCAAGTTTACACTCTCGACTCGTAGCGCGTCTCGCGACTCGTAGGGCACGCACCCGCTCGCTGCCGCCACCCACATCTCGCGGCTCGCATCGAAGTGCAAGTGCAATCGCAACACACTGCACACAAGCGTGCCCTGCGAGTCACGAGCCGCACCGCGAGACGGGTCGCAAGCTCAAGTTTACACTCTCGGCTCGTAGCGCGTTTCGCGGTTCGACTCGCGGCTCCCGCGCGAGAGTAAATCATGTATTACAAGATTTTAAATAAATAAAACTTGATAATTTTTTCATTACATGTATTTTATTTCATTAAAACATTTATTGCGCGCGCGAGTGTAAATCATGTATTACAAGATATAATTTGTATAATTTGTAATTTGTATAATAAAACTTGATACATTTTTAATTACATTTAATTTATTAAAACATGTATTGAACATACTGTACGATATTATATTATCATTACACAAAGTGTTGCTACTAAATAACTTTTGAAACTCTACTAAACTTTCCCTATTGAACTTATAATACAAGGACATACATTAAACTATACTCGTCACAAACTGATGTGAAATCATTTTGTAATCTCCACAATATGTTAAAATCCAATCTCCTACAGTTTCACCCCATAAAAGCCTTGTGATATTGCATAGGAGTGCGCCTGCAGGAATCAAAGTATTGACAAATGTCATTTTCATTGATGTGCATGGCCATCCAGTGGGGTCCAGGTGTAACAATATATTATCAGTATCCAAGTTGCTAATAAATGTATGTAGGGGGTTGAACATATTATTATATTATATAGGCAGACGATTCGCAGCGTATACAATATTATCTTATAAAGTCTAAACCTTCACAAATTCTTCTGAAGTAATTACGGATCTCTATTGTGTTCATACTGTATTATCACAGAACCAATCTGGTATATGAATCTTGTATAATAATAATATGTCACATATCGGTATAATGTATGCTTTATGTATTTACTAAAAGTGGTATTACATATGAAATAATGAATGAATAAATAAAAGAAACAACTTTGGTACAATATTTTATTTCATAGTATCTACAGTCTACACACTATTAGATAAACACTCACACATACACACGTTACACATTACAACTCAAATATATTATTATCATACATATTGTGACTTTTCTTAGCTTCTATAGTCTACAGTTACATTACGGTTTTTATCTAGTTTTCTATAACATTATCAAACTCTGCAAATACAATAGTTAATCGTTTGAAAGAGACTAGAATCAATTGATATCCCATTTCCTTCATTAATGAAATGTATACCACTGCCGGAAAATAATGTATGAGAGACTGAAGTGAACATATTAGATACCATTGAAGGATGGTTGCAGAGTTTTTGAAGGCACGTGTTGTCCATCTATGTATAAACAATATGAATTCATACCGTAATTTTCGAAATTGAAAGGATTCTTACTAACGATTAAATGCTGCGTTATTTACAAATCCTATGATAAATCTTTTGAGTACTTGCACCGGAATATTATCAAGCGTTTTTTTTCTCATCAGTGGAAAGTCGTAATATCATAAACGTTATTCACAATTATTGAGTCATCCTTAGCATCCATTTAATGATAAAGCATACAATAGATACACTTTCACATTCTTTACTAATAATTATTCCTGTGAGTCGCTAAAAGAACAGGATAACTTAATGGTTGGGACATATTTAGATAAGATTGCAAAACCTCATATCATTTTAAAATTTAAAAAAAGTAAAATAATATTTATTAAGTTTTCCTATAGCAAAAAACATACGATAATTCTATAAACTAATTATATTCTTAATCCTATAGCATATTCCGTATACATCCATAAGTATTGTACTTTGTTATGAGATAATATTTTCATACTAATATTTTTTTCTTTTGTTAACTAGTGTGTAATACTTTGTTTCGAGTAGCTATACTTTATATTATACTTTTATAATATGTATAATATTGTACTGAATGTTTAATTTTTAAAGTTTCATTGTATTACAACATTGTCTATAGTCTATACATAATATTATAAAACAAAGTCGCTTATTTCCCCTCATGTTCCTTTGCATTGTTCCCTTTAATCTTTAAAACTATACAACGGATTTTGATGCGGTTTTCTATAATAGATAGAGTAATTCAAGAGGAAGGTTATAAAGTGTAATAAGTAATAACATTCATTAAATAGTGGAGAAATACTGTTATTGTTGAGGTTTCTAATGTGATGTCGTAAATAAGTACATATTTTTTTTCCGCTTACATTGCAAACGCAGGCTTAACCCTACGAGACTTATCAAAATAATGTACCAAGTTTGTACACAACTAAAAGGTCTACAGAAAACTCCGCGACGGTTCATATCTATCTCTTATGGATATCCCACAATAACAATTTTTTGTCATTTACTTTTTACGACAAATAATGGCTAATTTTCGAAGCAATTGTAATAATTATAACATTAATCCTTATCCAATTAAATATTTTAAATATATTGTTGATTTAATTTAGATCTATATGACCCTCTACCGCATATTATGATTTAAATGATTAGTTTCGAAGATATTACAGATTTAAAAATTGCGGAACGTAGCTTTTACGGCGGTACCGACCAATGCGGGCCACGGGTAGTAATAATGAATATAAAATATAAATCAAAACACCTGAATCGATTTTAATCATATTTTTTTCAGTGGCTATATATTTTATACCTGTGTGCGAAGCCGGGGCGGGTCGCTAGTAAAATATAATACAAAAGTTTTTTCAACTTTTAAATTATGTTACATAAATGAGTTTCAATCAAAATTTGAATATATTTCAAATTAATTATTATAGCTTGTTTCATTATTTTCAAAAACCTTTTAGAAAATTATTAAACTTTTCTTTTATATAAAAATATTCAATTATGCTCAATGTTGAGATTCAAATCAACCAAACATAGAATTTTCACTCAAAAAGTAAATAAAATGTTTATCATACAACGATACTAAAACTTAAAAGATTTATTTTGTCTAATGATACATCATTACAAATTGAGAAAAGTTATGTGGAATAAAACCTTCTAAAAATTTTGTGTTCGTATGTGATTTGTCATTGTAACGTGAAACTGTATTTTTAAGCTTAGTCAATATGATTAATTTGTTTTCTTGTTAGTAATAATTGTAAACGTACTTTGTTATGAGATAATTTTATACTAATGATTTTATTTCTTTTGTAAACTAGATTTTAATACTTTGTTTCGAGTAGCCATACTTTTATATGTATAATATTGTACTGAATGTTTAATTTTTTAAGTTTCATTGTATTACAACATTGTAATTTATATAATATTTAATCAAGATTTTCTTAAACAAAGTTTTAAATTACTCATATGAGTTTCAATCAAAATTTGAATATAATATATTTCAAATTTATTAAAGCTTTTTTCATTATTTTCAAAAACTTTTTAGAAAATTATAAAACGTGTTTTTTTAAATTTAATATATTTCAAATTTATTAAAACTTGTTTCGTTTTTTTCAAAAACCTTTTAGAAAATTACAAAACGTGTTTTTTTATAAAAAATTATTTCAAATTTATTAAAGCTTCTTTCATTATTTTCAAAAACATTTTAGAAAATTACAAAACGTGGTTTTTTATAAAAAAAAAATCAAATTTATTAAAGCTTTTTTCATTATTTTCAAAAACTTTTTAGAAAATTATAAAATTATAAAGCTTTTTTTATTAATATAATATTTCAAATTTATTAAAACTTATTTCGTTATTCCAAAAACCTTTAAGAAAATTTCAAAACGTGTTTTTTTTTGTATAAAATATATTTCAAATTTTCAAAAACCTTTAAGAAAATTACAAAACATGTTTTTTTATAAAATATATTTCAAATTTATTAAAGCTTTTTTCATTATTTTCAAAAACTTTTTAGAAAATTATAAAATTATAAAACTTTTTTTTAATTTAATATAATATTTCAAATTTATTAAAACTTATTTCGTTATTCCAAAAACCTTAAAGAAAATTTCAAAACGTGTTTTTTTTATAAAATGTATTTTCAAATTTATTAAAGCTTGTTTCATTAATTTCAAAAACCTTTTAGAAAATTATGAAACGTGTTTTTCGAATACAATATATTTCAATAATGAAAAAAGCTTTAATAAATTTGAAATATATTTTATAAAAAAACATGTTTTGTAATTTTCTTAAAGGTTTTTGAAAATTTGAAATATATTTTATAAAAAAAAACACGTTTTGAAATTTTCTTAAAGGTTTTTGGAATAACGAAATAAGTTTTAATAAATTTGAAATATTATATTAATAAAAAAAGCTTTATAATTTTATAATTTTCTAAAAAGTTTTTGAAAATAATGAAAAAAGCTTTAATAAATTTGAATTTTGTTTTTATAAAAAACCACGTTTTGTAATTTTCTAAAATGTTTTTGAAAATAACGAAACAAGCTTTAATAAATTTGAAATATATTAAATTCAAAAAAACACGTTTTATAATTTCCTTAAATTTTTTTGAAAATAATGAAAAAAGCTTTAATAAATTTGAAATATATTATATTCAAATTTTGATTGAAACTCATATGAGTAATTTAAAACTTTGTTTAAGAAAATCTTGATTAAATATTATATAAATTACAATGTTGTAATACAATGAAACTTAAAAAATTAAACATTCAGTACAATATTATACATATAAAAGTATGGCTACTCGAAACAAAGTATTAAAATCTAGTTTACAAAAGAAATAAAATCATTAGTATAAAATTATCTCATAACAAAGTACGTTTACAATTATTACTAACAAGAAAACAAATTAATCATATTGACTAAGCTTAAAAATACAGTTTCACGTTACAATGACAAATCACATACGAACACAAAATTTTTAGAAGGTTTTATTCCACATAACTTTTCTCAATTTGTAATGATGTATCATTAGACAAAATAAATCTTTTAAGTTTTAGTATCGTTGTATGATAAACATTTTATTTACTTTTTGAGTGAAAATTCTATGTTTGGTTGATTTGAATCTCAACATTGAGCATAATTGAATATTTTTATATAAAAGAAAAGTTTAATAATTTTCTAAAAGGTTTTTGAAAATAATGAAACAAGCTATAATAATTAATTTGAAATATATTCAAATTTTGATTGAAACTCATTTATGTAACATAATTTAAAAGTTGAAAAAACTTTTGTATTATATTTTACTAGCGACCCGCCCCGGCTTCGCACACAGGTATAAAATATATAGCCACTGAAAAAAATATGATTAAAATCGATTCAGCTGTCTTGATTTATATTTTATATTCATTATTACTACCCGTGGCCCGCATTGGTCGGTACCGCCGTAAAAGCTACGTTCCGCAATTTTTAAATCTGTAATATCTTCGAAACTAATCATTTAAATCATAATATGCTGTAGAGGGTCATATAGATCTAAATTAAATCAACAATATATTTAAAATATTTAATTGGATAAGGATTAATGTTATATTTATTACAATTGCTTCGAAAATTAGCCATTATTTGTCGTAAAAAAAAAATGACAAAAAATTGTTATTGTGGGATATCCATAAGAGATAGATATGAACCGTCGCGGAGTTTTCTGTAGACCTTTTAGTTGTGTACAAACTTGGTACATTATTTTGATAAGTCTCGTAGGGTTAAGCCTGCGTTTGCAATGTAAGCGGAAAAAAATATGTACTTATTTACGACATCACATTAGAAACCTCAACAATAACAGTATTTCTCCACTATTTAATGAATGTTGTTACTTATTACACTTTATAACCTTCCTCTTGAATTATTCTATCTATTATAGAAAACCGCATCAAAATCCGTTGTGTAGTTTTAAAGATTAAAGGGAACAAAGGAACATGAGGGGAAAAAAGCGACTTTGTTTTATAATATTATGTAAAGACTATAGATAATGTTGTAATACAATGAAACTTTAAAAATTAAACATTCAGTACAATATTATACATATTATAAAAGTATAATATAAAGTATAGCTACTCGAAACAAAGTATTACACACTAGTTAACAAAAGAAAAAAATATTAGTATAAAAATATTATCTCATAACAAAGTACAATACTTATGGGTGTATACGGAATATGCTATAGGATTAAGAATATAATTAGTTTATAGAATTATCGTATGTTTTTTGTTATAGGAAAACTTAATAAGTATTATTTTACTTTTTTAAATTTTAAAATGATATGAGGTTTTGCAATCTTATCTAAATATGTCCCAACCATTAAGTTATCCTGTTCTTTTAGCGACTCACAGGAATAATTATTAGTAAAGAATGTGAAAGTGTATCTATTGTATGCTTTATCATTAAATGGATGCTAAGGATGACTCAATAATTGTGAATAACGTTTATGATATTACGACTTTCCACTGATGAGAAAAAAAAACGCTTGATAATATTCCGGTGCAAGTACTCAAAAGATTTATCATAGGATTTGTAAATAACGCAGCATTTAATCGTTAGTAAGAATCCTTTCAATTTTGAAAATTATGGTATGAATTCATATTGTTTATACATAGATGGACAACACGTGCCTTCAAAAACTCTGCAACCATCCTTCAATGGTATCTAATATGTTCACTTCAGTCTCTCATACATTATTTTCCGGCACTGGTATACATTTCCTTAATGAAGGAAATGGGATATCAATTGATTCT
This sequence comes from Lysandra bellargus, assembly GCA_905333045.1. Classification (NCBI taxonomy): domain Eukaryota; kingdom Metazoa; phylum Arthropoda; class Insecta; order Lepidoptera; family Lycaenidae; genus Lysandra; species Lysandra bellargus. Next base: position 3,938,835 of record HG995346.1, on the reverse strand, counting down.
AGTCTCTTTCAAACGATTAACTGTATTGTATTTGCAGAGTTTGATAATGTTATAGAAAACTAGATAAAAACCGTAATGTAACTGTAGACTATAGAAGCTAAAAAAAGTCACAATATGTATGATAATAATATATTTGAGTTCTAATGTGTAACGTGTGTATGTGTGAGTGTTTATCTAATAGTGTGTAGACTGTAGATACTATGAAATAAAATATTGTACCAAAGTTGTTTCTTTTATTTATTCATTCATTATTTCATATGTAATACCACTTTTAGTAAATACATAAAGCATACATTATACGGATATGTGACATATTATTATTATACAAGATTTATATACCAGATTGGTTCTGTGATAATACAGTATGAACACAATAGAGATCCGTAATTACTTCAGAAGAATTTGTGAAAGTTTAGACTTTAGAAGATAATAATGTATACGCTGCGAATCGTCTGCCTATATAATATAATAATATGTTCAACTCCCTACATACATTTATTAGCAACTTGGATCCTGATAATATATTGTTACACCTGGACCCCACTGGATGGCCATGCACATCAATGAAAATGACATTTGTCAATACTTTGATTCCTGCAGGCGCACTCCTATGCAATATCACAAGGCTTTTATGGGGTGAAACTGTAGGAGATTGGATTTTAACATATTGTGGAGATTATAAAATGATTTCACATCAGTTTGTGACGAGTATAGTTTAATGTATGTCCTTGTATTATAAGTTCAATAGGGAAGGTTTAGTAGAGTTTCAAAAGTTATTTAGTAGCAACACTTTGTGTAATGATAATATAATATGTGCCTATAATATAATATGACCTCCGTGGCGCAGTGGTGAGCACGTTGAGCTCAAGCCGGAGGTCGCGGGTTCGAGTCCCGCCGACGGAACAAAAAGTTTGGAAAGTTCCTGGGTCATGGATGTATATTAAATATGTGTATCATATAATAAAAATCTTAAATATATGTATAGTATAAAAGTATTAAATATATTTCCGTTGTCTGGTACCCGTAACACAAGTCCTTCAGGTACTTAGCACGGGGCCAGACTGACGTGGTGTGAAGCGTCCATAGATATTATTATTATTATTATAATATCGTATAGTATGTTCAATACATGTTTTAATAAATTAAATGTAATTAAAAATGTATCAAGTTTTATTATACAAATTACAAATTATACAAATTCTATCTTGTAATACATGATTTACACTCGCGCGCACAATAAATGTTTTAATGAAATAAAATACATGTAATGAAAAAAATATCAAGTTTTATTTATTTAAGATCTTGTAATACATGATTTACTCTCGCGCGCGAGCCGCGAGCCGAGCCGCGAGACGCGCTACGAGCCGAGAGTGTAAACTTGAGCTTGCGACCCATCTCGCGGCGCGGCTCGCGACTCGCAGGGCACGCTTGTGTGCAGTGTGTTGCGAGCTTTGTGTTTACACTTGCACTTCGATGCGAGCCGCGAGATGTGGGTGGCGGCAGCGAGCGGGTGCGTGCCCTGCGAGTCGCGAGACACGCTACGAGTCGAGAGTGTAAACTTGAGCTTACGACCCATCTCGCGGCGCGGCTCGCGGCTCGCAGGGCACGCTTGTGTGTTGCGAGCTTTGTGAACTTTGAGCTTTTACACTTGCGCTTCGAAGCGAGCCGCGAAATGCGGGTGGCAGCCGCGGCGATCGTGGCGGCGGCGGTCGTTGACTCGTCAGATTTCGTTGACGAGCAAAACATGTCAGTTTGCACACCGCGTCGTCGTATATTTACGAAGTCCATCGAATGAACGGTTGACCTACGTAATTAATTATGACTTTTAATTTGCAACAATTCATTAGTTAGTTAATTATCATTCATATTTATTTAAAATCTTGTAAGAAAGCAAGGTGACGTAAGCGATAAGCCAAGTAGTCATTACGAACAATAGAACACTGAGGCGAGTATAACAATGCAATAAGTAGCGATTGTAATTATGAAGGAACAATGGAGCGTGGAGATAGTAGATAATGAGGGGTAAACACAAAAGCTAACTTTGGAAATAGTGCAAATACGTAAAAACGGATCGCCTATAACGAACGAGGATGGCCGAAAACCCCTATTTTGACACCAAACTCTTTTTTTTTAGGCGATGTCGCCGCTCGAACCGACAAAAAGTGATCGAGACAGTTTGCGAGCTGCGAGCGGGAGAGGGGTGGACCCAGAATCGTGATCCAGAACCCGCGAAAACACTTTACTATCGCTGTTGACGCTGACCAGTAACCACCAACATAAATTATTACCTATACAATATACTGGAGTAAGGACGTAGGATTTATACCATGACTCGTGAGCTAAATCGTCGCCAACATTAACGTCCCATTATGGCACCGCAGTAGTTATAGAAAGTAGATTTTTATGTAACATGTAACTTCATTCTTTGTTTGATCCAGTCCCGAGTCCGTTCCCAATCAAACACCAAAAAGTATATACTTGCGTCAAAAAATCTTATTAATACGTCGCACATACGGCAAAATCACTACTATATGGCGGCAAAAATCAAAGATGTAAATTACATGTGTAATTTATACTTAGAAAAGTTTGTGAGCTATAAAGGCTACTTGTGGCTACTTATGTTGAGACTTGAAAAATTTTTTAGTCTAAAAGGTATTTTCTATAAACAAAATAGTATTAAAATGAAATTGAGCATATTTTTTAAAAATACAAATTGTCGTCCATTCATATATTAACTAACTAGATGACGCCCGCAACTCCGTTACTTCAAAAGTAGTTTATCGTGCGGGAACCGTACATTTTTCGTTGACTTGATCTATTCCGACTCTACCTGTGAAAATGGGTCTAGTGTCACAATGAGTTGGTTTGAGTTCCTAGAATTCGCAATACTAACAGACAACAAACGCATAAATGTAAATATTGAGGACAGAAAGCGGTACAAAGCGGAACTTTTTTTGAGAGACTAAGGAAACACATATTTTGAAATGAAATAATTATTTATTATTAACACGGCTTTAAACTTAGAATAATAAATAGTGTTATATAATAAACATGCCTATGGCTTCAATCTTCTTAATTAATATTCAGATTTTTGCACGAGGTGAACGAAAATAACAAATGTTAATGTTTTCGGGTTTTCCAGGCACTAGCCGCACACTGCACAACGCTTACCTTTCAGGGCCTCCTGTGCTGTTTTTATAAACATAACAAAGAGTTTTTATAGCCAGTGCGATGGACCAACTATCTGACTTGAAGAATACATGCAATTTTAGACCTTACATTTAAGTAGAAAAATCTATTTTTGTCGTCCTAAATTGGTCATTTTGCCGTATGTGCGTCGGTTGGGCATTTGATGGCAATACAAGTTTAGGTAGTGAGATAGAAAACGGACTAGATTAAACAAGGAATAAAGTATTATTATTTCATAATTATTATAGTACAAATTGCAATAAAGATTCACTGTATTTCATTAATTTTTTCCTCTGCATTCGCAATATGGACGAGTATATTCAAGACTGCTTTACAGGTTTACAAAAAAATGTTTCATGGCCTATCCTTCCTTTGTTATGATTGACGGCCACTTAATGATGTTTGCGGAGGCTGGCGACGGTGTTGAGCACTCATCCATAACGCTCGCATCATGATTGTTTATTTGCCTACCTCAATTAATGACGTCCAGTTGCGCTAAATATAATTCCGATCGATTAAAATCTAATTATAAATCGGCTTGTTTATGTACTATATATCTGAATATATTTAAATTTTCCTATGTTTATAGTATGTGGTGGACTGTAAATTCTACGACTCCGATTAATTCGACAAACCGCTTTTCTTATGAAAAAAATAAACGCTCGCCCCGTCCCGACATAAAGTTTCATCATACTGTTTTCGTCAGAATATGATCAGCCATTTAAGTTTGGAGAGGTAACAGATAATATTAATGATATTAGTATATAGTAGGTATAATTATAGTATATACGTCAATTAAATAAATCAATATGATGGTACCTGAGCGAACAAAACCGCCAGTAAAATCTAGCAATAAATCAATTGTTTGAATGGAGTTTATTATAATTTAAGGATGTTAGCAATTTCATATAATCCTTTGAAAGCTAAATGGTCTGTTAATATCAACCCCCGCAGTAATAAGAACAGACATTCCCGAGAGCTCGAGGTCCGCTGGTCGTAGGCGGAGAAAAACGACGTGCTGTTATAGGGGCGGAATGCCGCCCGCCCGAGACGTACGCGTGCGGTCGTTACAACTTAACTACTCAACTACATTATTTGCACTTTTTAACTGCTCAGTAGCTGCAATAGTAAAACTATAATACACTAGTTTAATATTTATAACTGACATTTATGCAGACCGTGTTATTTTAAAGGTCAACTGCTGTTTGCTGAAGTTTTTCTGAACGCTATTTTCTTTGTGAAATTCAAACCCATTTATCAATATCCACAAGGAAGTCTGCGCAAACAAAGAACATCAATCCAATTCAGTCCCGACGTTTATTAGAGAAGGATTTGTTCGTAATTGCTCCATTGGACTCAACGGCCATTTATGGCTGCGTAAAACATAAGACCTAACATAATTTAGCGAGACGAGTGTGCAAAAGTACGAGGAAATAATAATTGTGGTGCATTGACACCCTTAGAGTAAGCCGATTTGTTTCACGAGGCGCTTATTATAAGCTGTAATAAAATGTCGTGTTCCCGAGAAAAATGGAGACGAATTTGTAAGTGACGACCTCGGGGAGATCATAAAGATAATTACTTAAGTCATGTTTGTGTGCGTGAATTTTATGATACATTAAAACTGTTCTAAATTTTTCAAATTCTCGAAATTTCATTAAAATATATTTATAGATTTTTTACGTAGTATCGTAACTTAAACGAGATTTGCGCAGGTTTTATATATTCGTATACATTTACTGTTAAAAAAATCTCTGTGTGTATTTTAAATTTTTTATATAAAATGAGTGTAACAAGTACGAGTTATAAAATTTTTCTTTAATTGACAGCATTACAATTATTATTATTAAAAACTAAAATAATCATCGTATCACAATTTTACAGAAATAGGCTTGACATATGAGCACACTTAGATTAAGTACTTTCAATAATAATACAGTTGTAGTAAGTGAGTAAGTGTCGATGTTAGTTTTCCCGGAATCCCGATGACATTTAGTATCGGGTCACGCCTACACTATCTAGAAACCAGTAATCTTCGATAACAACACAGGTTTATGCTTCAATACATTTCCAAGACAGATAGTTTTCAATGGGTAGTGAACCAATGTATAATAATTTTACGCTGACACCTTTGCCAATAAAAATGTTCATGCCATGTAGATACGGACATTATAGTTATAATCAATTTTTTGTCCTTATCTGATACGCTATAAAAGTTCCAGCTAGATCAAGGCAAAACATATGCAAGTAAAAGACAAGCAAACCCAAAATATATTTTCATTAGTTGTAGATTTTTTCTTTAGTAAGGGTAGGTTTTATACCGAATGGATAGATTTTAAATTGATACGGCGAGGTGTACGACCGCGACGTTGGGCGAATTGGGGCGCTCAGATTAAACTCAGGGATGAAGTCGGAGAAACGACCCGCACCGAGGTAAACGACTTTTTAATTGTTTATAATATTTTCCCTTAATTAGGACTTCTTTTTAAGGTACAGGCCACTTCAAATTTTAAATTAAGTAATTAATGTACTTGCTCACTTTTAAAAAATCTTAACTTAAAAAATCTTGTAGGGGCTCGACGTCATTGTTATCTCTTCTTTTATATGTTACCGCTAATGTGGGTGAACCAGATAGACTGCAGATTAACAAGGTATTCTGCAGATTACCTGGGTGAGTCAGTTAAAGTGCAAAAAGTTTATTCTATTCTCATTAAATTACATAAAACAGGTTCTTGTTTGAATAAACCATGTTATTTAGTTGTAGAGAATTATTTAATATAATTTTCTAGACATAAACAAGGATATAAATTCTTATACTTTACGTAAAATTCCACTAATAAAATATAACAGTTCGTATCAACTAGAATAAAAGCAACCAAAACAACAGTAGTCTTAGGTTGACAAGCTCACCTCTAAGTTTTTAGGACTTTAACGAAGGAAGAGAATGCAAATTATCTAGGTAAAATGCAAAAATAAGCTTTGTTTATTTAAAAATTTCACACTTCAATGGATGGTATCAGGGAATCTGCAGATTACGTAGGTAATGTACACGTTAACGTATTCTGCATTCTAACATATATAAAATTCTCGTGTCACAATGTTAGGCCGCGTACTCCTCCGAAACGGCTTTACTGATTTTAACCATATTTTATATGCATATTCAGTGGGTCTGATAATCGGGTACTGGGTACTTATTATATTGATAAGTGCATTTGTTGAATAAATAATAGTAAATTATTACAACTCGAGACTGACGGCGACCATTGTTTGTGCGACGGGATAACGATAGTCGTTGCTATGGTAACATACTTATTTAGTCACTTTAAAAAAATAATATGGGCGAAATAGCTGTACTCACGCTGTACTTTATATTATGGCAAAGCAACGTTTGCCGGGACAGCTAGTAATATACAAAAATGTAGAATAAAACGTTTGACGAAAATATACAATGTTTGAACGTATAGGAATAGGACTGCTTTGAATCAACTTTTTTACATCGCGTAAAGTAGTAAAGTTACTTTACCGTAAATATTTTAAATTTATCATACATATCTTAGTAGGTATGCACTTACTACATTATCATTAATTAATTGTTACTATCATCAGAAGAACGAGAAAAGGTGGGTAGATTTTCATAAAATAAAATCCGTGGAATCCACAATACTGTAATATCTCAAGACAATAATTGGAATCAAACATTTTTCGAGTAGTGACAACATGTGGTAGCTACAAAGCACAGAGCTACTCGAAATACTGCGCAATTTCGCATTAAATCATTGCGCTGTCTTCGCATACCTGGAAAATCATTTATCACGTGTCTGCCACCAATCACCAAATGAAAATAGTGGGCGACAAAATTTATTTATACCAAATTTATTATTACACCGAGCTAAAATTAAACAGTACCGACTTAAAAAATCGACCAAGTGCGAATCGGAATCGCGCACGCAGGATTCCGTACCGTTATGGAGCATAAGTAGGAAAAACATTGTGTTTTTGTATGGGAGCAGTCCTTAAATATTTATTCTATTTTTAATTTTAATAATAGCTATTAAATGTAATGAAGGATTTTGTGAATATTTCAAGTGCCTACTATTTTGCCATTATTGATGATAACGATCAAAAAATTTAAAAAAAAAACACGTTTCTTATATGAGAGTTGACAGCCCCTTAAATTATATGAATTTTATTTTGTAAAAATAAATTTAAAATCATACTTAAGGACCCATTGGTTGTTATAGCGGCAACAGAAATACACAATCTATGATTTGAGTAATCTTGCTAATTGCTATAGCGGTTCTTAAAATACAGCCCGGGGACGGATGAACATCGAAGTCTAAGTACTAGGCCCTAGTGTCTCGTTTTACCCTTTGGGTACGGAACACTTAAAACATATTTTCAGCCGCTCTCTTAATTTTCGATACGATTCGTTTCGCGCCGCACTTCGTCGATTTGCGTCGGATTATGTTTGAATCATATAATCTTACAGGCGCCATTTTGTGCACATAATTACTAATCTCCTTTGATCACCAGACCGCACCGCGAATTTGGGTTACTAAAGTATTTCCCGCTTAAATTCATTGTTGGACGCAGTCATAACTTGGGCATTTTAAAAATTTTATGCTTCCTTATTATAATTTGTGAGTCTTGGATGTTTAATTTTGTTTAAAATGGATATTATAATTTATAACATGAACTACAAAGTATAAATATTACAAATCCATTTGTGAATCAAATCCATAACCAGCATGAAAAGCTACATTAGTCTCAAATTATAATTGATAAAAAGTAGAAACTATACTGTACTCGGCGAAACATGGCGGTAGCGGTCATTGACTCCCTGTCAAAAACTTGTCATTTTCTATATAAACCGCGATTGACAATGAAGTGTTAGATGTTGTTAATCGCGACTTTGTATAGAAAATGACAAGTTTTTGACAGGGACATTTGACAGTCAATGACCGCTACTGCCATGCGTTTTGTTTCTTACTCAATGACATAGTATTATGTAAGTATGTAGATACGTTTATTTCCCTAATATTATTACCTTTTTAGTAATCTAACAAAATTAAAAACACCCTTATTACTATGTAAGATATTTGTTTCTCAGTAAAAATGCAGCTAGTCGTTCTAGTCTGTCATCAACTGGAGACAATGAAACTATCACTGATACTGGCATTAGACGAAGACAATGTACTTAACAGTATTATCATAATAAAATGTATTAAAGTACCAGACGTTATAAACGGATTTCAGGGTTGTCCCAAAGAAACAAATTTCGTTTTAAAATATGTGGACATGTCAAGTACGTATTGAGTTGATATTTACGATAATGACGGGGGATGGCTGATATGCGCGCCTATGTGATGAATATATAAACGAAATATTTGTTGCAGTCTGTCGTACCTCGGTCGAGACAAATAAATCATTATGACAAGCAGTGCACCACTCATTGTATCCTTACAATGACTGTAGTGTTAATCTGAAAAGTTACATTTTACAAGTAATTTAATTTTACTTTTCCTTCCCTAGATTATTGTAATAAAAACTTCAGTTAACATAAAATAATAATTGAAGACGTGAGTGGAAGAATCGAACAAGTAACATTTCGTAACATACGAACAATACCTCATTTTTTCCCTAATTATTTCAATAAAACTTGTAACTTATCTACTCATAACCTAGCTAATATATCGGGCTACACATATATTATAATCCATAGTTTTTCTATTTCAAATAATTGTTCCGGCCCTATAGCCTCTATTTAAGCAAAAAAAACGGGAAGTTTTTTCATGTTACTTACCTTATTCTTTCACTCACGTCTTGAATTATAGTTTTTTAAGTATGCCCCAGAAATTCCGTAGACCGTAGACAAAGCGTAGTACGAGTACCTAGCAACGGACCATCGAAAGTTGTAGCAGGCGTAGAGCTTCTACGACATTCTACGACGAGGCAATGCTGATACTACATAACTTCCTCCTTTTTGGAAGTCAGTTAAAAATAATATATTTTTTAACGTTTGACAACCCTAGGATGCAGATACGTATTGAAGTCATTCACCGTCTAAGTAAATTATTGCTACTGCAACAGGCTAACGAGGGAAAACAATGAACCTAAGTTTATGAGGCTGGAAAATTTCCTGCTGGAAATGTAGAGTATCTATCCTGCATTGCAGATGTTCTATTTACTAAGGAACCTTTTGTTATTGGATTGCTGTAGCACTTCGCAAAGATTGTATTTATATGATAATATTATGTAGATTGGCATTTCATTAAGTAAATACATACATTGATTTTTTGTACTAATTAAAGCTTAACTAGTGTATGTGTAGATTATTTCCTACTTCTGTATGAACTTTAACGTATTCACATAATAGGTATAAAAATATTTTAATGCAAATAGAAGGGGAAAACAAAAATAATTTGTGATTTCGTTTGAATCGTTCACATTTAGATATCCTTGGCCTTTATGCCAGGTTATTATAAGACTTTGAGGACCTTCTTAAAACCAAATAACATCTAGTTTCATCTTAAGTTTAATTCTTTCATGAAAAAATAAAGCAAGCGAGTTATAAACTATTTTGATATAAATAATGCGGAGCTGCAAGTGCTTGAAAGCTTGCATAAATTCATAAATGAGTAAAATAATAATCTTCGTTCCTAATTTTTATTGTTTGCATTAGAAAACTCAAAAGAAGTGTACGTTAGATACGCATCATATCGATAAGATGAATAACCATATCACGGGCTAAAAGTTTCAGAAGTCCGTAAAATTCTTCCGAGCAACCAGATAATATTATTATCAAAATTAAAATATAGTAGTTAACAAGTTTACGAAAGCAGCGAATTGTTAGTTAGAAGTTACAAGTCAATTCATATATTACAAACTTCAAAGCCTACTTCTATCGATTTCGATCAACTGTTACAGCATAATATCTCCTTTATGTAATAAGCGTATTGCAATGTCGTGTGATTTCCCGCACGAGACGGCGCCCATCAGGCTCACGCTTGCCTCACGTTTATTGAAAATTTCCATTTGCCATACGAGTTGCGTAATGCTTTGTTCAATGTTGGTTATGTCCACAATGCTTAACTTAACACCCATATAAATATGTGTTTTATTGGTTTGATCAATATAAATATAACGTTTAGATTCGCTCTGCTTTTAAACAGGCTTACTACGTTTATGCATATAACCGATATTAATCAACATTTTTAACTCTTACAAAGATAAGCTACAGCATGAGAGTACCTTATACTCTACCGCACGGACTTAAAAAAAAATACGGACGTAACCTTGTCTAATCCCGAGTGAAGCATAGTAATGGCCGCCCGTGTAGGATGTGTGCGTGTCATTGGTGCCGTCACTCTATGTACAATGACAACGGGTTGTAGTACCTAGTTGCGTGTGTGAGTGTCGGTCACGTGTACAATAAACGAAATTCTCGTACCTTGCATGCTTCACGGTTCACCTCTTTATAGTGTACAGTAATGCTCCATCCGTATTTTTGAAGTGAAAACTTCTTTAGCGGCGTTGAGCACTTTTGTGGGATGGGTAAAAATTGTGAAACTCGCGTCAGATTCTCGTGCTGCGATCAGCACGAGAATCTGACGCGAGTTTCACAATTTTCGATAAAAACCTTGGAAAAACCGTAAGACGGTTGGAGAGAAGTGTTTTGTGTCGAACTCGAACTCGAACTCGAACTCGAACTTGAACTCTCGAACTCGAAGTTTTCACTCCAAAAATCGATTTTTAACAATCGCTATGTAGGCTACCAGGTTTTAAATAAAAGATAAGTAGACATTGAGTGGACTGTATTAAAGTTAGGAAAGTTACAATATTATAAGTATGTACTGATCGCCTACGAAGACAATAATGGAATGAATAGTTGTCAAAAACTCAAAACTACATATACGTATAACTAATATAGCTGTGTAGTGTGCGCTCGCGCATAAGGCGCATGCGCCGGCGCAGCTAGGAGAACACCGCCCGCGCGCCCCGCGCGCCTTGTTGCGGTGCAGCCGCAACAATTTTCATAAAAATTGGGTTAAAAAAATGCACAACGTTAATAATCAAGTTTTCACTTCTGCCGGCACTCCCGGAGTGCAACCCGTATTTTTTTTACAACCGTGCTCTGCCGAAATAAGTTGGGCAGCCCTTACTAAAGATAGTTGCAATGTCGTGTGTTTTCCCGCACGAGACCAGGCGCCTACGAGCTCACCTCGCATCAGACTCACGTTTACCTCACGTTTACTGAAAATTTCCATTTGCGGTACAAGTTGCGTAATGCTTTGTTCAATGTTAGTTATGCCCAGTGCCCACAATGCTTGGGAGTTGAGATTTGAATTGATTAAGTTAATTAAGTTTGGTGAATTAAGTTTAGCTCTCCTTTTAAGCAGGTATATGTTTATGTGTGACCGATATTATTCAAAATTTTTATCTCTTATGCTAAGTACTCACATACGGTTTTGCTCGATAGTTTTACTTCAAATCGAGTAATAATTACTGTGTAGACCGCAAAACTCACAGCTCGAAGGCTCGCATCGAGCCGGCTCGATGGAACTAATGTAATTTCCTTCGATTTGGAGTGAAACTATCGAGTAATGCTGAATGTGTGGACGAAAGCCCGAGCCGCGGGTTTTGCTTGACGTTATATAGCTCGATCGAGCAAAACCGTATGTGAGTACTTAGCATTAAAGATAAGCTGTTTGCATTTTAGGGTGGGTTGTAACTTACTCCAGAGGCGTTGTTATAGATAAGGTTAAGGATATCGTCAAATATGGCGTCCATTATTGACTTTAACAAGAGATTTGACAGTTCATTTGACATTTTGTTATAGTCAAAGTTAAAGTTATAGTTACTAGAGATAAACTACGATAACATGGCGCGCCCCTCCAAAATTCAAAACGTATGAAGTGCGTTGTCAAAACATTTGTCTTGCGCGGTCGGCTAGTTATGATTAGTTGACCAACAAATCTTGGTAATAAGTGACATTAAGGCGCTATGTCGAAAGTAATTTTACCGCAAGGGCAATTTTATACTTAATTTGTATGACTATAAAGTCGTGAATACGCTGCAGCCAGAAGCTATCGGCTCGCTCGGAAAACATGCGAAAAAACGTAATTATAATCATTTAAAAAATAACTAGGAGCATTTAAGCAAAATGCTTCTATACGATTTTGAGTTGCAAAGGTGTCTATCAATTAGACTAATTTCCTACAATACATCTATTATCGTTTAAAAATAATCTTCAAATTTCGTATTTTTAAGAGATCATTTCGAAAATTAAATGTATCAAAGTAAAATACATTAATCGTGTTTCTAGTTCTTCTCAAACCTAGATAAGGCTATGAAGATATGTATATCTTATTACCAGATTTGTAACATTTCTAAGGGTCCTATAGTATTACGTCAAAAAGGTCAGTTTTTTCAATATAGCGCCTTAAGTGAAATATTACGTGTACTGTGATTGGTTGAATACAGTAAGTATTGAATTGAATACAGTAATACACACAAACACTTTCATAAGAATGTGACTACACACATTGAAACAGTCATTTGGAGGGGCGCGCCATGTTATCGTAGTTTATCTCTACAGCGTTGAGAGTGCCATTAATCATTATACTCTCCAAAAGAGTTAGGCAGCTCTTCCTCATATTCATATTAGACTTTAGAGTATAATTGATAAAACATATTATGTACAAAATTGATAGGCTATTTTGTACATAATATGTTAAATCGCATATAATATACTTACGGCATATTGAGCGTGTAGGTATGGCAGCCGTATTCGACAATGGGATATTAAGATACAATACCCGCATTATACCCGCATTGTATAGATTTAGCGAATTCTCGTAAACACGGCGCGACTGAAAGACCTGAAACAATGAGTCATTGTCGCACCCTGAGCTGAATACAGGTCAGGCGGCGGGAGAGGTCGGCGCAGAGGTCACGTCGCGGCCGTCAGCACTTACATGCATGTAAATCGCATGCATAAATCTCTGCCTTCAATTTTAATGCCACCTTTACGAGCTGACTCTCAGACTACTTTGTAATTATGATGCTCTTAGTCTAACCGTGGTTTGTGATAGAGAAAAACCTTGAGCCTGAATTTCATATTTGTAATTATTCTGCTTAGAACTGAGTGCGGTCGTGGCGGACGCTAAAAGTCATCGTACAACGTCATCTTATAAAAGGTGCAGACTGCAGTCAGACAATTTTACATTGTGTGTTTATATGTAAGTTAATGGCTGTATCAAATACAAAGTTGAAGATATATTATATTTTATATAATAAAAAGGTTTAAAATAAATAAAATGACTCAAATTATGTACTTTCTTCAAATACTAGAATCACATTATATCCCAGAACTGCCCAGGCGATAGAATCGTAAGAGCTAGAATCGTAAATATTAGATGTAATTTATCATAAGCAGATTATTAATCGTAATGCTAATAAGGTTGTATATTGAAGATAAGTTCCGTGTTGTTCGCTGACACGCGACGCGACGCGACTGTGAGCATCATGTTGCCGCTAATTGTCACGACACGTTACTCAGTCGGACATCGAGCCACCTGACCTTTGCCGGCTTCCATGTGATTTATACCAAATGTTTGGCATATTAGTTACCATTCACTAAGGTATGATGGCTTCGCAATGGCAATGAACTGTCCGACCTGGCCACTCTGAGTGTTGAAATACCAAAAACAATTAGTTCTTCTGCAGCTACCGTTTTAAAAACTTTCGTTATAATATTTTGCCACAAATCAGGGCGAACAAATATACTTAATACTTGTATTGGACGGATATAAGGTTATTGGGTAAATTCAATGAAAGCCAAACAAAGGATCGACATAAAGGCTTTGTTTTTCAATAATATTGAGAAGCCCTTGGCCGATGTTATATGTCTGTTATGAGAGATATAATTACTGGTTCCATATTTCAGCCTCGGCCGAGTACGACATAAAGCCATCTCTCAGCCGCGCCCCTGTCAGCGAGTCCTCCGAGACTCCCGACTGTCAGGAGGACAAAATATGATTCAAGCGAAAGTTTGCTTTCAGTGCCCCTCAAAGTGCTTATGAAAAGTAAATTTATAGAGCCACTGAAAGAAAGTGGCTGTGGTGTATCATTGTATTCAGTACTAAGTAGGTACAAATAGCATATTTTTATGATTATGTTAAAATATACTAAATAAATTCTAGGTATTTAGATATACTAAATAAATTCTAGGTATGGTAGGGTTATAACTTATACCTATACAAGGTGTAACAAAATTAAGTGATAATACTTAAGGGTGTGTACGTGTTTCTTGTAGAGTTCAATGTGAAAGTAGCAGCGCTAAAAGACGAAATCTTTTTTCATTTTTGTATGTGCAAGCGCCCCAGTGTCGCGAATTACCCCATACAATAGTGAAAAAAAATTGGTCTTTCAGCGCTGCTACTTTCACAGTGAACTCTCTACAAGGAACACGTACACACCCTTAAGTATTATCATTTTGCTTTGTTATACCTTGTATACATGCTGGTTTTTCGATCGAAAATTGTTATTTTGACCCTTTATTTTCTATCCAAACCAAATCGAAACTCTCCTTAAAGGCGCACCTTGTACGAAAACATATTATTTTGGCAACAATCACGTAATACGATGTGAACGATCTTTCCCTTGTAAAAATGATTCATCTGCTTGCTTTAAATTTTTGCGAAATCGACGCAGTTTTCATTGACAATCATAATAAGCATTTTATAATTTCAGCGTATTGGCGTTGAATTCGACTTTATCATAATATACTTTAGAGCTTCTAATCTTAAGAAGGATTGGGAGTTTTCATAAGAAATCGACATATCTGCGTTTACGCTGGCGTCGTCGTTCGAAATTCAAATTCTGAAGACTGTCCAGCTTCCGGCGCGAGTGCAGCTGGCGGCGCGCCAACAATGCGCGCGCGCGCTGCTATGCTGTGGAATCTACCAGGAAAGTCTCGTTTTACAGCTGTGATTCCACAGATGTTGTCGTAGATATAAAGTTCATTATGTACCTAATGATTGTTCCAAACCGCTCGGCATTGAAGTTTAAAAAAAATATTGTCACGGTCGGCTCTAAAGACGAATAAAAAGGAGTCATAAAATGTTTTTGTGAACTGGCAGAGAAGAAATAGCATCATTAGTTAGAGATTCATGCTGTAAACGTTATTTTTATTGGGTTAGAATCAATAGATGTACCTATAATATTGGACTTTGAATGTAGCAGTGTCTCCCTCTAAACTCACTATGTGACGGTGACTATTTCCACTTTAAAATTATAAAAAAAAACCTCAATATATACCCTTCAGCATGCACACAATTTCAGTATTATTAATTTCATAGAATTTATCTCTATATATAAAAATGAATCCATATTCGCGTGGTCACGACGTCACGCCTGAACGGCTGGACCGATTTCGCTGAAATTTGGCATAGAGATACTTTGAGTCCCGAAGACCAAAGTTGTCCGGAAAAGTGTACGGTTACTGCACAATATACTTTTATGATTTGCGCGTAAAATATTCAATCAATTTTGATGAATTTTGGTATGGAGATACTTTGAGTCTCGGGAAAATCCAAGGGATACTTTTTGTCCCGGAAAATGTACGGTTCCCGCACAATAAACTTTTATGATTTTCGCGTAAACTATTCAAACGATTTTGATGAATTTTAGTACGGATATACTTTGAGTCTCGGGAAAGGACAATGGATACTTTTTGTCCCGGAAAAAATGAATATATAAAAATGAATCCATATTCGCGTGGTCACGACTCACGACATCACGCCTGAAGGGCTGGACCGATTTCGCTGAAATTTGGCATAGAGATACTTTGAGTCCCGAGGACCAAAGTTGTCCGGAAAAATGTACGGTTACTGCACAATATACTTTTATGGTTTGCGCGTAAAATATTCAATCAATTTTGATGAATTTTGGTATGGAGACACTTTGAGTCTCGGGAAAGGGCAAGGGATACTTTTTGTCCCGGATTATAATGTGATTTTCGCTTATACTATTTAATCTATTTTGATGAAATTTGGCATGGAGATACTAATTTTAATCTATTGTTTACTTAATTATACCAATTCGAATTAAATAACCATCGTTAAGACAGGACAACGTCTGTCGGGTCAGCTAGTAAAGAATAATAGTTAATCAATGCTATTATTAATTTTACTAATTTAAGCGTATTCTAAAGTTAAATAGTTTTCATGAATCAGGTTGTGCAAAAACAAACAGTAAAATGTTTTTTAAATGAGTATTTTAGTGCCAACTGCCAAGATCACTTTGGAGTCATTCATAGCACAGGGATGGCGTAACTGCCATTCTAATGAATCATGCTCGTCAACATACCGACATGTATTTGCAGAAAAGTAGGTACGTACCCATGCATGAGACATATCCATCATCCAACTAGAAACTGGGGTTACGTACCTACCGGCTACCACATCTATACTTCTTTTAAAACAAAGTCGTTTTTTTCCCTCATGTCTCTTTGTTCCCTTTAATCTTTAAAACTACGCAACGGATTTTGATTCTTTCAGTGTTAGATAGCCTATTTATCGAGGAAGGTTATAGGCTATATCACTTTCATATATTTTATCACGCTAAAACTAATAGTAGCGAAGAAATAGAGGAAAATGTGGAATAAACGGGGAAAATTATTTGAAAGGGCTAACTTGAACGCGCTAATCTCAGGATCTACTGGTCTGATTTGATAAATTATTTCAGTGTTATATAGACCATTTATTGAGGAAAGCTATAGGCTATATTTTATCACGCTAAGACTAATAGGAGAATGTGGAAAAAACAGGGGAAATTATTTGAAAGGGCTTATCTCGCGAACTACTGAAGCAATACCACGTGAAATATCATAGGCATTTTAATCATTTTTTCAGTGGCTATATATTTTATAGCCGTGCGACGCCGCGGCGGGTCGCTAGTACTATAATATACTAAGCTGAGTACATAAACAAATTCTACTTATCAGTAAATATGTATGGCTCGGCTGTTTCGTTACTGTTTACTAACTTAAGATCAGATAAACTAAATATTCGCTTCACCTCCGCGACGGTAGCGAAACGGCGAAGCCATACCGGTATGTAAAATTTGTCTAAAAGTTAGGGTCACTAGATTTAGGCCGTGTAGATTCAGAAGCTTGGCTCTACATGAGATCTTATATTACTATTTTTTTCACAGGGTAAACCTTATGTGGTCGTCTCGGCAACATTTTACAAGAAATGTTTTTGGTGGGATCATACTTTTAGCTAAAGTAAAGCTTAAGAGGGCGACTAAACGTGGCGTGTTATGTGTCGAGCTAGCGACCGGTCGTGCTCCGCGTTACACACGCAGCAAAAGTAAGATTTTTGCGAATCGCGCGGCACATTGCCGCTGCACGTGACCATGGCGCTCGTGGCCAACGAGTTGGTGGCGTTTATCCAGCACGCCATCGACACTATGGACGAGGTCAGCATCATGCAGATCTGCAAGTCCTCCTTCTCCAGTGAGGAGATTTGTAAGGGCAAGCAGCTGCTGTACGAGACGCTCGGCCAGAGCGCGAACATGCCGTCGCGACGAAGAGACGGAACGGAAAGAGGCGTGCAGGACATCATCTCCCTGCTGAAGCAGACGGATCCGGATGAGGTGCCGGCTTTTGTGGCAAAGGAGCTGCACAAGCTGCCGCCCGTCACGCTGGACCACGTCGACGTCGTCAGCCTACTGAAGGACATCAGGATCCTGAAGGAGGAGCTGGCCGGTGTTCAGGGTAGATTGCAGGCATCAGAGTCAACGATCAGTGACTTACGTATTGAATTATCGCCATTAAAAAGCGGTAATTCAATATGTAGGTCACCTGATGCCGCATACGTTAACACTCGTCGTGGCGCGCAGACGGCCACGCTTAGCCCGGCGTCAGCATTATCGGACGCGGACGGGTCAACGAACACCGCCGCTGCCGCTCCCGCCCGCGCTCCCCTCCAGGTTGCGCCGACGCCGAGTCCACAGGCGACTCAGCAAAAGTACGCGACTGTTGCTGGTCGCCCCGCACCTCCCCCGCGGGCGAAAACTAAAGGGGGGAATGAGAGCCGCAAGGCTCCAAAGAGTCTCGAGACTAAGGAGAGCCGCAAGGCTACGAAGAGCCGCAAGGTGGAGGCCCTTGCCAGGCCGAGAGCAGGAGGTGCGATGAGGAGGGCTTCATACTGGTGGAGAGGAGGAAGAAGCCCGCCGCCCGCAACCATCGCGGCACCGCACCATATGTACCTGAGCTGCGTCTGCGGAGCGAGGTCCCCGCGACGCCCCTGTACATATCCCGCCTGCACTGGTCCATGGAGGTCGAGGACGTCGTGGACTACATCCAGAAGAAGACGACACTGCGCCTGAGGGTCGAGCGTCTACAGTCTCGCCACAAGGTTAACTTTAGCTCCTTTGTGGTGAGAGTACCGACGAGTCTTCTGTCGACCTTCGGGGCGCCGGAGTTCTGGCCGATGGATGTAGTCTATCGGAGGTTCCGGAGGAGACTCCGGAACGAAGCGAGTCAAGTCGCCGGCAAAACGTGACAGTGTTAGTTTTTTAAGTATAAAATATGTATGTTAGTTTTAAGGTATTTATTATATAATTATAATATGTATGTTAGATTTTAAGGTATTTGTTATATGGGCCGCTGATGCCCGAAATAAATGATTTGATTTGATTTGATTTAAACCAAAAAAATCAAACATCATCCGTCTCTCTTTCCACTCACGTCTTTCATATGCCAGGTGAAAAAGGACGACGCAGAATTATCGCCAAATTAGTTTTACTACTTATATTATGAATAAAAGACTAACTATAATGATTATGAAAAAAGTATTTTGAGAAAATTTAAGTTTTCTAAAAAAAGGTTTTTTGGAAAAAAACTATCGAGCATTTTTTCAGTAGGTAATCGTGTTTTCGTCTTGAGCATTTAATCTTCATGAACTGAAGTTACTTGTGTAAAAAAATCAGTTTTCTAGACATTTCAGATTTTGAGATCTAGGCTTAAGTGTGTAGTCAATTTAGGGTCAGGTGCATTCTTAATAATATATTTATCTAAAATGAGTGCATACACAATTCAATTGCTGACAATCCTATTATTAAATTAAAACCTATAAACATTTTTAGATTTCCTGCCTACAAAGTAGCGGGTACTCTTGCCGTCTCAATATCATAGTCATGAAATAAAATTTATAGTCGCAATAATGAGCTTTATGGTTTTCGACGTTTAGGATTTTTGTGTGGCATTGCTTTAAAACAATAAAATAGATTTTAGATGCAATAAAGCCGGCTGCATGGCAGTGGCGTAGCTACTAGGCGCAAGGTGCCCCGGGGCCCCAAGCTCAAACGGGATCTCTCCACTCATCCATCTCTGATGTACAGTCTAAAATAAAACATATTTTGTAGCATCTATTAATTAGTTTCTTATTCATTACTTCAGATAGAAAGTAATGTAATTAATAGGTTTTAACTTACAAAAATAAACCGCACGATGAGGTGTCAAATTTACTCCTCTGATCAGAGGTCCATGCTTACATAAATTTTTGGGAGGGCCTCCGCTGCCGGCGCCGGTTGCCGAATTGGCTACCGGCACTGTTTTCCGAAGTATGCCGAAGTCGCTTGATGTTTGCTGAATAGGCTACCGGCGCCTATTCTGCAAACATCGCTTGTGAAATGACAGAATAATGATCAAAAAATTAGTCTTGAGCTAAAGGACTATGAAAATTGAAAAGTACCAATAATTTAAGGTCATAATGTGAGGATGCATGTTTAAATGGTAGTGTACCATAATGATATACCATGAAATAAATACCATAATTCTTTTAACAGCTCTGCAACTCTCAAGCAGTATAATATAAGGAGTCCGAAGTTCTGTTCAGCACCATCGGAACCGTGGTATACCGTGGTGCAAAATCATACTTTTTGGTAGCATTTGATCAAAATGCATCACACAAAACTAAAATATCCATAGTCAAACACATTATACCTCCAGCTTTGGAAGTATGTTAAAAAGTTAAATATTTGAGGTTATATTTCTTTTCAAAATTTGTTTACCGGCACTGGAGTCTTGAACCTAGCGTTTTACGCATTTTCACCGGCTCCCATTTTGAGTGCCGGCGCGGCGTCGGCAGCTGTTATTTTAAATCTCGGCTGCCGGCAGTATACTTACCGCCGGTTCCCAATACTGACATATCTTTGGTAGCCGACGCCGGCAGCGGTGGCACTCCCTACATTTTTATGTCTTGCAAGTTGCGTTGGGGCCCAACTTTTTTTTTTGTTTCAGGGTCCCGATTACCTAGCTCCGGCACTGCTGCATGGACAGATGGAGAATGTATGAGTCATGTGGCCCCGATCCGAAGGGCCCGTCGATCATCTGGGACACGGCTATTTTCTAACCGTCAATATGTTTCACACTGTAGAGTGTAGAGGAACGACGTAGAGCGGGCACACTAGAAATACTACGGACAGTAATTCATAATCATTCATACCTTTCCAGATGTATAGCATATTTTTATTACGGATAGAAATACGAATCATAATTTTCAAGAATGTTACTAATAGTACAAAATATAAACAATGAAAAAGGATCCGATTTACAAATTTAAATCTGATATTGTAGTTATATTTTATAGGAATATGTTAATAATATTTATCAAAATATCATATATTTTTAAACCCCGACAAAAAAGAGGGGTGTTATAAGTTTGACGTGTCTGTCTGTCCGTCTGTGTATGTGTGTGTCTGTCTGTGGTATCGTAGCATCCAAACGGCTGGACCTATTTCGATCTAGTTTTTCTTTGTTCGAAAGTTGATCTCGTTGAGAGTGTTTTTAGGGTTCCGTACTCAAAGGGTAAAAACGGGTCCTATTACTAAGATTTCGATGTCGGTCCGTCTGTCTGTCTCCAGGCTGTAACACAAGAACCGCTATAGCTAGAATTCTGAAATTTTAACAGATTGTGTATATCTGTTGCCGCTGTAACAACAAATACTAAAAATAAAATAAAATCAATATTTAAGGGGAGCCCCCATACAACAAACGTGATTTTTTTCCTATTTTTTGCTCTTAATCAGTAACGGCAATACATAGGCAATTGAAATGTTCACAAAATACTTAATCGTATTTGTACTTTAATCATTAATAATAAAATGTTAATAAATTAAATAATTAAGGGGCTCCCATACAAAAAATACAATTTTTGCTCTGTAGTGGTACGAAACCCTTCGTGCGCGAGTACAACTCGTACTTGGCTTTCAATTTCTTTTTTCGTTCGATTTTCATCTATAGTTCATTAATATCACCAGCACACTCAGTTCAGAACAATTTGGTTTTATAATATACTTCTTTATGAAGCTTATAAAACCAAATGTTTTCAATTTTCTTATTTTAATAATTACTAGGTATGTTGCAATTAAATTAATAACAGAGTTATATTATACAGTAGTAATATTGATGGTATAAGTTAGTTCACATTAGAAATGTTACATACTTACATTAAATTAGCCATTGTTTCAAATTATTTAAACGTAACTCATTAAAACAAAACTTTTAAAGGAACAAAACATTCGACAATGTACAGATGTTTGTTACCAGATGACCCATCAAGATGCAGAGACCCAGAGAGTGTTGATCAACACGCTGGGAAGTGGGAGTGAGTCGTTCACAACTGGGCCGACTTTTTTCCATCCTTCCGCATAGCTATTGCCAAACAATGGTGTTGCGTTATGTTTAAAGATAGCAGTGGTATATCTATCGCAGTCATTTGATTGAATCTGCTATATAATTGAATGACTAGCGAATGGAAACCTTATTTTATTTTACAGTAAAAAACTACATGAGTTAGGGCCGGGACACAAAAACACGGCACGACGTCGTACGGCGTCGTACGGCGCCGTACAGCGCCGCGTCGGACGCGCGTCGTAAAAACCCGCGGCAAGGCGCCGTACGGCGTCGTACGACGTCGTGCCGTAGAAACTCATCTTGAATTTCTATGTGAGTTTCTACGGCACGACGTCGTACGACGCCGTACGGCGCCGTGCCGTGGGTTTTTACGACGCGCGTCCGACGCGGTGCCGTACGACGTCGTACCGTGTTTTTGTGTCCCGGCCCTAAGGCCGCGTTTCCACTGAAGCGGAGCGGAGAGGAGCTTAGCGGTACCCGAATTGACCAATCGTGCTATTCCAGCGGAATGATAGCGAAGATTTCGAGCATGGTGATTGGTCAATTCGGCACCGCTAAGCTCCTCTCCGCTCCGCTCCGCTTCAGTGAAAACGCGGCCTTAGTCTTTTTTGACGTTAAATGTTACAATCGACGACTTGAGGAGTTATCCTTTAGTAATTCAACGAACGCGCTAGTCATCCAATAAAATAGCTGATTCAATCAGATCACTGCGACATAATATAATATATCTATGAACTCGAATATTCACGTTATAAAATGTATCAAATTTGAACCCATGTCCAAAAAATCATATCTGAATCAAAAGATCTTCGAAAAATATAAGTTTTAACGGCTTGGGAGAAATTAAATTCATATTGAATGCAATTCGAAGTTTCTTGGAAGTAATAACATATTTAGAATGAATAGTCAAATTGAAAACATACTTTACCGAAGTCAACGACCGCCAAATAAAAATGAAAAGATTGATCTTTTTCACAAGCAAAGTTATGATCAAAATTTAAGGTAACTTGTATAATGCTAATGCTAGGTTCTAAAAAACAGTAGGTAAACATAGTTAAATAACCAGCTTAACGATTTTTGCATCGCCAGTTTGCATTTTATTCTATAATTCATATGACCCTAACTCGTAGAGCGAGTCTACGCGCTACGGCGTAGGTGATAAACCTGCAGGCGCCTATTAATGACAGGATAAACAGAACAGATAAACACACAGCATGTAATGAATTATAACCACATTAATATTCAACATCAATCATAAGCATTCAAAATTGAAGTCTCCGATTCTCAAGCTCAATTTATTTTGTCTCTCATACTATTTACCTATTACAACACAATTTAGTTTTTCTAATAACACCTAATTAATCGCGGGTAACACCGCGGGGCACAG
The DNA here is from genome assembly GCA_905333045.1 of Lysandra bellargus. Classification (NCBI taxonomy): domain Eukaryota; kingdom Metazoa; phylum Arthropoda; class Insecta; order Lepidoptera; family Lycaenidae; genus Lysandra; species Lysandra bellargus. The sequence goes on along the minus strand of HG995346.1, from coordinate 3,915,553 downwards.
CTAGTAATATAATATATATCAAACAATATTATAAGGGTATGTTTGTGTGACAATTGTGTGTTAAGTGTGTTTGTTAATAATAGTTAAAATAGAAGTAAAATTCAATTAAGTATAAGTGTAATGTTTTAATATTTTACTTTAATTTAAATTTACCAATTAAAAAAAATGATAAGTCTCCGTAGTATATATGCCGCAGAGAAAAGAGGATATCAGGGATTTCACGATATCCCTAGGGATATCACGAACTCCCGGTAGATGCCGAAAATTCTTGTTTGTTACGTCTTCTTACTAAAAATATCTAGTGATATGTCATTTCACTAAACTAAATCTAGTGAAACGTCAGAAAAGCGGACACCGCCGAATAAAAATCAAGCCACGCGTTTCTCTCGCTTGCTCTAGTACACACACGGGTACCTTGATAGGATCATCTAACATCTGAATCTGACAAGTAAGATGTTAGATGATCCATGCGTCGGATGGGCATGTAAAAAGTCGGTCGCGCCTGATCTCTCACCGGTCGTGTCAGTCTTCCGTCCCAACTCCCACCGGGTTATGCGAGTAAAGGAATATAGAGATTGCTACTGTGTACTGCGCACACACTTGGGCACTATAAAATTACTCTTGGAACCAGTTCCAATGAAACCGGCCACCGTCACCAAAACCAGAGTGGGAGTTATTATTATTATTATCATCACACGTGTAATGCAACTATAGCAGATCTAAGGGGGCATCACCATATCTCTGAATCATACAGTTGAAACCAACTGAGGGTTCTTCATCAGATACTTCAGACCTTTGATTTTTGACGTCAATTGAAGCGGCCGACCAAGTTGAATATCTTTTGTAAAGGTGGCATGTCGATCTCTAGTTTGGTTAGGCTCTTGTACAGGCACAGGTACTACAGGTACTCCATCTCTTCGATTATCCTAGTTTTTACGGTTCCGTACCCAAAGGGTTAGTCTGTCTGTCTGTCTCCAGGCTAGCCGAGCCGCGCCAGCTCGAGCGACGTATTTGTTTCACTCCCACTAGTGCCCGTGTCACGAGTGGGAACTAGAGCGAGCGAGAGAAATGAGTGACTCGATTTTTATTCGGTGGTATCCGCGTTTCTGACATTTCACTAGATATTTTTAGTAACGTAACAAACAAGAATATTCGGCATCTACCGGGAGTTCGTGAAACCCCTAGGGATATCGTGAAATCCCTGATATCCTCTTTTCCCTGCGACATATAGATATAATTTGCATGCAGCAATGCAATATTTGGCTGAATACGAGAAGCAGGGCAGTAGGTAGAGCAGTTATTTAGTAAATAAATTACAACATAATTGGTAGTAAAAAGGTTATTATTAAACTAGTCATAACTACGAAACACAGCAGTAAACATAGCCGGAAAAGACGTTCAGTAAACAATGTATGTAATGCCATTGAAATTGTTATAAAAGAAATTTAAGGCGATCGCACATTCATCAGCTTATTCAGCACGCACGCACTGAACGCGCTGCATTTTAGAATTATTTGTATGAAATGACGTGAAACCTCGCACATTCGTCCGCACCGCACGCGTCGCATTTTGTGTACTATCAACTATGCATTTCTGTATTGCATTAGCTATGTCCACACTGTGCTTTTTTTGTTTATCAAGGGCATGCGTTATAGTGAAGTCAACAGCGCACGCGAGGCATGCCAGCGACGCATGCGCTCTGACCGTATCCAAAACTTTCGCTTTGTTCTTTGCGTCGCTGGCATAACTCACGTGCGCTGTTGACTGCGCTATAACGCATGCCCTTGATGAACAAAAGGAGGCACAGTATGGACATAGCTTGACAGATTTGCATGGCGTCTCACGTAATTGAAGTCTGTCAAATCTATACAAAATTTAGAAATGCATCTACGCGTCACGTGGCGGTCCTAAATCTGAATTGACCCTTAGGCGCGCCGCGCGTACGGTGCTGCCTAATCTGCGATCCGCTTAAGGCATCCATTAGACGGTAGGGTTTGCTGTGAGTTTTACCACAGTCATGACTGTGACTGATGGATAACCCGTGTAAGAGCGTGAACTGACGGTTGCATGAAGCTGATTGATGAAAATCTGGATATTTTGATTTTTGCTTCATGCAACCATCAATCATGAATTTTGAGTGACTTTTGTCACATCTGACAAAATTGGAAAAAAATTAGAAACGTATACCTTTGAAAAGTTTGGCTTTGACTGACATAAAACTGAAAAAATTGAGTGACCGTCTAATACCATTCGTCAGTCCATCAGTCACCATCAGTCAAACATAATTCATGACTGACGGAATTGACTGACGCTTGCATGCTCGTCTAACGGATGCCTTAGAGAATGTTGTATCTGTAACAAATTTTATTGATCGTTCACACCGTGTTATCGATCGAAACAAAACAAATATCTAACTTCGTCGTTAAAATATATTGTGTTCTTCCTTGTTTACATAAACTTGCAATAAAAACGCGAATGTTCTTCCCGGCGAAGGCCTTTTATTACTAGCCACGGTTTCACACCTGGCCTTGTCTTCTTCGGACAGCATCATTCATTAGAATCGGGGGATCTTGACTAATGCCCACCATTATTGAATCGACGAGATCTTTCGGCGTTCCAATTTGTTTTTAGACCTCGTTGAAAAGAATTGTAATTAGCATCCTATTTGTAAGAGAAACTGTTATGTTTTGCTCGCATATTATACCTATCATTGAACGTTACAAGATCCAGCATCTTTGATCTTTACGCCTTTTTCGCGACCGTTGTTGCGATTCTCAAGGTGAAACAAAAATGAATTCTTTTACGACTCGTAAGTTCGATACGCTCGGTAGCTCTCTAAAATATATATAATATCGTAAATTCAAAAGTTTCGAAGATATCTTCGGGAATTCGTCGTTTTACTCGACTTTAGCGAAGTCGTAGCTAAGGGGTTCGTAAAGCCCAAGAAACGATAGCAAATCGGTTTTACTGTAAAATATTAAGTAAAAGATTTAGCCATTTGATACCTCGTAATAACCTTAGAAAATAAAAGTTTTCAGAGAAATTATATGACGTCTAAAAAATATAATTCTCGTGACAAAAACAATGTTTTTATTTCCTGCACGTGGGAAATGAACTGTAACATGAGTCACTAAAAGCGCGGAACTGTGTCAAAGAAAACAAGCGTGTGGCCTTCGCCTTCGCCGGAGCAGACTGGCTGTGGGCTGTGGCTATAAGTCACTATATCCGTTACTCAAATATTTACGTGACCCCGCAACTACATGTTTTCATCAATGACCATTTCGTTGTTATCGACTCTACTACGCAGTTACTGAAGAAAAAAGTTTAAGATGTGTATTGAGAAATATTTCGCCTTGGCATTTTCTTTTGAGATGAGTTTTAAGAATTGGGATAGAAATAAACCTTTAGCAAAGAATACGTATTATAGTTTAATATATACTTCCGGTGCAACGGTAAAGTCATCAGCAGAGGTAAGACTTTTAAATATCCTTATTCATTAATCATTAGGTATTGTTTCAAAGGAATTTTCTCATTTTACAGAATATTAATTTACCCTTTGATTTCATGAAGAAGTCAGCTATACATGTCGCTTACGTATAAACTGTTAAACTTACTGCTGTCTATTAGATAATAGATTTTTAATAATATTATCGGAGGTATTCATCTAACGTATTCGGTTAAAAGGATTCGGTTAAAGAGATCATTAGCTGTAATGTGGCTAATGTCGTTTTATGGAGTAAACAATATAAATCGTATTAACTACCGTATTAACAACTTCACATAAATCAATCGTCTAATACTGTTGCCACGCGCACTGACCTCGACAACGCTTATCAGTAATGAATATCGCTCTAACCACCACTAAATGTTAAGTACTCACATGACTCACATACGGTTTTGCTCGATAGTTTTAGTCCAAATCGAGTAATAAATACCATGTGGACCGCAAAACTCGCAGCTCGAAGGCTCGCATCGAGCCACTCGAAGGCTCGCAACGAGCCGGCGGAGTGTGGACGAAAGCCCGAGCCACTGGTTTTGCTCGACGTTATTGCTCGATCGAGCAAAACCGTATGTGAGTACTTAGCATAACATTAACGTGAATGATTCAATCACCCGATTACACACTTACATAGCGTCCACTACTGAAACTTCTAGAACGCACCTAGCAGTAGCAGTGACAAAACTGTTAAAATTTTGTCACTGCCAGGAGCATTCTAGAAGTTTCAGTCCTTCCGAAGACCTTGATTGCACCTACAGAGTAGAATGGCGAGACTGCACTCGGCCAAGCACTCGGCATGTTTTGTATGGATGGGCTCGGCCGGTGAGAACACTGTCTCGGCACTCTATTCGATAGATCATGGCATAAATGGTTAGGTACATTAAATTTTATCGTGACGAGGCCATAAAATGCTTTTCTGAATGAGCCATTCAAAATTGGAACAGACAACCCAAAACTGCGGGCAGCAAGTAAAAAGTTTTGATTGTCTCAATTAAAAATGCATCGTTTCTCATCTTCACGTTGGAATATAAACTGGATCCTATGAATATTATCTTGATCGAAATGCAGCAGATGATACCATACAGTCGTTAGGTTAGTGCCAGGAAATTTCTACTGAGGTCGTGAGATCAGCATTCATGGTGAAACATGGCTGTCTTTTCGATAGCTGTACGTGATACACGAAGGTAGGTCACACGAATTTTATTCGATTCGACCGTGAAACCGCGAATCGTGTCACACTTGAAAAATATCGTTAGAACCGATGTAAATCGAGCAACATCTCAATGTCGCGTGTTTAATGTCCCACATCCTGTTATGAGTGTTTTGTCCTCTTGTGTTCGGGCCGTGATGAAGCTGGCTAATATTTTCAACTACTTATTCATGCGATTTCCTGGTATTGTAGCGTATGGCTCTTGTTTTAGACAGAGGTGACGAATTGCATCGTAATTTTTATTGTACCAATAGATGACGCTCGCAACTCCGTTGCGCCAAATTCCGTTTATCACACGGGAACCGTTCATTTTTCAGGGTTAAAAAGTATCCTATATCCCGGGACTCAAAGTACCTCCATACCAAATTTCAACAAAATCTGTTCAGCGATTTACCAGGAACTGATGGCGGATGGGAGATTTCCAAAAATATCTTTGATCATTGGATATTTTTTAGGGTTCCGTAGTCAACAAGGAACCCTAAAAATAGTTTCGGTATGTCTGTCCGTCTGTCTGTCTTTCTGCGGTTTTGCTCATATTTGCTCATATGACTTGATTTGGTATAAATGCATATATTAATGATGCCCACAAAATGGTACACGAAATCTTTAATTTTTTTTAATGTTACCTTTGCAACGCATCAAGCGGGGATAATTTTTTTTTTATCACGTCCACCTCATCGTGGATAGATTTTTTAAAAATATTATAAGTATTCACAGATCATTTTCTGATTTAGGGATTCGTTTGTGAAATATTAAGTTATAAAGTGAAAAAAAAAATGGCTAGAGTCCAGTTCTACCAGCTAAACGGTGGCTTCTGGAAATGTGAAAAAATTCACGGAAGTAGGAAATATGGTGAATTTAAAAGGAAAACTATCACGGCTAAGAAGAATTCATAAGTTATTGAGTAATAGTCGATCAACTAAAAAATGTATTTCGGTGAAGTATAAAGGAATTTTTCGTTCAAATTCCTTTGATTGTAATTGAGATGATGTTGTTAGTAGTGTAAAACACGTTATAAATGTTCATTCATTGACCATACAAAAATTTAAAAAACTAGCGGTACTACGGAACCCTATATTGCGCGTGACCCGACACGCACTTGGCCGATTTTTTATATTTGCATGTATCACACACATAATCAGCTGCTATAATTTCCTCAACATTGGTAGCGTCAATTTCTTTTTTCCCTTTTTGCCATCAGACATTGTAGTAGACATATACAGGACACTTTCCGCATTTATAATATTAGTGATGAAAGAATCGATTTTTATAGGCAGATGTCGAACCTACGGTACGTTATTAGTACGGATTAACCGTCGTGTCGTCCGTTATGTGCCTACGAATTAATTTATCTAGCTCGTTGGTATGAGCTAGAGAAATTAAATTACGGGTAACTTACTGATGTAAGTCCATCCGTGATCAGAGTCGCTACAAACATTATGTAAGTGCTTAAAGTATGAACATTAACCTAAGAAATAATGAGATTTACCGAGTGACTGCTATTTGCCCTGCGAATTAAAAAACTATATTTAAAAAAATATCTTGATTATCAAACAACTAAGTAGATAATATACGTGTAAAAACGGTTTAAAGCCAGTTGACTTTGAACCGTTTTCACACGAATTCTAAATTTACAATCCTAAATAGATCGAGTATGCATTAAGCCAGTGATGAATAGTAAGTTCAAATCCAATGTTTATTTTCGCCTACGCAGTCAATATCGTAGCATTGACAGAACGTGTACCGCATTTTCAACTATACTCTGATTCTACTAACTTTAATTCAGTTTCGTTCTATGTTTGATCCAATCCTATCAAACAGCAAATATTCTCTTTGTCAGACAAGCGTTTAAACTATGTTTGATTTTTTATGAAAATATCATGTTGTACTTTGTAGTCGCAAAGAAAATGGACTGGATCGAATAAGGAACGAAGCTGTATGAATATTGCATTAACATAGAGCAATCGGGTTACTGGTGTTATGTTCTAGGCCGGTCGTGCAACGTCCAGCTACGAATAAATAACCTTTATCTGTTTCATTGACCAAATTTTCACGAACTTTTCCGTACAATTCGAGAATTTTCCTTGTTACTACTTCACTGAAAATGAACAAAAGCTCAAAGCAGCTATTATGAGATATAATAATGGGCTTTGTGACCAAACCCATTTTGTAGTGTGTAGTTGTGTACCTTATCATTATAGACATTTTCTTCGCCGTTATTTAATGTTAAGGGGGCGACTAACCCAAAATTTTCGATTTTATAATTAATTTTTATACTTACTTGAAAATAAGCCCCGAATTGTTTCATTTTCAAAAATTAGATATTACATTATATAAATACAAGAATTAGATCTGAGCAAAAACACGATACCTATATCTTAAAATTTTCTCGATAGAAAAAATCACAAAGATGCATCTAATTTTCACGAATTTTTCATTTATTGCCATAACCTTGCATTGAACTAAGTTGATATTTTAACACATTGTATAAAATTCTATCATTGAGAAACCGACGTAGCGGATTTTTAAAATGTTGTATATTTATCGAGTTATTGAGATAAAACTAATTTGGCGATGAATCCGCGTCGTCCTTTTTCACCTGGCATATGAAAGACGGGCGTGAGTGTGAAGAGAGAAGGGCGATGTTTGATTTTTTGGGTTAGTCGCCCTCAGTAGAGATAGTACAAGCGCGTTGGCTAGGTCAATCAGTGAAATAACAACATTATTTTGCCTTAAAAGGCTAAACGTATAAATATGTAGAGATGAATCACACGATCAAGATCATGTGGAGTGAAATTCAGTTGTAAATAGACCAGACGGGCGCCGCAGCGAACGCCGAGCTGAAGACTTAAGGTCAGATTTCAGACTGTTTTTTGTTTCAATTGCAAGGACTACCTCATCCGATCACTTACTAATCGTTCTTGAACAGTTCTAGGTTAAGAGAGCCACTTCCTGGATGAGTTTATTATAAATCAAGGGATAACACTATGAGCCAGGAAATAGCTATTTGCCGCTGCTAAAATTTACCCAGTTTTTGCGTGAAAAAGTTTTGCGTGCACACACATACATTATAATATATTATGTTCAGTATTTATTTGTTATTTTATATTAGTCGGTAGGCAGTTTTAGATTATATAAACGCCTTCTATAAATTACATGTAGTCACGTAGTACCAAACGATACGTTTTCGGAAATCGATTTTATAGAATTTCAAATTATAAGAAAAAACACTATACAGAGACGTTACTTGCTATTTATGTAAATGTCGGCTATAAATTACAGAATGTTTGGTCTGTAAATATCATAAATTTTTAATAGCCTTTGATGTGTGCGATGGAAAAAATTAGGAGTGTATAATAAACATTCGTGATGGAGATAGGAAATCTCGAGACGCGCTAAACCTGATGACTGAGTGTTTGTTTGTCACTCACGTAAATATAGGCCAACTTTAATTTATCGGAAACAAATAAAGCAAAATGACACATCAATGCCGCAAATAAAAATAGGTATTTTCTCATTAAAATTTGCCTACCGGTGGTGTGTGTGATTTTTTTAACCGACTTCCAAAAAACGAGGAGGTTATATGTTCGGCTGTGGGTTTTTTTTTGTATGTTCAACGATTACTCCGCCATTTGTGAACCGATTTTCGAAATTTTTGTTTTGTTGTATTAGGTTTCACTCCAATTTGGTATCATGTTCACAAAAGTGGTGACCTGATGATGGGATTCATGAGTAATCGAGGGAACTCCTCGAAATTTATATGGAAACATATGGTGATTTTGGTTTTATGAGAAGCATCCTAAGCATATGCTACCAAAACGCAAGATTTCGCACCGAGTATACTATGGTTCCGAAGCTACTAAGAGAAATCCGGATTCCTTATCTACTAACTAGTTTGGGAGTTTAGGCGCTGTTTTAAGAACTGAAAGCATATGCTACTATGCAAATTACATTCATCATCATCATCATCATCATCATCATCATTACCACGTCAGGGTCACCAATGTCACCAAATTCAACCTTATCTCCAGAGCATAAGGCACACATTTGACATTACTCCTAAGAAGTTAAAGTTGCTTCGATAATGTAACATTCTGTTTCACTTCGCCGAGGTATTCTGGAAAACAACCTAATTTCAACCTTTTCCTTTGCGTTTAGCGTTCATAGTATGATAACGCATCGCATCGCATATCCGCCAGGGCTGTCAAGCAAGCGGCGCGGCGGCGCGGGCCGGGTACTATGCACAGAATACAAATTACTCACGGAGCTGTACTATGTGCGCTGCGTCATGCGTGTGCGACAAGTCGAGCGAGTGCCAGCCTATTGAAACTAGTCCGGTGACCGGCTACTTAGCACGTCACACGTGTTCACTTCGATTTTTTTAAATGTATTGTTTAAAATTATCTGCAGGCTGCAGCTGATATTATAATATTTTGTAAGTGTGACTGTAATAAGATACGTAGAATAATATACAGGTGTATTATTCTACGTATAGTACGCGTTTGCTTACTAGGTAACTAAAAAGAGTGAAATTATTATTTTTAACAAAAAATTAAAACCGACTTCCAGGGTAAAACAATAATAACATCCTTATAATATGAACTAAAAAGTATTAAATAATTATTCCTATCTAATAGTGCCTTTTTCCGAATTCGGCTAAAACTCAACTATTTCTGCTCTCAATCTTCATAATTTTGAAGTCGGTGCCAGTTCCAAAAGTTTCAAATATTCTGTCAGAGAACAGAAGATTCATCTGGTACCGACTTCAAAATGATGATGATTGAGTACAGAAATAGTTGAGTTTTAGCCGAATTCGGAAAAAGGCACTATTAGATAGGAATAATCAGATTCTTACTTTCTTTATTAATGGATACGCCAGAGCTGTTTTAACCTCCGAAAATTGCAATAGTAAACGGATTTTTGTGTTTGAGTCGTCATTTTCTTTTTGTTTACCAACAATACTTGTGCTTTTAATTTTTTAGTTACTTAATTAAAAATTAATATTTCACCATATAAAACCAGTGAAGAAAAAAATTTTTTTTCTTGTTCCGGTTAATTAATCTTATATCTTTAAACGAGCAATTCTTGTATATACAGGGTGCAATTAAACCTTCCTGCCAAATTTTGATATATTGATCCTTGTTAAAAATTAAAATACACGTATTTTTTCTTTTATAATCACTCAGTACTAAAATGTTGAGAAAAAGCTTCCGAAAGTTATCCTAAAAAACACTACAATTAATGGACACGGCGCGTAGCCCGCGCGTGACGTGCCCCCGCGCGCACGCCTCCCCCCATGTCATCCCTCTCATTCCCCGCGCCGCGGGTGAATATTCTGCAACTATTTTAAATGGGATAAAATATTATGTCTTAAAAAAAATAACGCCCCATTTTTGTTGGTTAAATGGACTCTCCTAATGATACCTAAGCTCTGGAAAAAATTTGGCAGGAAGGTTTAATTGTACCCTATATATACAGGGTGTAACAAAAACAAGTGATAATACTTTAGGATGTGTATGTGTTTCCTGTAGAGATTCACTGTGAAAGTAGCAGGGCTGAAAGACCAAAAAATTTTTTCACTTTTGTATGGGGAAACTCGTGACGCTCGGGCCCTTGCCCATACAAAAGTGAAAAAAAATTTTGGTCTTTCAGTGCTGCTACTTTCACAGTGAACTCTCTACAAGGAACACATACACACCCTAAAGTATTATCACTTGTTTTTGTTACACCCTGTATATATAATTGGAATCTCGGAATCGGCTCCAACGATTTTCATGAAAGCATTAGTATATAGGGGGTTTCGGGGGATCGATCTAGCTAGGAATCATTTTCATAAAATGTCATTTTATGTGTGTTTTTTTAATTTTTTGAAAACCGAGCGAAGCTCGGTCATATAGCTAGTGACTCTTATACGATTGTTTATATAATTGAGAATTAATCAAAAACACAATTCTTAACTACGGAACCCTAAAAACCGGCCAAGTGCGAGTTAGACTCGCCCATGAAGAGTTCTGCAGCAGCAATAAGGTTTATTTCTATGAAATTAAAAGGTTTTTAATTTATTTTTATATTTCAGTTGATTTAATGAAAGTAAAATTAAGGTTTACCATTTATAACGTATAAAAAAACTACTTGCTAGATCTCGTTCAGACCAATTTTCATTGGTAGTTTTTATAGTAATGTACATCATATATTTTTATTTATCATGCCCTTACTTTAGAAGTTAGAGCGGGGGGGGGACACATTTTACCACTTTGGAAGAGTCTCTCTCGCAAACTATTCAGGTTAGAAAAAAACGATATTAGAAACCTCAATATGATTTTTAAAGACCTATGTAAAGATACCACACACGCATAGATTAGATGAAAATTTTTTTGTTTCAATTGGACCCATACAATTCTTAATAATTTTTACATTTTTGTATGAAAATCATAATGCGGTTCACAGATTACATCTACTTACCAAGTTTCAATGGCTCTTACAGTTTCGGAGAAAAGTGGCTGTGACATACGAACGGACAGACAGACAGACATGACGAATCTATAAGGGTTCCGTTTTTTGACATTTGGCTACGGAACCTAAAAAGAAAGTTTGCTTTGCTAAGCTAAATAAAACTATAAGATTTTTGCAAAGTTTTTCAGGGTCGTAAAGAAAAGTGTGTTACACGTACTTATTATACGTATTTAATTTTTTGAGAAATGATAAGTTTTAAGTACTTTTAAACGTTTTAATATCTCCAAAAATGTGTAAAATAGACCAAATTTTTTTCCACATTTGTTGACAATTTATTTAAGTAAGAGCTAAAACGTTAAATGCATCGACAAATGAAAGGCTTTTTCTAGCCTTTGAGCTATATATATTTTAAACTTTCTAACTAAAGCCAGAAAAAAATTGGGTACTACATATCTCACGTACATACTAAAGACGCATGTTGCGACCTATGTTTGGAAAACGCTTACCTGAATACAAAAAATATCAGTTCTTAACCTAATTTGTATTTTTTTTCCTATAAGTATGTTTTAGCGAATTTAATTAATGAAATAAATAAATAATTTTATTCTGTTGAAACCTATATATAACCAAAAGAAATAAAATAGGTACAGATTTTCTTCGAAATATACGTGAAAAGTTTGTGCTATTTTCGGAAAATTTAATAAAGTAAGAGCTAAAAACTTATACGCATTAACAAACAGAAGGCTTTGTTAAGCATAAGAAATAATTTTAAACTTCCTATTTAAAACCAAAAAAACATAGGAACGCCATTTATCAGGTACGTACTGCCGAAGCACAGAACAAGTTCATTTGGAGGTATGCTCTTCTAGATACAAAAATATTAATTTTTAATCTAAATTATATATTTTTTTTACTTATTTTCTTTTTTTGGAATACAAGCAACGATATGAATAAAAAAAATGATAATATATTTTATTATTTTGCTACATAACTGAGCTGAACTGAAATGTGTGCAGGTTTTTTTCAAAATTTTAAAATTTATGAGTGTAACTAAAGTGGTACTTTAGAATAATTTAAAAATCAAAAGCACAACTTTTTAATAGGTTAACTTTTATTTACGTTATCAGCTACATACCTTTTTTCTTTTCAATTTTCATTACTATTACGGAAATCGGAGATTTGCATGATTTTTACGCTCTAGGAATTCCACTATAATATTAAATTAAAAAACATTTGAATGGCTTGTCGACAACCAAACACTCTTGAATGAGCCCGATTTTCATACATCTTTGTGCATTCATTCGTCAACATTCATGCATAAATCTTTTTCAGATTGTGTTTGAATTTTCTGTCGATCCGGGTGTCCACTCCGTATACGAGTACCGAAAAAGAATTGTTGAAATTTATTTTCTGTAAAGGTTAAAGCACGCCTTGGGTCATTGAACTTAAAATATCCACACTTTTGAGATTGTTCTGAATTTCAGATTGGGTTTTTCGGGGGTTATTTATTGTTTTTGAGTAAACACAGGACAGAGGCCAAAGTACCATGCAATTCCGAGGGCATTATTTGCCATCGCCAGAGCCGGACCGTGAGCTTACGGGGCTCTGGGCTGAAACTACTTAGGGCTACAACATTTTAACTGTCAGTTCGTAGTACCAACACCTAAATTATATAATAAACCTTGATCGTAGGATTCTCGGGGATACCAACAAAAATTAATAAAATTATGAATTATTTCGCATTATAGTCTATTTTTGATTTGACTTAGCTGGGTGGCGGAGGCCCTTCAACTCATGGGGCCCGGGGCTTAAGCCCAAATAGCCATATGGTAGATCCGGCCCTGCATCGCTTCTTGAATGTTATGTTTATTTGTTTCTTTATGCAAAAATACATTATAACATCAGATTGCTTTCGGATAAAAGTCTTATAATTTGTACCGTACTGCTAAATAATAACATTTTGTTGTTTATTGAAGAAGTCTACAGGTTTACTTTACTTATATTAATATACTCGAGTAGTTACTATAGTAGAAGAATATGAAAATTGTAATATTGAATATAATAGCGATTCTTATTGGCCATCACCTAGCTGCTAAATTTTACCTGTTTCCTAATAACAATCTATGAAATAAAATAAAAACAACCTCCAGTGCGCCAGTGCGAATGAAAAACGTATATTAGCTTATTAATTTCATTTCATCACAGATGTTTGCTATCGAGTTAATATTAGATTTTATTTTTAATATATCCCGTCAGTATATTCGCCGTGGCGCCACATTAGCTGCATTTAAATTTTAAATCGTCGCTTCACTTTTACTAGCGGTTTCCCATGGCTCCGCCCACGTGGCTGCTCATTAAACAGTTAATAAATTTTTTCAGCCATCTACTTTGACAAATGGGTAGGGCAAATTTATGTAACATGCGTTGAAGAACGTCTTATATATAATATTTTAAACTACAAATTGTAAATTAGATAAATTTCAAAGACACTATATTTTAGATATTATGTAAGTCTACTACGGACTTTTATTACTTTGACAAAACACTTTTAATTATTGTTAAAGATAAAAAACATTGTTTTTACACAAAAAATGTTGTTGTCATGTAAGAATTCCCAACAACAAGAAACGAGAAAGAATACGCGAACAATAGGAAAAGCTTCCTTTGCATGGGAAATTGTACGAGCAATATTCTTAGAACTCCGCAATCACAAAAGTACTGATCACAAAGGAGGAAAACTCACTGAGATGGAAGGCTGATCACGCTATGGTATTTCTGACCCACTGTTATTTCAAAAACGTTATCTAGTTTAAATAAACTTAACCTAATTCCGCGCGTTAATGTACTGCAGAGTGGAATGTCCCGCTCCATTGAAACGTCAAAAGATAACAAACAGGGTATAGGAAAGTTTCGCGGTAGCAGGCGGCAGCGTTACGTTACTTCAATTAGTTATATCCGCTCGGAGCTAAAATTGTATCAGATTTATGTAAAGATGGCCGCATTCCCATTATTCAAATTAAGGAAAATTTTCCCTAACTGAACGATGTACAAATCAGAAAAACCAAAAAACTTTGAGAAATAACACCTTTAAAAGTTTTCAAATCATTGTATTTTTTTATAAAATTTGATAATCAAGACTCAGTAAGTAATAATTTCTGCACATAATACAAATATTTAAATGTACAACAGATTTTTTTTTGCCACTACAAGACTGCATAGATTAATAGATTGTAGAGATTAGAGAACATAATCTCCGATGGACCCGATTATGTTGGGGCCGGAGCTCTACATCAGACGTGGCCAGTAAACCCACAAAATTGCTTAAACCATGTATTTTAATATGCAAGGTTTTAGTGGTAAAAAAAATGTTTGTTTTAAAATCAGAATGCGGTTTACATATTAATACACGATCTACATACTAAGTTTCAACCGTAGTTTCGTAGGAAAATTAGTTGTGACATATGGACGGACAGAAAGAAAGACAGACATGATCACATGATGAATCTATAAGGATTTAATTTTTTTGCCATTTGGCTACGGAACCCTGAAAACTTATCCTTTAATCAATGTATTACTGTTTATTAGCAAAAGCTAATAAATATTGGAAAGTTAAATACTTGCTAAAGTTTGAAAAATAATAATTTCAAGACACGGCACGGCCTTCAAATGTTTCGCGAAACAATACAAATGTGATAGTTGGGGAGGGGAAGAGGGGATTTCGGGATAAGCTCGGGCGTGTCAGATTAAGCTTGTATAGGGTTCCGACGTATTCTCATGGTATACAAATCAGTTTTCTCACGTGGTGGGCTAATTTTTTTTTTAAATATTGAAATGTCATCGGATCTGTCAGATTAAGATAGGGGATGTTTAGTATACGGTATACCCCAAAGAAGCTTCCATATCAAGCACTTCAAAGGTTAGGTAAGCCTGTAGGGACATTTTAAAATATAAAAAAATAAAGCTTCATAATACTTTCCTAACTAAGCTTCGCAGATATTTTATTTTCCACTAAACTAAATGATTTAGTCGTTGTTGTCTAAAATATATTTATAATTTACCTAAATAAGAAATTTTCTGAATATATTTTATTTTTCAAAACTTTAAAATGGCTGCAGTTTCTGAACCCACCGCTAAAATAAAAAAAGGCTCTTATTATTTTTTATCCGTTTTATTTAATGTAAAAAACCTACTAGGTCTCCATGACGCTCGAGTGACTACACATATAGCACCTTCCCCACCCCTACTATGAAATATGAATTCGCTGAAAAGTTTTCTATTCATTCTATTTCATTAACTCGAATGCGTATTTATAAAATCAAATGTAAGCCCTATAAAAGTCTCAAGTGTGATTAAATAAGAATGAAAACGATTAGAAACTCTCCGACCCCCCATCCGAGGGTACGGGAGCACACGGCGATGATAGGGTTCAAAGATCGCAGGCGGCTGGAGCGATGAACTGCTCGACCCTTCTCAGATGTTCACCTTCATTTCCGGTCCAACTTAAGTATTTGCTTAATCCATTGTAACTCTATGTATAGAAATTTCATGTTAACGATCTTCGGTCAATCGCCTTTGCTGATAATATTTTTGCTTGTCACATCATATTCAGTACAATTTTGAATTTACCCTTTTTGATATTATTTCGACCTGTCACTTCATATTCAGTGCAATTTAGAATTTACCCTTTTTAATGTTTCGTGACGAAGATTTAAAACCTTAAAATATAATTATTTACCTGGATCTTGCTGTCCTCAACCAGGATACTACTTGTAACAGCTGTACCTCAACTAAATCCTATTAATATTTTAGACCCAAATACTTAATTCATTCTTACAGATACTGTGATTACATTATACTGCTGCTGTGGTGTAGTTCTTATTTATGCAACCTACCAAATTGGCAAATAATTTTGCTTACAGTTTAATCCTTCGATCGTGGATTCTTGGAAATCTATTGTTATTCTATTGTGTCTCGCTCACCGGTGAGCTTATGGGGCTTGATGGGTTAAACTTATTTAAAGTAAAATTTTTAATTAAAAGGTTTGCGTTTACCGGAGGTTAGAGGCTATTTTTGTTTTCTACGACGAGATCTAAATAAAGAAGTAGGTAAATAATATAGATTGATAGCGGCAACAACGAGACATATATGGGATGTTATTTCAGGCAAAGTCTTTGGCCCTATTAAACTTACCGCAGCGGTCACCAAGGTCACGAAACGAACGCAACGTAATTAATTAGCTAAAGTTTTTCTTCGGCAGTAATGCTCCTTGCCATGTGGCAACTATGTGTAATATCTTCATCAGAGAATATTCAATATTCATATTTTAAAAACGTTACCAGTCTGTGTCTAAACACACTAAGCTGAATTACGCCGGCGTAATTTCCGCCGCAAATTTCAAACGCATACAAAACGCGACGTAATAGTGTGTCACCCCTAGTATTCGGCCCGTATTACTATTGTGTAGGCAATTTAAGCGCGGCGTAAACGCGGCGGAGTTTACGCCGGCGTAATTCAGCCTAGTGTGTTTAGACCCTCAGGGCTCCATTTCACCGCGGCGCACGGAGAGGCTACGCACGTGCGTCAAGCTTCGCTTTGTAAGAAAATATATGTGACTGTGTCCACTGCAACCCACGCACACGCTACGCACGAATTGTGTCAAGTCAAAGAAATAAATCCATGCACGTCCACGCGTGTGCGTGGCCGTGTACAGCGTGCGCAGCGGTGGAATGGAGCCTTTACGTCTTTGTGGTGCTACTCGAATTTAAGTGCTTTGAACATTAAAAATATATATAATATCAATGTCTTGCAACATTGTGTTTCTGTCTGTTACATTTACACGCCCAAACCAATTCTGCCGGGTACTTTGTGTCACAGGAAAGGACATCTAAGAAGAGTTTTTGTTGCGGAAAAAATTACAGTTCCCACGTCATTAACGAACTTCGGCGAAACGGAATCGCTGAAGTCCAGAGAATAATTCCTGGAAGTCCACGGTTTTTAACGGGCTTTGGCCCACCACACATTCCCACCACTGTATCTCCTGTGTCGCCAGGATCGACAGCCGTATCCAACCTCGAAAACCCTTTGATATGGAAGTCCACGGAAGTTTTAAACTTTAAACCTTACGTGGACTTCCTTAAACTTTAAACGGTGGAAAAATTTAGGAGTAAAAAAAAGTGATACCAAGTTTACGGGTAATCTAGTTTTAGTATATTTTCTATTTATAAATAATCAAAATTAATTGAGTAATTTGTACCTACACACCATAAAAATAATATGTCTACCATTATGATTAAAGTCGAAAAGACCTTATGAGGTAGATGGCTGCTTTGTTGCGTAGCTGTAAATTCTGAATATTTAATTAGACATAGACAAAAAATAATTGTTACCAGCGAGGTTCATTGCTACCTTGCTGTAATTACTCATGTTGAGGTTCCTGAGAGCGGCAGTAAATCATAACAATCAGCAAATTACGATTCGGGAGACGAAACCCGGGCCCGAAGCCCTCCCCCTAGCGATAGCGGTGAGTGTGATACACAAAGCCTCCACGTGTAATAATTACAAGTGAACCGAGATAACGTTTGATAGAGCCACGGCCCACGGGGGCCCGATTCTCGTACCTTGGATGACGCTTCGATCGCAAGCTGTCTAATGCCGGATTATATTTTTTATGAATGTCGGCCACTTTATTTCCACCGCGTCATGTACGAAATCTGCCAGCCCCCTGCCTGTCGCCCCTAGGCCGCGGCCTTTACGGCCTATTTATAAATCCAGAGCTGAGGCATCGAGGCCAGCGATTTTCGACATCGAAGGCGTGAGAATTGGACCCCAGCTTCGGGTTTATTTGTAGGGGTCACGGAGTTCAACAATGGGAATAATGGACCCGAAGGAGTGTTTGTGAAAATAATTTACCTCTTCATTTCCTGATCTCCTCGACTTGAACTCGAGCACCTGTATTGTAAATAAATGGGATCAAATATATTTACTACCATATAATATTTTATAAAGCGTTGCATATTAACTACCTCAAATTCATTAGGGCTTATTTCAAGTTAATTTAATGTGTGTTCATATTTTTCTTATATAAGGGAAATTGATATCTATTATAATTATTATAAGGATATCACAATATTTTATCGGAGCTGATATGGCTGGAAAACTTCCCAAAAAGGTTTACAGTTTAGTCATATTCGTATAACATGAGAATCTATGAATAAAACATTGAAGATATAAATTAAATGTGTTTAATATTATTTTTTACATGTAAAGATAATGATTAAAATAATCCTTATAATAACAACAGTACCTGCCTTTCTCATAAGTACCTATTTCAATTTAATAATATTTTCTTTTGTTGATAATCAAATGGATTTTTTAAAATGAGACACAAAACGGAATACGTCTATTTATACATCTTATATCTTATATCTTTAAACGAACAATTCTTGTATATTATATGTATATATATATAATTGGAATCTCGGAATCGGCTCCAACGATTTTCATGAAATTACTAAATTACATCATATAAGGGGTTTCGAGGGCGATAAATCGATCTAGCTAGGAATCATTTTTAGAAAATGACATTATTCGTGTTTTATCGAATACCGAGCAAAGCTCGGTCAAATAGCTAGTGTTAATAATTAACGCAAACTCGGCCGACAGTTCACTGCAATTATAGCGATCTGTCGGCTGAGTTTGACGTAACTATTATCACAAATGTTGCGGTTTGATTTCATTATGGGTTGGACCTCATCTGGCAGGATCGAGGCCTCGAGGATTCCGCCGCGTGCTATCGCATTATGCTTTCTGTCTCAGTCTAGTAAATGGCAGTTCTAAGCGACAGAAAGAGAAAGGGCGACGGAAAAGGCGATTCCGTGCTGCCAGATGAGGTCCAACCCTAACACTCCACTACTCAGACTAGTCTTATACACAATTCAGTTATTATTTATGAGCGTCAAGATTCGCTTACGTAACAATAATTTTTGTCATAGAGTAGGAAAGGAAATAGTATATCTATAATAATAATTATAATTTATAATGAATCTGTTTAAAAATTCATATTATATATATTTTTTAAGAATTCGACCCTAGTATTACATAGTATACTTTGGTGTATGTAATACTAGGGAATTTAATGTAATCGAATCACAAAAGAAGTATTTTGATACTTTCATGTACCCATTATCGTAGGAGCTCTACACAATAGAGCCATTAAACTACACCTACGAGTCACGATGCCGCTACTTTACAGATAATACGAGACTTTTCAATGGCAAAGTGACATCATGGGTTCTATAGTAACTATTATGAATGTTATTAAGTAGGTACTAATTATTAAATATAATAAATCATTAGCTGTACATTTTTATCATCTAAAACCTTAAAAAATAAATCAGCACGTTTACACAAGTTAACACACAGCAATTTATAAAGTCCAGCTAGTAAAAGGAGAGTTCTGTCAAATGAGATCCTGATCAACACAAGACATGCGGTCAGCTTCCCTATAATTTTTCATTGTCACAGTAATTTCTACTTTCCTCCAACCTCTCGAATGTGTTTAGCTACGTTCATGCCGACCTCGTGTTCTCTAAACTTGTAGCCGCACGCCATCATCTCCTTAGCTATCGTCAAGTTGTCCTTTAGGGCTTCCAGCCATATCGTGTAGGCGTAGTCCTGCCAGATTCCGCCGTACCGCTCGGGCAGGTGCTCCGGATGTATGTGTTTATGTAGCGAGGCCATGTCGTACCCGTGGAAGAATATTCTGGCCTGCATGCTCTTGGTTAGGAACGGCCGGAATATGCTGTACATTTTGTCGAATATCCAGGAGTTGTTCACGATGTGAATCGCGTGTGTCGTGGCCGGGAAGCTCGACTGAAAAGTAAGGAGATTGATTTTATGAAAGTTTTTAAATTGATTTACTTACTCTGGAAACAGTCCCGGGCACCACACAAATATGTAATTTTACAGTAAGTATAACATTTTTACAGCATTATCTAGCTACTTCCTACTCAATAAAAAAATTAAACGCATTAAGCGGTCACATCTAGGTGACAAATCCACAACCGCAGGATAGAATACGAAATTCTATTTACCACTAATAGTTTGACTATCTTGGAGGCGACGGAGGGCGTGATCTGCCAGACGTGCTGCATGGTGAGGTCCTCCAGGTCGAACAGCGCCACGCCGCCCAGGATCTGGTTGCGCGGCTCCAGCGCTCCCAACTCCAGAGCGAATATCGTCCCCTTCAGTATATCATCGACCGGTATTTCCTTTGGATCCCAGGGCCCTGAAAGTGGCAGAAACCAGGAGTCATAGATGAGAGTTAGTAAAACAGTTGATTGAATAAGAACTGCGATCCAAGGGAGAGATATTTTAGGAAGGTACACAAGAAAATAATAAAGGCTCTGACTTTCGAGACGTACACAAAAGAGTGCGGACCAAGATTTTAGTGTAAACACCGTTATCCTTGAAACCATCAATTTTTTCTATGGGAACAACGCTGGGAACTCAAAATAATCCGTCTTCATACCCATACAAATTACCGATCTGGGCATTTGTGTAGGTATGAAGACGGCATTTTTTTTGAGTTCCCAGCATTGTTCTCAGAAAAAGTTGTTCAATTTGACGGGCTCATTTGATGGTTCCAAGGATAACGGTATTTACACTAACACACTGTATTTACTAACCAATTATAAAAACTTTAACTTAAATTATTACCCATTCTATAGAAGAGTAGTCTGCGTCCATCCTGGTCTCTATAAGGGGGCACGGACACGACGTGCGCGTCGCCGATCCGGCGCAGATCCAGCGGGTACACGTCGAACAGCTCCGGATAGTCGTCCTTGAACTTGTAGTAGTTCACCATCTGGAAATATATCGAATATTGTCAATTGCTAGGTGACCCGTGATTCATGAACTTTGTATCACCTAACTCATATGTTTTCTCACAGTATAAACCTTCCGTAAAATTCCAGGAATACTTCGAGACTAAAATTTGGCAAATCGATTCAACCGTCCTCGAGTTTAAGTGACACAAACAAAATTGAAATATTTTTTTATTTATATAGATAGGTAGATACTGTAGATGATTTACTTAACAACAGCACATTTAACGTCATGGGCGGGGTCTACGCAGAACCCACGCACTGTTTTTTGACGATACTCTTTTTAATTGGCAAGTTATACGATCGCATATTTTCGGCTAATCTCAATGCAACGCGAGGTCTTTCAGTGAGTAAAAGTCCGTCGCTCCTCTGATAAGAGAAGTTACATTTTTGCTTATGTGGGGATACCTGCAGACCCCACCCGTGATTTAACGTATGTACTTTTTTTCATTTGGTTATGTGTTTATTTGATTGTTTTTTTGAATTGGCTATGTATAAATAGAAAAAGTTGCTGACTAACAGGAAATCAAATTGCTCAAATCGCATTATACAATTTAATGACTCTGAAAGTTTTTGGAAATATTTTGGAAGAGTTATGAGGTAGCTAGACTTAGTGCACCAAATAGAAGCAAAGATGCTCTTATTGTCCCAGAAACAATTATTATTATTGTCCGTAAGCCTTGCTATAAAACTATTTGCAAGCCGCATTCAGTAAAATTATTTATTACTTACCTTGCCTACTCAAGGAATAACTTTAGTTTTACTTTTTCAAGGAATGTCAATTATTTTTCTGTAATATTTATTTGTGTTAATTTTAGGGTTCCGTACCTAAAGGGTAAAAACGGGACCCTATTACTAAGACTTCGTTGTCTGTGCGTCTGTCCGTATGTCTGTATGTCTGTATGTCACCAGGCTGTATCTCAAGAACCGCTACAGCTAGACTTCTGAAAATTTTCACAAATTATTGTGTATATCAGCTGTTGCCGCTATAACAACAAATACTGAAAACAAAATAAAATTAATATTTAAGGGGGGCTCCCATACAACAAACGTGATTTTTTCGGCCTTTTTCGCTCTATATCAATAATGGCAAGAGGTAGGCACTTGAATTCTTCACACATTCTTTTGTTATATGTGTACGTTTATATTTTATAATAATATTATAGTAAAATAAAAATTTAAGGGGGGCTCCCATACAAAAAATAAAAATTTTAGCCTATTTTTGCTCTGTATTGGTACGGAACCCTTCGTGCGCGAGTCCGACTCGCACTTAGCCGTTTATTATTTACTTATCTATACTAATATTATAAAGCGGAAGAGTTTGTTAGCTTGTTTGTTTGTTTGAACGCGCTAATCTCAGGAACTACTGGTCCGATTTGAAAAAATATTTCAGTGTTAGATAGCCCATTTGTCGAGGAAGGCTATAGGCTATATTTATATAACCTATTAGTATAGGAGCGGAAAAAATAGAGGAAAGTGTGGAAAAAACGGGGGGAAATCATTTGAAAGGGCTTATTTGAACGCGCTTATCTCAGAAACTCTTGGTCCGACTTGAAAAATTATTTCAGTGTTAGCCCAATTATTGAGGAAGGTTATAAGGCTATATTTTATCACGCTAAGGGCCTGTTTCACTACTTCCTGATAAGGCTATCCAGTACTTAACTTGACAGATAGAGTATGGAAAATCTGTCAAATAAGCCTATCCGGCACCTTGTCAGGAAAAAGTGGAACAGGCCCTAAGACTAATAAAAGCGAAGAAATAGAGGAAAGTGTGGAAAAACTGAGGAAATTATTTGAAAGGGCTTATTTGAACGCGCTAATATCAAGAACTACTGGTCCGATTTGAAAAATTATTTCAGTGTTTTAGAGCCCATTTATTGAGGAAGTCTTATTTGAACTATTCAATCAATGTACAGGAACAACTATAAACTAAAGTCCACGCGGACGAAGTCGCGGGCAACAGCTAGTAATATTATAAAGCGGAAGAGTTTGTTTGTTTGAACGCGCTAATCTCAGGAACTACTGGTCCGATTTGAAAAATTGAGAAAGGCCATAGGCTATATTTTATTACGCTGAAACTAATAGTGGCGAAGAAATAGAGAAAAATATGGAAAAAACAGGGGAAATTATATCAAACTAGCTGTCCGGGTGAACTTCGTGTCACCTAGAAACCTTCCCTGGACTTCAAGGATTATTTTAAGACCATAATTATCAGAATCGGTTCAGCCGTTATCAAGTTATAGCGTTACTAACACAATTGGAAATCCATTTTTATATTTATATCGATTGCTTATTATCGAACTACGTATGGACCAATTTTTATATTATTTGGCCTACATGAAGAATAGGCCACGCGAAGGGGCATAGGCTATTTTTTGCGGAAAAATGTACGGTTTCCGTGAAATTCCTAAATTACGAACATCTGGTAATTGTATATTTAGATCATGATGATCATAGAATTCGTCATTTAAAATACACTTAGTCGAACCAAAAATAAACTATATAATATTAATTATACACTGTGTACATTGTAAAGTATTCGGATTTTGAAATCTATATTAAAATCAATCACTACACAATAATAGAACCAGTCTGCCAATGTTAACGGCCTTCTCAGCACCTCGAGGTTTTTTGGTCTAAAGTTTCTTGAAATACCTATGAGGTAACTATTAGATCCATGCCACACGATGCGGTGCGGCGGTGGTGCGGCGCCTGACCGGTGCCGCTCCGGTTTCCCATATATAAAAATGTATAGTATCAGGTACGGTACACGGCGCCGTCCGGTGCGCTCCGGCGCTGCATGTATTGGTGAAGCTCGAGTCCGTCGCTGCTACAGTACTGCAAACCGTTGCGGCGCCGCCGGCCGCACTCACCGTGTGGCCGGCAGTCCGGCGAGATGACCTCCGGTGCGGCGCCGCACCGCGTCGTGTGGAACGGACCTTACGGCCAGGCCACAACACTGCGTTGCGACTTAGTTTCTTATGTCAATGGTTGCGACGCGCTCGCATCGCAAAAAATTACATTGCTTTTCTAAGGTTGTTTTTGCAATGCGACGCCGCAACGCAGTGTTGTGGCCTGGCCCTTAGGCCTTATGCTTGCAACTCCGCGATGCACCGAAATTCGTCTATCGCGCGAGAACCGTAAACTTTCCACTGTAAATCGATCACATGTCCTTTCCCGTCTCTCGAAGTATCTCAATACAAAAATCGGTTCATTTAACCGTGAAAAGGTAATCGACAGACAGACTTACTATTATACACTCTTACATGCATACTAATATTATAAATGCGAAAGGGACGGAAAATCTGTCTTTCCGTCTGGTTGTTCGCTATCTCTTCACGCCCAACCGCTGAACCAATTTTGCTGAAATCTGGTACTGAGATACTTTGAGTTCCAGGAAGTGACATATTAAGCTACTTTTTATCCCGAGAGAATAATCCCGCGATAAACGATTTTTTGCGCTACGGAGTTTCGGGCGTCATCTAGTTTTAATGTAAGTAAGGACATCTGCTATTATTTTTTCCCAACCGATACAGGATACTCACAAGTCGATGTGCCCTTTGTGATACGAACTGTCGCGCCCTCAGGAACCTCACAAGGAAGTCGTCATCCATGCGGTGTGGCGTACACTCTCCCCGCTCTGAAAAACATTGGATTTTTTTATCTTATCTTCTCTTCTCTTATATATAAAAATGGATTTTCAAATGTGTTAGTCGCGCTAAAACTCGAAAATGGCTGAACGGATTGGGCTGATTTTAGTCTTAAAATATTCGTAGAAGTCCAGGGAAGGTTTTAAAGTGACACGAAGTTCACCGGGACAGCTAGTTAAACATAAAAAGTCTCATTTGAATAGCTCTAATACTTTAGATTTTATTGATATCTAAAATACACCAATTTCGTCACTGACACACTGATGATTGATGAATGATGATCATCAAAATGTTAGCTATTTTTTTATTTGGCTGAAATTTGGTATGTCATCTTAGTTTACTATACAACCAAAAAAATCATAAGCAACATTCACCCCCATCCCCTAAAATAGGGGGTGGAGGTTTTTATAAGACTTTCACCAATTTTATGAACAAGGACATAAGAGCTTACACGGGATTGTAGACTGTAACTAGAAAACCTTTAGATAAGTATTTACAAGAGCCAACTTACAAAAAGAACTGAAATCCCACCAAAAACATTTCTTATAACATATCGCCGAGATGACCACATAAGGCTTACCCTGTGAAAAAGATATGAGATCTCACGCAGAAACAAGCTTCTGAATTTACACGGCCTAACTGCACTGACCCTAGCTTAAACGAATTCTACATATCAGTAAATATATATTATATGGCTTGGCTGTTTCGTTAATAACTTCAGATCAGAAACTAAAATATATTTTCTCACCTCCCCGCGGAAAACATCAACTTTCTTCCCACTGCGCTTGCCGATGTTACCATTTTCCGCCTCCGTCGATGAGAAAAATAGTATACGTACCATGGGCAGCAAATAATAAAGCCTCAGATCACATGTTTGTTGACCTCGGCTTCACCTCGGCCAACAATTACATGTGATCTGATACATTTCTTATTTTCCTGCCATAGGTCGTAATGTACTATTTCATCACCTCCGCGATGGTGGCGAAACGGTGAAGCCATACATATTTACTGGTATGTAGAATTCGTTGAAGTTAGTAGAGTTAGGCCGTGTAGGTTCAGAAGCTTGGCTCTACGTGAGATCTCATACCTTTTTCACAAGCTAAAACTTATGTGGTCGTCTCGGCAACATTTTATAAGAAATGTTTTTGGTGGGATCTGTGTTTGCTTCAAATGTGATTAATTTTATCCAGACGAAAGAAGCAACCGAAACATATTTTGACGTAATTCAAGTTTGAACCTTACTTATTATCGGTCAAATCAAACGTTGGGTAACGAACAAACTGACACGCCGCAAAACTGTTGCGACACCCGTGACCCGGGGTCGGACACGCGGGGTCAACGTAAGGACATCAATAACAACCCCTACTCCGCGGTGACACAAAAACAATAACAAAGACATGAATAAAATAATGAGGTTTCTTTACAAACATTATTGAAAAAACTGCGCCCTTAATTGAGAATTATCCTCTGCTTCTATGAAATAATTGTTTTAGCAGTAATTTTCATAACGTGTTTAACATTTTTATAGTATAGTGGTTTCAAAGACAAGCTTAAGGGGCCGGGGTTACCCTCGAAATTCTCATACAAACGTAATACCAAAATCATTTTGTCATACGAAAATATTTAACATGTTTGAGTTATTTTTCAGCTTAAAATAGTAATTACCTAGGTTCCTGAACAAAAATTAACTTCAAAATATTTACACACTAAAAAATATAAGCGATTACATTTCATAAATTTTTACGCCATTGTCGACATACTTTTCGCACACTTGTTTTATATTAAAAACTCATCGAATCGTAATGTATTTTTCCTGGGAACACAGCTTATATTGTGTAGTTACATAATGTCTTCAAAAGAATGGCAATATAATAAATTTTCATTCATCATTTTTGGTATTCGTAAACGCAACGAAATTTCTCTATAATTTCCAACATGGTATCGTGCCGATCCGCTCACACGACAGAGCGCGGCAACGGGCGGGAGGCGCGTTCCGGGTGGCGGAGTGTTGTAACCGGTGCACGTGACAATAATTCATTCAAGGCATTCATTATTCAAGTACCAATATTCCCTCAAGCTCCGAGCGGTCGCATGCGACCGCGCGCGCGATAACAGTAGATTTCCAAGAATCCGCGATCGAGAGAATGTTATTGTTGTTGAATGTTGATTTTGAAAATTTTTATGTGATACTTGAAGACAATTGCTTGAACAACTTGCTTTTATTGCTTAAACTTTTGATAATAATTAATAATGGATACCGAAAGGTGGGATGTATGATGTATCACACAGTAGTTTAAAATAAATAATAATTATGAATATCATAAATCATAATATTATTATTTTCTTATATACTGTATTTTGTAAATAACGTTTAGGAATATTAGCGATAGTCATAATATTATAATATGATTATACAATATACATTGATATTATGTATAATTAATTTCGTTAGTCTCGCTAAAACTCGAGAACTTCTGAACAGACTTGCTAATTTCTGTCTTGAAATAAAATAAAATATAAAAGTGAACTTGTATTCTAAGTTTGTATACCTATGTTTGTATATTTTATTTTAGTTTGTATTTTTAGTAATTATTTCCTGATGTCAGTTTTATTCAATTAAATAATATAAATACTTTAATAATTAAATAATATTATTATAAAGCGGAAGAGTTTGTTTGTTTGTTTGAACGCGCTAATCTCAGGAACTACTGGTCCGATTTGAAAAATTATTTCAGTGTTAGTCCATTTATCGAGAAAGGCTACAGGCTATATTTTATCACGCTACGATTAATAGAAGCGAAGAAATAGATATTCCATACTAGCTGTTGCCCGCGACTTCGTCCGCGTTAGCATAGTAGTTCACATCCCAAGTAGGTATTAATATTTATTGTACAAAAATATTCAATGTACAGAATTGACTTTCCTATGACTTTATTATAATATAGCTGTTGCCCGCGACTTCGTTCGCATTATCATAGTAGATCACATCCCAAGTATTATTTTTTGTACAAAAATATTCAATGTACAGAATTGACTTTCCTATGACTTTATTATAATATAGCTGTTGCCCGCGACTTCGTTCGCATTATCATAGTAGATCACATCCCAAGTATTATTTTTTGTACAAAAATATTCAATGTACAGAATTGACTTTCCTACGATTTTATTATTCGGCTTCGCTTGCGTAATTTAGGAATTTCACGCAACCGTACATTTTTCCGCAAAAAGTTCAAGTGATCTATTCTTTATGTTTGCCAAATAACATAAAAATTGCTCCAGTAGATCTTAAGATAATAAGCAATTTCATATAACTTCCCCCGTTTTTCCACATTTTTCTCTATTTCTTCACTCCAATTAATTTTAGCGTTATAAAATATAGCCTATAGCCTTCCTCGATAAATGGGCTATCTAACACTGAACAGCAACAGCTAGTAATTAATAATACTCTTTTGATTTTTAGGCTTCCGTAGCCAAATGGCAAAAAACAGAACCCTAATAGATTCGTCATGTCTGTGTGTCAGTCTGTCCGTATGTCACAGCCACTTTTCTCCGAAACTATAAAAAAAACCTTATAATTTCATAAAAATAAACCTTATTGTTGCTGCGGATTGCGGAACCATTTATGGGCGAGTCCAACTCGCACTTGTCCGATTTTATTATTTTGAATGATAACAATGTGAAGAATATTTGGAGTAGCGTTTTTTCTGTTTTTGAAACTTTATTGTTACGTACTGTCTTTTAATAATTTTTAAATAAAAGCGTCGACCTCTGTGGCGCAGTGGTTGAGCGCATGGTAGCTCAAGCCGGGGGTCGCTGGTTCGAAATTCGAATCCCACCGACGGAACAAAACGTTTTCCTGGGTCATGACTCATGGATGTGTATTAAATATGTGTATAATAATATTGTAAAAACTAGATGACGCCCGCAACTCTGTTGCGCCAAAACTAGTTTATCGCCCGGAAACCGTGCATTTTTTCGGGATAAAAAGTATTATATGTCAAAGGACAAAGACTCGGGACCGCCTCAAAGTATCTCCATGCCAAATTTCAGCAAAATCGGTTCAGCGGTTTGGGCGTGAAGAGGTAATAAGCTAATAACAGACAGACAAACAGACACACTTTTTTATTAATTTTTTACAATTAGTATGGAAGTATGGATCTTAAATAAGTTGAGTATAATAAAAAGGAAATCTATATCTAAATAATATAGGTACTTATTATAAAACAAAGTCCCTTTTTTCCCTCATGTCCCTTTGTTCCCTTTAATCTTTAAAACTACGCAACGGATTTTGATGATTCTTTCAGTGTTAGATAGCCCATTTATCGAGGAAGGCTATAGGCTATATTTTATCACGCTAAGACTAGTAGGAGCGAAGAAATAGAGGAAAATGTGGAAAAAAACGGGGGAAATTATTTGAAAGGGCTAACTTGAACGCGCTAATCTCAGGAACACTGGTCTGATTTGAAAAATTCTTTCAGTGTTAGATAGCCTATTTATTGAGGAAGGCTATAGAGTATAGGCTATATTTTATCACGCTAAGACTAATAGGAGTATGTGGATAAAACGTTGGAAATTATTTGAAACGGGGGAAAATTATCTCGCGAATTACTGAGCAATTTTTATGTTATTTGGCACAGATAAGAAGTAGATCATAGGCTAAGAAGTAGATCATAGGATAGATCATTGATTTTAATCATTTTTTCAGTGGCTATATATTTTATACCCGTGCGACGCCGGGGCGGGTCGCTAGTATAAATTATAATATATTCGGTATTATATGTCTGGTACTTGTAAGTTGTAACACAAGTCCTTAGTGTACTTAGCACGGGGCCAGGCTGACGTGGTGTGATTTGTGAAGAGTCCAATGTAGATATTATAGTAAGTATATTATTTTAATATATTATGTAGAATCTGTATTCTGTTCAGTTCAGTGACAAGATCGACGACACTACGCCCGCGCCCGTATTCCTACTATTCGAATATATAAAACAACCACAAAAACAATATTGTTAATGATTCATGAAACAGTAAAATATAATACTTCGCAAATCGCAACAAACGCACGGCTTGAATAACTTGATCAGAGTAAAATAATGAATGACGACGCACGCACACATATAATACGCTGCCGTGGAGGGCGTCTCAGGCGCGGGGCGCACCTCGCAATAGCGAGACAGCAACATATAAAACTTGTACTGGCGCGGTATCGAATTTCATTTGATCGAGCGCGTAACCCGAGCCCTTAATACTTTAAAAGTAGTTGTGTGACATAATAATTTTATTATGTTGTAAAATGTATGTTTAGTTCCTTATTTTCCTGTTCTGAGTTTAGTTCGAAAGATGGTGCTTAGCTTGAGCTTAATCCATTAGAAGCAAGACGTTTTAAAGTAAGTGACTTGGTCTGACATACCATAAATCATGTCTCGGAGCTCATCGATGGCCTGTAGGCGCGTGCTGGGGTCCTCACCGCAGCTGACCCTCGCGTGTTCCAGCAGCTCGCGTGACGGCTCCCCCAGCTCCAGCTCAACATTGTACGCCGGACACGGCATCACCTGGAAACGGATGAGGTCATTAAACATCAGGTCAGTAGCGGCCTTAAGGAGGAGAAGGGTGGCGACGCTGGGCGACTGCTCAGGGCGCCGGATAAAAAGAGGCGCTGAAGGCAAACAAAAAGGGCGCCAATTTTTGCAGCACTACCAACAAAGAAATCCCGTCCAGAGCGCTGGTAGTGCTGAAACCGGCACTGCATCTGTGTAAGGTGTCAGTGGAGATGGCCGGTTACCTACGCCAATTATGCTAGAGTATTTTATTGTGCTTAACACCAACACGACTGGTGAGAGCTGAATCGTCAGACAATCAAGTGGCAAGTTTCACAGTCCTAACCAAGACCTAAGTGATAAATTCTAGTCAAACAAATCATGTGTCCGACGCTGGAATCTAGCCCACGTCGCAGTTCTGGAACTAAACTCTAACAGTCACTAGCCCTCACACTGTTGAAAAGTAAAAAATGAGTTCAAGAACCCAAAAAATTGACTAGAGTCCGGAAAATTATAATTCCTTGCTGCGTTATCATAAGTATGTACTTATGTAGCAAAATTACATCTTGTGAAATGTATACCGAGTCTCGCGGCGTGTGTTTCCAGTTTGTCTACAAATTCGATTTGAGTATATATACTTAACGTGACCATACTTCCCGCTGTGGGAAATGGGAGGGACGTAGTCCCTCTTTCAGGCAGTCTGTCCCGCTGTCCTCCGCGAGGCCGACATTGTCCCGTTTTTGCAAACAGACCAAACAACAATAATTGAAAAGTATTTTTTATGTTTGAAATGCCTGTGCAATGCCGGAAGTAAAGCATACACCATACAGACAACAAACGTGATTATTCTGCCATATCGATATATCATTTACTAGACTTTATAACTAGTATATAAAATTGGGAATTTCACAGAAAAATTAGCCCACAAAAATAGCCTATGATCATTTTTAGGGTTCCGTAGTCAACAAGGAACCCTTATAGTTTCGGTCTGTCCGTCTGTCTGTCTGTCTATCCGCGGTTTTGCTCAGAGACTATAGGACCTACAAAGCTGTAATTTGGCATGAATGAACATATCAATGATGCCGACAAAATGGTACATGAAATCTTAAAAATTCTTTTTAAGATTTCATGTGGCAAATTACTTCATCATAGTTACTACATGCATCATTAATATTATCCACGTTGTCTCCAGATTCTATCCATTGTTCTTCCATGCTGAAACTATCTTTCCTTTTATTTTTATTTTTCATATTTTTTTCCTAGCAAATTTATTTTCAGTCTTTAGTCTCGATGCTTCTCTTGCCTCTTATTTTTTCTTCTTTCTTTTCTCAGCTCTCCTTTTTCCTCTTTTTACTGCTGAAAAACTAAAGCAGTCGATTTTTAGATCAGTACAAGGTCTGATATTTGACACCATGTCCATTTTTCGGTACAGTAGTTCTAAGGGAACATACCCATACTACGTGACCCATTTAGGGGGGGGGGGGGGGGGAGGGAGGTCTTCAAAATACCACGCTCGGTCACAAGAGGGGGGAGGGGGTCTAGAGTTTTGTCACGTAGTTAATTTCGCCGATAGAAACGTCATACTTTTTTTTTTCTCGCCATTTAAGACGCTGACAACTGCCAATGACCTTGATCTCGCATCACTCTCGCACCACTGTCGATTTTCATGCCCGAAAGACAGAGATGTGAAGTGTTCACTCGGTAGCGTGGATACATTTTTCGTTTGTTAGAGGAAAAAATAAATATTAGGGAAATCTAGATGTCAGAATCGAAAATTAAATCTGACAATCTTTGGATTTTTGTAAAAGGTATCAAATAAACAAATTATTAAAGCATAGATTGTGTTATTACTTTAGTTAGAACTGTTTAAAGTTCCTGAAAGACGTGACTTTGGTATTTTTTTCATCCAGTAGGAGTACATTATTTTATTATTTAAATTAGACAAGCTTTTCCAAATATAATAAAAGATCACATATTTTTTTTGTGCCAATCAATGAAATACATACGTCTAGAAAACTGCACAAAGATGTCGAATTGGCCGCTGTCTTCGCCTTAATACTTGACAATGGCATTTATTATGGTTATTTATAGTCAACAGCCATTAAAAAACAGGCACTATTGTCACTTGTCAGGCACTTTGAAATTTGGTGAAGCTGTCAAGCTTGGTGATCATTTACTATATTTAATTTTGGTGTTCGTTTACAATTTAAACTACAGTCATGACTAAAATAGCTAGTATGTACCATCGAGGAAATTGATTCGACAAGGCTGTTTATGAACGTAGCGAGAAAAGGAACTAACGCTTCTATCATACAAAAACGTAATTTTTGACAGTTCTCGGTTCTCCTTTACCAGCAGCGCCCATTGACATCATTGACATAATATTCATTTAAAGCCTTGTCCAACTTTAGTCGGATCATGTCAGATCAATGTTAAATTATTGTGATCTGTCGGTTGGGTTTAACTTTAAACGCGACCAAATTACTTCGGTCCGCCATCTGCCTTGGAATTAATTTCTGTGATTGTTCTATTGTAATTTTATTTTTAGATTATTATTATTATATTATACATAAATCTAAGTGATAATATTTTAGAGTGTGTATGTGTTTCTTACATAAAGTTCACTGTGAAAGTAGCAGCGCTGAAAGACGAAATTTGGGGCGCTTGCCCGTGTGCGTCCCCCCAGAAAGCCCAATCGAGCTAGGTGTATTTTCAATATATCAGAATTTAGAGCAAAAATAGAGCACCTCTACAGTCAAGTAAAAAAATTGGAGCATTAATACGAACGACGCTGCGAGCTAAAAACCGTGGGCTTGCTGACGTCCTGTCCCGTCAGCACGCCCAAGCTAGATCTCGGGAACCGTTGAGAGTACTATCGTGTATTGTGGTTCAAATTTTCGAGCAAAATTGGAGCACTCTGCTCCCGTGAAATCAACTTCGAAACTAGAATGTGAAAGGAGTTAGACGTGATTAACCGGTGGGCTTGCTGGCGTCCTGTCCCGTCAGCAAGCCCACGCAGATCTCTGAAACGGTAATGATTTGGATTATGATTAAAAACTCTACAATAGAGCCCTATTTAGAGCACTCTGCTCCAAAAAAAATATTAATGTAGCTTCAATAGTTATCGAGTTACAGGCCTTTGAATGACTTTGAAAACGGGCTTGCTGACGTCGCGTCCCGTCAGCAAGCCCATTTGGAGCGTGAAAACTACTGAACGGAGAGTCGTCAAAAATGTCTCAAATCGTAGCTTAGAATGAGAGAACTATGCTCCAAATAGATCCTCTGGAATCGTTGAAGGACTATTTTCGAGATTCGGCATGTAGTCACGACTATTTCATGAATATTTTTTGGCATACCTACTCAAAATTGATTTTCATGAAGGTTTCAAAAGTGAGGATTATAGCGAAATGGACACAAATAAAGAGGTGATTGTGCACATGAAACTTTACATAATTTTAGTGCCATTTTATGATTAAAAATGTGATAAAAATTGTTGTATAACTTAGCTTAAGCACTATACCTACCTATTGTTACGATGTTTACTTATATTGTCTGTTAGTTTATTTTAAATTTTATTTCAACATGTTTGGAAAAAACGTAATAGGAACACTACAATAAATGAAACGCTATATTTATTTAATCATAATCGTAGTAAAGTAACATAAGAAACCAAATGATGATTAAGACTGTTTTATAAGAAGCAAAGGTGCGAAAGGTACCTTCAGGCACCTTACCTATTCTAATTTATAAACAAGACTGATTTGTAACAATTATAACATTTACACATTTGTATGTTTCTTGTTTTATTTCAACACTTCTATTAAGATCACAACTTCACAAGCCTAAGTGGCGCCGCCATCAGTTAAAAAATAATTTCTCAGTTAAAAATAATAGATATTACACAGCTTTCTATATTTTGCCGATTGATTGTTTCTAAATAAATGCCTAACTTGAAAACTGAGTTTTCGTTTAAAGGTAGGTACTACTTACGTGAGTAATTATTTTTAACTAATGGCGGCGCCATTATGGCTCGTGTAGGCCCTTAATCATGCTGTGCTGACTCACATCACATCAAATGAAATATTATTAGGTAACATTTCAATATAGGGAGTAGGCAAACAAGCTTACTTTTACATGAACTTACAAGAAGATTACAAATGTCGAATTAGCAACGATAGCTGCTGGTCTATTATATCAGACATAAACTACGTGCCATCTTAGGATTGCAAGTAAAGAGACTCTTAAATAAACCACCTGAAGGTTCATTCTCGTGTACACCAACGGCAAATGAAGCGTTCATTTGCTTGTTGCGCGGAACGGCAACGTCGCGCGATTGTGAAAATCAACAAATTTTGGCGGCTGAAGTGTTTTTCGCTGATAGCGCGAAAACCGTAGAACCTAGGATTTTGATCTATTTGGAGCATAGTTCTCTCATTCTAAGCTACGATTTGAGATATTTTTGACGACTCTCCGTTCAGTAGTTTTCACGCTCCAAATGGGCTTGCTGACGGGACGCGACGTCAGCAAGCCCGTTTTCAAAGGCCTGTAACTCGATAACTATTGAAGCTACATTAATATTTTTTTTGGAGCAGAGTGCTCTAAATAGGGCTCTATTGTAGAGTTTTTAATCATAATCCAAATCATTACCGTTTCAGAGATCTGCGTGGGCTTGCTGACGGGACAGGACGCCAGCAAGCCCACCGGTTAATCACGTCTAACTCCTTTCACATTCTAGTTTCGAAGTTGATTTCACGGGAGCAGAGTGCTCCAATTTTGCTCGAAAATTTGAACCACAATACACGATAGTACTCTCAACGGTTCCCGAGATCTAGCTTGGGCGTGCTGACGGGACAGGACGTCAGCAAGCCCACGGTTTTTAGCTCGCAGCGTCGTTCGTATTAATGCTCCAATTTTTTTACTTGACTGTAGAGGTGCTCTATTTTTGCTCTAAATTCTGATATATTGAAAATACACCTAGCTCGATTGGGCTTTCTGGGGGGACGCACACCGCTTGCCCATACAAAAGTGAAAAAAAATTGCTCATTCAGCTCTGCTACTTTCACAGTAAACTCACTATAAGGAACACGTACACATCCTAAAGTATTATCACTTAGTTTTGCTACATCTTGTATAGTACTTTAATATCTTAAATGTTTGTGTCAAGTATTTCTTTTTGTCAAATTATTGGGATTTGGGTAACAAAGTATTTTTTGGTGATCGTTATTTTTATTCCCATATTTAATTAAGTAGTAATAATTATTATAAATATTGGTGTCAAGTATTTCTTTTTGGCAAACTATTGGGTATCAAAGTATTTTTTGGTGATCGTTATTTTATTCCCATATTTAATTTAGTAGTTATAATAGTTATTATAAACATGCAAAGAGTCTTTTGTAATAAATAACTTAATAAACACATAAATGAGTCAAATTATATTTTCATATTTGCTATATCTACTCTTTGTACTTACAAAATGATTAAAAATTATTCTTGTCAATACAAAGTGAACAATTGAAGGGGGGGGGGGGTCTTCGCATATACTACGCGTGGTCACCAGGGGGAGGGAGGGGGTCAAAAAATCTTAAAAAGCTGGTCAAATAGTATGGGTATGCTCCCTAAGTTGTTAGTTTGTTAATAGAATTATATTATATTTTCAGAGAATAGTGATGATATTTGCAGTAGAATAAACTACAAAATAACTTTAGTATGTATTGCAAAACTAAAAGATGAGATCCATGTCATCTTAGGTTTTTTTACATTTTCAAGAACTAATAGTAGACACCCTTTATATTGTTAGGGAAAATGGATAAAAAATCATAAATAAACATTATTTAGTGTTTACAACGTGACCATTAATCCAATGAAATCAATAGAAATTACAAAAAATCAAATAAATGTATTCAAAACTTACGTGCAAAATTTCGCCTTCCTTAACCTGTTTGCTAAGAAATTGCCAAGCGCGTGTCGACGCGGTCACATTGTTTACGAAAACTGATCCTATTTTAAAATTTTGTTCCCGCAGGCGTCCCTAATATATTTTGTCACATCAACAGATAGCTTGAGAAGCTTATAAAATTTACAGTGTTGAGAAATAAGTAGAGTAATTCTTATTTTTATGGTATTTTTTTCGTAAGTGTCATCTATTAGTTCCGTGTCTAGCATTAGGTCTTTTCCCTTATATGACAAAAAATAAATGGTCACATTATACATACTGCATAATATTATAATTTATAATATTACTAATTGACTTTTTGATTTCCCAGTTTTGTTGGAATAATATTAATATATTTAATTGATTTATATTCAGGGTTATAATATAATATCAAGGAAGTTTTGTCACTTAAAACTTCTATCGACTAACAAGTATGTTGTATTTTAAGCAAATAGATTTAGACTAGTTGACCCGGCAAACGTTGTTTTGCCATATAAATAATTTTTGGTGTGAAAAATAGATGTTGGCCGATTCTCAGACCTACTCAATATGCTCACAAAATTTCATGAGAATCGGTCAAGCTGTTTCGGAGGAGTACGGGAACGAACATTGTGACACGAGAATTCTATATATAAGATATGTATAGATATAGATAGATACCTATAGATAGATAATATATACACTAAAACAAATAATAACTAAAAAAACGGTAAAGGTTCGGAAACCTACCCCAAAAATGATGGGGAGCGGGAGTGAGGGGGAAGGAAAGAGGAGGGGAACCACCCCCCGTACCAAATCTACACTGAGAAACCCCCAGTATTGGAGCTTTGAAATTTTTGGGATTCTGAGGCTACATCATATTTTATTCCCGGCAATTTGCATAGCGTGTTTTGTGACGGTCGCCGGCTGCTGCCGCAGCACAGTCACAGCTCTAACCCAACCAACTTTTGGACTTTCTGGATTGTGTTTGTTTTTCTTTTAGCGGGGGGCTGAGCCCCCCCTTTCTTTTATAACG
The DNA here is from genome assembly GCA_905333045.1 of Lysandra bellargus. Lineage (NCBI taxonomy): Eukaryota > Metazoa > Arthropoda > Insecta > Lepidoptera > Lycaenidae > Lysandra > Lysandra bellargus. Next base: position 3,878,373 of record HG995346.1, on the reverse strand, counting down.
GTCGCTGGCTGCTGCCGCAGCACGCTCTCCGCGCTCTAAGTCTAAGTTCTAACCTAACCTAACCTACTCTTGGAATTTCTTGATTGTGTTTGATTTTTGTTTTGGCGGGGGGCTGCGCCCCCCGAGCCCCCCTTTCTTAGTTAGGCCTTTCTGAGTAGGCCTTCGGTTAAGTCTTTTCATTAATAATGAAATGAAATAAAAATGATGCGCTTGATACTTGATGCGGCCATGCGCCGGCAGTCATTTCGGCAACTTGCTGGGGTATGTATGTGAACCTTAGCCAAAAAAAACAACTTTCTTACCTGATAATATTATACACGTTTAATACTCCGTTAATCTACAAAACTAAAAATCTATATCAGAAGTACTTAAATTGACAAATTGAACAAAAAACTCAAAACCTATACAGTTTAACTAATATACCTAATAATTACACAAAAAATATATATTTTTTAAATTGATAGAGGAATTAAAATAATATCTACACTCAGAATAATTAACCTCTTGAACCCCACCGGCACCTTAACGTGCCACCTGTAAAAATACCTCTGTGTACCACCGGCACGTTAATGAGCCGCCTGATACACTCGACCTCGCGCAGTTTTTTAACTTATTTTAATGAACATAAGAATTAATTTCGTTTGTTCGATGCATTATTTTATAAGAGTATGAAAATTATTAAGTAAGTATTATGATTATCATATCATTCAAGACAAAGCTTTTTATTGATAATATGATAATATGTACATATTATTAAAAATTAAATAGATTAGTAAAAGTGTAACTTCATTTCTTATAAATATATTTTTTAAAATTTTTGGCACTTTACACAATCTTTTGTGCATAAAATTAAATCTCAATGAAAAAAAAACACCAATTCGTACAGGAATAATTAATTTTGAATTTCGAACGCCAATTATATTTTTTTAACAATATTATGATGACAAAACATAATGTAAAGCCCTCCATTCAAGACAATCTTTCTAAATTCTACAAAAGTATAAGAAAACAATAATATTATAATAGCAATAAATTGTTACAAATATAATATAGTTATTATTTAGATTTAACAACTAATTGTTACGATAGTATAATAGGCTTCGTAAGTTGCAATTTCGATTGTAAATCTAGATAATTTACAAATAGAATGAGATCGCTTTATCGTGAATGGTGGCTTTATTTCATAAGCAAAAGAGTATTTACTCAAATGAGCTCTAATGGCTGGTTTATACATATTAAGTTGATAAGTAGTTAACTAAATTTTTACTTAATTTTAAGTTATCAGTTGCATGTAAACACAAATTTAGTAGCAAGTAGCATGTTCAAATTTAGTAAAGCAATAATTATAAAGCCATAAGTTAAAATTTTGTTGACTACTATCTACTTAATAAGTGTAAACCAGCCATAACTTACATGGCAAAAATAGAGTACACAGATTATGTCTATTGTGGCAAAAAGCAGTGATTGGCGTCTCTAGCTCCCTGCGTCGCTGCAAGCCGCTGCTTAACGCTGTAAAGCGCTGTAAACTGTTCATGCTTTTTAACTACTTTTATGGATAAATTTCAACAAACTATGAATTACATCTCCCATAAAATACATCAAATAATAATGATGCGAATTTTCGAGCAGATCGGACTAAGGAATCGAGTTGTCCCATACTAACTTCATCCCCCCTTTTCACCCTTAGGAGAGGAATTTCTAAAAATCCCTTCTTATCGCACGCCTACGTCATACGAAGAACACTCCCTCCAAATTTCAAGCATTTACGATCACTGGCCGTGGCGTGATTCCATTTTCATGTCATTCAGGACAAAGCCTTTTATATAATGATATAGATATAGATGACACTCATTTTTCAGAGTTGCAATATCCAAGTTGTATAATATTTAAACATCGAAATTTAATAGATAACTAAATGACGCCCACAGCTCTGTTGCACCAAAATACGTTTATAGCGTCGTCGGAACCGTTAATTTTGCCGGGATAAAAACTATCCTATGTCTAATTTCCCGGAACTCAAGGTATCTCTATGCCAAATTTCAGCAAAATCGGTTCAGCGGTTTAAGAGTGAAGAGATAACAGACAGACAGAAGGACAGACAGGCAGACGGACAGACAAACAGACACACTTTCACATTATTTATAATATTAGTAAGTAAAGTATGGAAGTATGGATGTACTTACCTACTTACCCTTACTAACATGCATAGTCTCTATTGTTTGGATAGTTTGTTAAAAGCAACCTTAACTTTTTTTAACCGACTTCCAAAAATGAGGAGGTTACAGTCATGTTCATCTGTATATATTATCAATTACATAAGTGAAATAGGCATGTACCTAGGTAGGACCTAACAGGTTTGTGTCTAAGTTACATTACGCATGAAGCTGGATCTAAATGTAACGCTAAATATTATTAGTATTTATTCTAAAAATCGGCCAAGTGCGAGTCGGACTCGCGCACTAAGGATTCCGTACCGTTATAAGAGCGGAAGTACAGAAAAAATGTTTTTTTTTTGTATGGGAGCCCCTCTTAAATATTTCTTTTATTTATTTATTTATTGTTATTTATTAAATTACACATAATATAATGTAAAATATATTAATTTTGTTTTGTTTTTAGTATTTGTTGTCATGTCATGCGCGGCAACAGAAATATAAAATCTTTGAAAATTTCAGAAGTCTAGCTACAGCGGTTTTTGAGATACAGCCTGGAGACAGACAGAAGGATAGACAACGAAGTCTCGGTAATAGGGTGCCGTCTTTACCCTTTGGGTACGGAACCTTCGTAGATGCATGAATTTGACAGATTTGCATGACGTCTCACGTTGAAATCTGTCAATTTAGTACAAAAATGCATCTATGCGTCGCGTTGCGGTCTGAATTGACCCTGAGTCTATAAATAGTAAGAAAGCAGATCCAAATAAAGGCTTCCTATTATTTATTTTTTATTGGAACAAAGTTCTACGTCGCGCGTCGCGAAAGTGGGCTAGACGGAAAAAGTTGTAACGACACTTATTTTAGGTGTCTCGCAGCACTACACACTAGTGGCACTAGCGCTTATATTTTAAACCCTTTCTATAAACAGACGTCTAGATAATCTAGTCCCTAACGAGAGACCTTTAAACCTAGCGCTTTCTCGTAATCCTGTTTCCCGCTTCGGCGATCCACTCTCTCGATAAGCTAAGTAATTATATTTTCCGCCCCTTCACTGAGTTTCTACAACGATTTTAAATACTATGTGCAAATCCCTAGGAATTTGCACATAGCATTATAACGTCGAAACGTCTAATATTAATATCGATTAGTTTAATTAATTTAAAAAAATATAGTTTTATATATTTTAGAATATTCTTGTGAGCAGTTTTTTATGCAGTTTTACAATAGGTATTCCAGCAATAAAAACTTTGTTTTGGGTTTTGCAGATTTCCTCTTATACGTAAACTGTATTAAACGCTGACACGAGAATTTTAACATAATATAGTACAAGTTATTGCAGTGTAATACAGGTGGACGAAATTCCCGAACAAAAAAAAATTTGGGTTCCAAATTTAAACGTAGCTACTAAACGAAACAGCTAATCTGTGCAAGGTCGACTGTGATTGGCTGATAAAAAATACCATAGAGAATATAAACTACATCAGAAAAAAGACGAAGGAGTTTAAAATTCAAAGTTCGATTTTCATTTTGTGAAAATTATTTTGTAGCAACTCATACAAAAATTGTAAATTGAGTGGATTAATTAATGAAAAACGAAAGGTAAGCCATTGTAAAATATAAATGTAACCGTTAATTGATAAATTGAAGCAAAACATAACTAGGTATGTCATACCATGTTCTAATACAAAGTATGTCGTAACTCGTAGTATTATTTGCATATTTGTACATTAATTTACAACTTAAACTATATCAATATGAAAAAGATAGATTATTATTTCATAGAAAATATTATAATGTATATCAGTATGCAATTAATTTGGAAAATGTTAAAATGTGTATATTGTTTTATTGTAATAATACATAAGGTTGATAAGTATACTTAATAATTTATGTAAACTGTATGGAAATGTAGTAAATGAAAAATGTTTCATTAATTTCAGATTTTTAGGTCCCTATACTAGTTTGCAACATTTTAGTCTGCAAGCAATAGCTGTTATGGAGATTTTAGGAGGAGAAGGAAGGTATGGGATCATGAGTGGTACGGCCACCCAGGAAAAATCCTCTGATCAAGACGTGAGGTGGTATGCAGCTGGCCTGAGCCCACGCGATAGATTTCAGCTGTCGTATACAGGATGTAACAAAACAAAGTAATGATACTTAAGTGTGTATGTATAAAGGTGCTCGTCCTTTATCGGAATCGGAGCGTAGGTACGCAGCGGACGGATTTGATGCTTTACTATTTATGGTATTGACAGTAGTCAATACCATAAATAGTAAAGCATCAAATCAGTGAACTGCACTAGAAGTACTGGAACGTCATTCTGCGCCTGACAAATATATGACACGACGCGCCGTCCGCACCGTACGTCCTGATTCCGACCTGGTGGACGTGCAGCTTTAATCCCCTCCCTATATAGAGTTTACTGTATAAGCCAATCAAGTAGTTAGTAGAGTAGCATAGACAGCTATTCTATTATATTTATAAATAAAATACATAAAACTGTACTGTAATATTATTAATAGAAATCAACAAAAGCTTGTGGATTAAATCTGTTTTATTGTTTAATTTACCTTATTAGCCTATTTATTTAGCTATGTACAATATTTTTTATTGAAGTAAAACATTTATTTGAGCTCATTTCTTATTCCTAGTAAGTAATTCATATTCACAACAAAAGTTTATTTTTCCTTTTTTTTTAATTTTTGGTATGTTTAGAGTGAAAGGTTTTGCACTTAAAAATTTCTAGTTTAGTTTCAAATTAAAAAAAAATAACGGATGTTTATTTTTTTCTTCTAAGTCCGACCTCTTGTTACGTAGTATACAGTTTACATCCTCTTTGTGTAATACAAAACAATATTTGCCAATAAATACTACATGTACCAGGTACCTACTTGTCAAAGTAAACTCTTCACTCAACATCTTTGGCTGTTGACTAAAGCGGTTCAATGACCAAAGAGAATGTAAACTGTATACTACGTAACAAGAGGTCGGACTTAGAAGAAAAAAAAAATAAACATCTGTTATTTTTTTTAATTTGAAACTAAACGAGAAATTTTTAAGTGCAAAACCTTACACTCTAAACATACCAAAAATTAAAAAAATAAAAAATAAAATAAACTTTTGTTGTGAATATGAATTACTTACTAGGAATAAGTTCGTTTGAGTACAGTTTGCAAAATGTTGAATATTTAAGTATTTATTATTAGAATAAATTGAGTAATTAATAATAATTATTATTGTGTGCTCTGCAGTGCTACTCTATTATAAGTATAACATTATAGTCGCCAATTTTGACTTTAATAGACTTTAGATAAATTTTTAATACTAAAAAATAAACAGGATAAAAAGTGTTAGTGGGAGCGGGGGGCACGTTGTTACAATTTTAGTTGTTAGTATGACAAAAGCTATCAAATAAATTATACATTTGACTACTTGTAATGTTAGTATGTCTATTTAGCTATTAAAATATGACTGAAAAATGGAGAATTTAACTAAACAAGTAGATTGTAACATCTTACCCCGGAATTGGGGCTAGTTGTTCGTTTGTTACATCATCGGGGCACGATGTTACGGTAGATAAATAAATAAAATCATCAGTGATACATAATATTAATTTATTAGTATTTCAAAACGATATAAACAATAGAGATCACTTTATACAGTCTTCTAACATTTATGAGTAATTATAATATCAGATATCTATTAAGGTAGTTATTGAAGTTTTTCTGCTGCAGCAGATTCATAAACTTCTTTACTAGTTGTACCTCTTTCTGCTTTTCTTTTACAGTTTCTCAAGCTGGAAAAAACAAAGAATATGTAGAATTTTTAAAATAAGAAAACGAACTGTACTATACCAGACATGGTAATATTTTTGGGGTAACATATTTGTATGTAACAACTTACCCCAAACAATTGTAACTACTTGCCCCATGGCACGCTTTTCAATATAAATTGAAGTCATTAATCATTATTATTGGACATCGATAGTAGAAAACAATATTGTAAATTAAAGTTAGATGTATTATTATGAACGTTGAAGGTTAAAAGTTTTGACAAAATAAATCATCAGGAATCAAACATTTCGTAAAGGATTTTTTACTTACTTGGTTGAAATTGGGACACACGCACACAACCTAGCAGCTTAGCGAGTCATTGGTTGTTTTTATCTAATGCACGATGTTATAAGAAAACAAATGAGTCCAATTATTTTTCTAGGATTGAAAGTATCCTATGACCTTTTTCGGGACTCAAAGTATCTCCATACCAAATTTCAGCAAAATCGGTTCAGTAGATTAGACTAGATGATGCCTGCAACTCCGTTGCGTCAAAAACCGTTTATCATGCAGGAACCGTACATTTTTCCGGGAAAAAAGTATATCCTATGTCCTTTCCGGGACTCGAATAATCTCCATGCTAAATTTCAGCAAAATTGGTTCAGCGGTTCGGGCGTGAAGAGGTAACAGACAGACAGACACACTTTCGCAATTTATAATATTAAGTCAGTCTCAAGTTGTAATAATTTACTATTATTTAGTCAACAAATGCACTTATCAATATACAAAGTACCCACTAGCCGATTCTCAGACCTACTGAATATGCATATAAAATTTGGTAAAAATCAGTAAAGCCGCTTCGGAGGAGTTCGTGGACTAACATTTTGACACGAGAATTTTATATATAAGAAGTATTATGCACATTCAGTAGGTCTGAGAATCGGCTACTGCATAGACTAAGAAAATAGTATGTCTGGTCTCTGGGCTACTGGCTACTTTTTATATTGATGAGTGCATTTGTTGAATAAATAATAGTAAATTACTAAAACTCGATAGTGTCGACGACCATTGTGCAACGGGCTAGCAACGTTGCCATGGTGCAATACTTGTTAATCACCTCAATATAATACTTTATATGGCAAAAGAAGGTTTGCCAGGACAGCAAGTATTATTATAAAACTTAATAACATTTTTTCGAAACATGAACATCCCTTTTTACATCGCACCGCGCACGTCTTCGTCATACGGAGAACACTTCCCCAAAATTTTCAGTATCTACGATCAGTGGCTTAGGTTTTATGGTAATTCCATTTTCATATCTAATAATTGCTTTAACCCTAGGTTTCGCCTAAAACACAGGGTAAACTAATTCTAGCAACACTGTAAACAAATACCACGTATATTAATTATTAATACTTACTGAAAATTAATAAGTAAGTATTATGATTATTATATCATTCAAGACAAATCCTGTTATTGATAATATGATAATACGTATATATTATTATAAATTAAATAGATTAGTAAAAGTGTGACTTCATTTCTTATAAAAAAAATATTTTTAAATTTATGGCACTTTACACAATCTTTTGTGCATAAAATTAAATCTCAATGAAAAAAAAAACAGCAATTCGTACACGAATAATTATTAATTTTGAATTTGGAACGCCAATATTTTTTTAACATTATGATGACAACTTTGAGTGACACAATATAATGTAAAGCCCTCCATTCAAGACAATCTTTCTAAATTCTACAAAAGTATAAGAAAACAATAATATCATAATAACAATAAATTGTTACAAATATATAGTTATTATTAAGATTTAACAACTAATTGTTACGATAATACAATAGGCTTCATAAGTTGCAATTTCGATTGTAAATCTAGATAATTTACAAACAGAATGAGATCGCTTTATCGTGAATGGTGGCTTTATTTCATAAGCAAAAGAGTATTTACTCAAATGAGCTCTAATGGCTGGTTTACACGTATTAAGTGGATAAGTAGTTAACTAAATTTTTACTTAATTTTAAGTTATCAATTGCATGTAAACACAAATTTAGTGGCAAGTAGCACGTTCAAATTTAGTGGAGTACTTAATTACAAAGTCATAAGTTAAAATTTAGTTGACTACTTATCTACCTAATACGTGTAAACCAGCCATAACTTGCTTGGCAAAAATAGAGTACACAGATTATTTCTATTGTGGCAAAAAGCAGTGATTGGCGTCTCTAACTCCCTGCGTCGCTGCAAGCCGCTGCTAAACGCTGTAAAGCGCTGTAAACTGTTCATGCTTTTTAACGACTTTTAAGGATAAATTTCAACAAACTATGAATTACATCTCCCATAAAATACATCAAACAATAATGTTGCGAATTTTCGAGCAGATTGGACTAAGGAATCGAGTTGTCCCATACTAACTTCATCCCCCCTTTTCACATCCTTAGGAGAGGAATTTCTAAAAATCCCTTCTTATAGCACGCCTACGTTATACGAAGAACACTCCCTCCAAATTTCAAGTATTTACAATCACTGGTTTAGGCCGTGGCGTGATTCCATTTTCATGTCATTCAGGACAAAGCCTTTTATATAATGATATAGATTACTGGTAATTTATTTACATACTAGATGACGCCCGTAACTCCGTTGCGACAAAACTCGTTTATCGCGCGGTAACCGTACATTTTCCGGGATAAAAAGTATCATATGTCCTTTCCCGGGACTCAAAGAGTCTCCATACAAAATTTCAGCAAAATCGGTTCAGCGGTTTGGGCGTGAAGATGTAACAGACAGACAGACAGACAAACACTCTTTTGCATTTATAATATTAGTATGGATTTCGTATCTCAGGTTTATTAGGTGTATTCACTAGCATAAATTCTTTTATTGCTTTGTTCAAATCTGTATGTTTCACTAGAATTTCATCAAAAGAATATGTTCGATCTTCGGAGACTTCGAACCCTTCTCTTGGCATTCCTGCTTCGTATCACTGATCACTGTCACTTTAATACGAAAAAGGAATTAATAGATCTGTACCCGTTTGTACTTTTTGCAGATATTATATCGGTTGTTCGACAGGTATCGAAAATTTTTCTCAACATAATATATTGTCACTGAGGGAAATTCATAGCCATAATAACGCTATTATTATTAGCTATATTAAAATAATAATTAATTATTAAATCAGCCGCACTCAGAGACTGTATGCAGAGTATTTTATTCATTGTAAATATTCATTGAAATAATTGAAAAAAATTATAATACAAATCTTTTTTTATTGGTCTGAGAATACAAATAACTACTAATCGTTATTATTACAATTTGACTTTATTGACACACCAAACCTCTGAGTTTCACGACTGTAAGAATATAATACGACGTATTTTTCGCTTTAGATTTCGAGCGTACCAGTCGATTACCACCTTTTTCTGGGAAATTTTACAGCCAAAGCTTAGCTGTATCATCCTCTAATCGCAATTTTAGAATCCTATGATAATGTTAAATCATTGTAATGGATTAGTTTATAATGTGATTTTTAACAATTTTGGACTAAAGTCTATGAAATTAATGCGTATCTTTATGTGTTTTTACCAATTTTTTTTTAATTAAATTTTATATGATAATCACTTTAAAAAACCTATAAAATGACATACTTTTAATTAAATATTGAAATTTGGGAAACCACACAATCCCTAAGTTCAACTACGTCTTATCTCGTAGTAATGTGAATATTTCTGTTCCTTATAACAATATTATGTAATTGACATTTAAAAGAAGAAATAAATATAATATTACTGCTACCAAGTCTAAACTAAAAATGAAATTTATTTTACACATTAATTAATTTTTAACCGACTTCCAAAAAGGAGGAGGTTATATTATGTTCGGCTGTGGACATTTTTGACCGACTTTCAAAAAGGAGGAGGTAATATGTTCGGCTGTATGTATCTTTTTTTTTTTGTATGTTCATCGATTACTCAGCCGTTTGTGGTCCGATTTTCAAAATTATTTTTGTGTTGTATAGGGTTAAACTCGAATTTGGTATCATGTTCACAAAAGTGGTGATCTGATGATGGGATCCTTGAGGAATCGAGGGGACTCCTTGAATTTTGTATGGAAACATATAGTGATTTCGATTTTTTCTGAAACATTTGAGGTAAATGCTACCAAAAAGTAAAGACTTCGCACCAAGTTATACCCTGGATCCGAAGGTACCGAACAGAACCTTTGAATGCTTATAGGTACAGGTTTGGGGATTTTGGTGTTGTTTAAACAACTGAAAGCATAAGCTAATACATCAATTTGATTAATCATCATCATCACTACTAGCTAATTTAATCGTGAGTTCAGTAATGTCAGAACATCTGAAACTTTTGGGACTGGTACCGACTTCAAAATAATGAAGACTGTAGTATATGTACAGGAATAGTTGAGATTTAGACGAATTCTGAAAACGGCGTGCTATTAAAGAGTAAGGTTATTTAATACTTTTTAGTTCATATTACTATTGTTTTTACCTTGGAAGTCGGTTTTAATTTTTTGTTAAAAAATAATAATTTACAGAAAGCCTTGTAAGGCGCGCCCAGCATCTGCGTTGCCAACAACAAATAGTGCTCTACTGCACAATATTTGTATCCAGGAAGAAACCTAAGAAATTACTATTATCATTTTTAAATTTACTGAACTTATAGAAAATAAGAATAATTTAGTAGCATTTGGATGCGTCCGATAATTTGTTTCTAGCTTATGTCTGTACTCTGTAACACCCACTTTATCAAGAAGATTTCTCTATGGCCCAATTTTCAATCCTCGTTAAAATAGTAGGATAATATTATTTGGCTTAGTGATTATAAAATTATACTAACAAATAACTCAACTATTTAAAGTAAATAATATAATTTGGATCTCTTTAGTACATAATATTGGCGCTTTGATTTTTGTCAGCAAACGCGGAACCGGTTTCGCAAGTACATTTTTTTTTTCTTTATAATAATTATGTATATATGTTACTGTAAAAGCTCGAACTTCGGTATATCTTAAGATTTAAGTGTCAATCTTAGGATTTACCGACACGAGGTGGTTTCTAATAATACGACGATTTTTTCGAACGTTTACCATTAAAATTCGGTATATGCTAGGTTTTACTACTGTCAACTGGTAAATGTTGGTTTTAGGAATAAAACAATGCCTTAATAAACGATAAGACAAAACAGGTAACCTAATGCTCACCTAAGCTACTATAATTCAATCAGTATTCTTCTTATATTTGGTTTTAAAAAAGTAAAAGGGCAATCAAAATATGTGATTAATTAATAGATAAGGTATGTACCTAAAACAAAATATTTCACTTGATGGAAAGCAACTTCCGGTGCCCATGGACACTCGCAACTTCAGAAAAGCTGCAGGTCTGTCGGCTTTTAAGAGGAAATAAGGGTAGGGGAGGGTAGGGAAGGGAATAGGGTAGCCCGGGGATTGGGTCTCCGGTAAACTCACTCACTCGGCGAAACACAGCGCAACTGCTTCACTCCGGTTTTCTGTGAGTCCGTGGTATTCCATTCGTGCCGAAGCATGGCTCTCCCACGGTTAATACCACTTTAATAATTTTTAATAATATTAAAATAAAATTAAGATTTAATGTTTTTGCTCTATAACAGTACGGAACCCTTCGTGCGCGAGTCTGACTCTCACTTGGCCGTTTTTTTTTTTCAGCATATACCATGCTATTACTGTAAACTCTAAGATTTACCAACTATATGGTGGTAAAAGTTCGTATCGCAAACCTTTTCGGACATTTACCATTAGGGATTGGTAGATCTTAGGTTTTACTAGAAAATCTTAGGATTTACTGCAGTTCGAGCTTTTACAGTAACATAATATATAAACAAAAATTATACCATTTTAAAAAGTAAGTTTATCCTGCTCACTGTTATCATTTGATTCATTCCGAAATTGTAACAATTTTTTGAAATTTTAGGTATTTTCTTCACAAATTACCGATTTTTTTTTATTAAATAAGGGGGTAAACGAGCAAACGGGTCACCTGATGGTAAGCAACTACCGTCGCCCATGGACACTCGCAACATCAGAAGAGCTGCAGGTGCGTTGCCGGCCTTTTAAGAGGGAATACGCTCTTTTCTTGAAGGTTTGCAGGTCGTATAGGTCCGGAAAAACTGCTGGTGACAGTTCATTCCAGAGTTTTACAGTGCGCGGCAGAAAGTTACGCGAAAAACGCACTGTGGAAGACTGCCACTCATCAAGGTGATGAGGATGGTATGTTTTTCGCGTGGGACGATGGCGAAAAGTTGCAGGTGGTATGATTCCGAACAATTCCTCAGAGCACTCCCCGTGATACAACCGATAGAGGATGCAGAGTAAAGCTACATCTCGGCGTAATTCCAAGGGGTCCAAGCTGTTTGAAACACTATGGCAGTCAACAATTCGAGCGGCCCTTTGTTGGATACGATCCAGAGGGAGCAGTTGGTATTTTGGCGCTGCTGCCCAGAGATGAGAACAATATTCCATATGAGGCCGAACCTGCGCCTTGTAGAGTTGTAGGCGTTGGTCCGAACCGAAGTACTGTCTCGCTCTGTTAAGAACACCAAGCTTCTTCGAGGCTAATCGGCCTTACCCTCTAGATGATATCGGAACTGGACTTCGCTCGATATGTTGACGCCAAGTATCTCAATGCTAGGGGAGATGGTGAAAGATGTGCCCTCGAAACGAGGACATACGACCATTGGTGACGTTTTAGTGGTGAACGCGCAGACTTGTGTCTTTTTAGGGTTAGGCTCATTTTTAATGACCTACCTTTTCTATTTACACTATTAAATCGCTTTTTAAAATCATTGTACACATCTATAAAGATAAACAAGACTTATTTAGAATGACAGTCAATATACAAAAAATCCGTTAGGGTTCCGTAGTTTACCAAGTTTTGTTGATTACAGAACCCTAAAACGGAACCTCCTACAAATAGAACAATCCATATTTTAGGACCATTTTGAAAGGATTTCATATTTATTGTATGAAATCCTTTCTATCTCTGTTAGCTACCACTTTTGAGATTTTTCTCAGATAAAAATGTTGTTCGTCTTATCAAAATGAAGCTACTCCCAAAAAATTAGCTATATGTATAGTTATAAAAAATTAGCTATATGTATAGTTATAAAAAATTAGCTATATGTATAGTTATAAAAAAAAATGTTCTAGGGAACCCTGGAAATGGAATCGCGTTTTATTTCGTTTTTAATAAAATATTTTATTTTCCCGCTGTCACCGTTCGTTTATCGCGCGGGAACCGGCTCATTTTTCTGGGATAAACTGCAGCCCGGTCAAGGCAATTGGTTTTTATTGCGTAAGTCCAGATGAGTCTATAGAGTATAGACTATTATTGACCAAGTAATAGGCACATAATATAATTCCAAGCTGATATAACTGAGATCGCAGGAACGAGAATTAGGGCCCAAGGAGAAAATTTAATCTATAACCTCTAAATTGACGCTACTATATTACTATACAAGAAAAACCGGCCAAGTGCGTGTCGGACCACGCGCAATGTAGGGTTCCGACTTCCGTAATACCGCTAGTTTTTTTTTAATTTTTGTGTGGTCAAAGAATGTACATTTATAACGTGTTTTACACTACTAACAACATCATCTCAGTTACTTTCAAAGGAATTTGAACGAAAAGTTCCTTTATACTTCGCCGAATATATTTTTTTAGTTGATCGACTATTACTCAATAACTTATGGAGTCTTCTTAGCCGTGATAGTTTTCATTTTAAATTCAGCATATTTCCTACTCCCGTGAATTTTTTTCACATTTCCAGACGCAACCGTTTAGCTAGTAGAAGGGGACTGGATTCTAACGATTTTTTCCACTTTAAAACTTAATATTTCACAAACGGATTCCTAAATTGGAAAATGATCTATTAATACTCATAATTTTTTAAAACAAAAAACGTATCCAACGACACCCCACATGATGGGGTGGACGCGAAAAAAAATTTTCATCCCCGCTTGATGTGTATGGAAGGTACCATAAAAAAATATTTTTTTAAGATTTCATGTACCATTTTGTTGCCATCATTAATATATGCATTCATGCCAAATTACAGCTTTGTAGGTCCTATAGTTTCTGAGCAAAACCGCGGACAGACAGACGGACAGACAGACGGACGGACAGACCGAAACTATAAGGGTTCCTTGTTGACTACGGAACCCTAAAAAACAAATGTACCTATATAATGTATAGTACTTACTTATGGCGCAGCGCAGACGATATACTATCCGTGACGCACTTTTTAGTCTGTGGAAACTGGAAATAGAACCCATGCAATTATATGCACAGTAACGCACATGGAGCGCAAAAAGTCCGGCGCGTTACTGCATATAATTGCATAGGTTCTATTTCCACGGACTAAAAAGTGCGTCACGGATAGTCTGTCGTCTGCGCTGCGCTGCGCCTTAAAGTAACAAAAGTTTGAAGTTATGACTTTTGTTATTTATTTAATATTATTTTAAGTTACAATATTTACATCTTATACATATAACATTTTAATCATAATCAATGCCAAGGCTTTCCACCCACAAGATTTAAGTTGAAAGAGCAATAATAATAATATTAATGTTTATAGATAAAAAAACCGGATCTCAATAAATGTTTATAAAGTATAATGATTCGAGGTAGTAATTATTATATAATTCAAATAAGGAAGTACGCATTCGTTCAGACATGGTCATGACCCTAAAATATTTTTATAGTTGTGTTTATTATAATTTCCGTTTAAATACATTAAAACAGATGATATTATATATACGAGCAAGGTATAATGATAAGTGATACAAGAACATATATTTTACTCTATGCAAGAATTAATAATATAGGTACAGTACTACGTCTAATAAAATTCTCCTCCGAAACGGCTTGACCGATCCTCATGAAATTTTGTGAGCATATTGAGTAGTTCTGAGAATCGGCCAACATCTATTTTTCATACCAAAAATTATATATATATATATATATATCTGTCTGTCTGTCTGTCTGTCTCGCTTTCACGCCAAAACTACTGAACCGATTGTAATGAAATTTTGTACACAGATAGTCTAAAGCCTGAGAAAGGACATAGGCTACTTTTTAACTGGAAAAGGGGTTGTAAGGGGGTGAAAATGCGTAAATTTGTTCAAATAAAGTTAGTTTCAAAAAATCAAAACAGATGGCGCTAAGAGTCGCCTACATCGCGCTATCGTCTCATAAGTCTTTCTATAAGAGGAAGTACCATATTTAATTCGACCTTTGGTGCCCCGTGTATTATATTTCTCTATGGATTCTTTCGATTGTTATACACGTAACACGTTATTAGAACTCACTACTCACGTAACCTTAAAGACTTAAACCTACCAATGATAAATAGTTTATGGGTAAAGCCAAAGTTGTATAATGGGGTGCTAAATTACCTTTAAAATTTTGTATAAAGTTTAATTTAAAAAAATGGAATATGTGCACACTGCACAGCTGTTTTTGGGTATTTTGATTTAAATTTTAAGGGGTACCAGGGTTTTAAAAAGCTTTGACACCAATTTTGTTGACACCGCGCGCTATAAACTAAAGTCCACGCGGACGAAGTCGCGGGCAACAGCTAGTTATTTATATGGCAAAACAACGTTTGCCGGGTCAGCTAGTTTTATATAAAAATGTTGCTTAGTAAGTACATAATTTAAAAATATACATTACAGAGTTATAAAATTTTCTTTTAACATAAATCAATACTATATTGTTATGTTTGTGTTTTAATAACAATTGTGACTCTGGGAACATTGTAGAGTTGTGATCCAGATGCGGCGTATTGGTGCGTGTATGAGAATGAGGTTAGCCTACACTGTATACCGTAACTAGTTACATAAGTACCGGTCTTAACTAATAATTCACCGCTTTAAGGTCTATTAAGGGTTAGGTATAAGGCCGCTTACTTATAGTATAGACACTGGTACGAGTGGTACGAGACTCGAGTTATTAAAACCTTTTGCGATACCTGGTTTTAGATTCAAGCTCATCTTTCAAGTGGATACGAATAGCTTTGTCCACACTGTGCCTTTTTTGTTCATCAAGGCAACAGCGCGCGTGAGGCATGCCAGTGACGCATTCAATTATTGAATGCGCCAAAACGAAAGTTGAATGAAAAAAGATGACGAAAATTGAAGACGAAAGCGCATAATGTGGACATAGCTGAATACCTTGACCTTGAACTCTACTAACTCTCCCAACTCTACCCAGCCATTGCATTATAATTTATAGCTTGAGTAATGCACTCGGCACTACTTATAACGTGGGTGTATATTGTGTATTTGTATACTGTAGGATTGTGTACACTGTAGGTACTGTATACACCATGTTAGTGTGTGTGTGTAGTACTGGTAGTACACGTGTTGGGTGACGCGTGCGGCGCGACGTCAAGGTCAGCCCGCGACCATTCACCAGCTGCCCGCCGGTCGGCCGACATAAACACTGTACAGTCGGGGTAAATCGTGCTTAACTTTCAGCCGCGCACTGTAAAAATCTGGAATGAACTGTCACCAGTAGTATTTCCGTACCAAAATGACCTGCAAACCTTCAAGAAGAGACTGTATTCTCTCTTATAAGGCCGACAACGCATCTGCAGCTCTTCTGATGCTGCAAATGTCAATGGGCGACGGTAGTTGCTTTCCATCAGGTGACCCGTTTGCTCATTTTCCCCATTATGTTATATAAAAAAAAACTTGTAATTTCGTTATCTTATATTATCACTCGTCAGTCGATTAAAAAAATAATGATATCGATTAAGATTTCCGATATTTCCCAAACAAAAATTTTACGCGATTGTTTCTCTTACATTATAATAATATACAATCTACATAGAGGTATAATTTCTATACACTTTTATGTACGTTATTACCGGATGTGCCAAAATAATTGATACCTATTATAATTTATAATGTATGTTTGAAATTCAAGTCGATGAAATAGTTGCAACTTGCAATCCACTTTGGCTTCGGTAGACGGTACCATTGGAATTTGAAAAAAAAATCTATTAAAAAAAAAACGACGAAAAGTGAACCAATATCGCTTAACAACGATTCCCGCATTATAGCACGATAGTAAAGTATAGCTTTCACAGAGCCGTACTGGCTGCCATTCTTATTGGCAGCCAGTACTGGCTCTGTGAAAACTATACTCTGTCCCAAAAACGTTTTTGACTGGTTTTTGATGATAACTTAAAAATTAAATACAATACTAATATTTCCTTTAGCCATTATTTTATAAAGTGTGTGAATGTAGTAGTGCAAGTTATTAAATGATAGTAACTTAATAAAACATGTAAGTAACAGATATTTGTTGAAAAAAATAACTATCGAGTCAAAATAAGTGAATCGTGTTTCCCGTTAGGCTAATATTAGATAGATAAATAATAAATATGTAACAAAGATTAAATAAATCTCAAATTCATTTAAGTCAATCGTCTTACGGAATCGTAATAATTATAAAACACAGCAAAATTTGGCAGCCCGCTTATTTAGTTTTCCTTTTGGGCTTCAAATCATATCTGTTTTGAATCACTTTAAATTATACTTACTATAATATTTTATAAATCTGTGTAAATATATATTTACTTGTCGCTAGATATTTTTAAATTGGCATCGAGTGTTACCTTCGCTGCATCTTTGTGCATGGAAGGTCTTGCGAGTTGTAGTAGTCATAAATTATTATTCTTGTTTGTATCCTTTACTATGCTTATTATTGGTTATTTTGACATGTACATGTGAATTGTGAAGTGACCAGTATTATTCCCCATAGTCGCAGTTCAGAGAACCGTGATTCTACTAGATATTATTACTCTCTCAAAATTTTTTTGTTTCTTCTATAATAAATAATACTTAATGTACTCTCCCAAAAAATTTTTGCTTCTTCTACTATAATAAATAATAATGTATGAATATTTTGTGTGTTATTGGGAAGCTTACTGGATCGAACAAGGAACGAAGATGAATAACTAATAAATAATAATTAAGGTGACGCCGCGTTAAAGTAAAAAACCGTATTAGATATGTTTTAGATTGCTTGTTTTCGGCTGTTTGCCGGCCCGGCCTTTCATAGAAAACAAGCAATAGAACAGCAAAAAATGGAAAGGAATGGAACCATTTTTGAAGAAGCTAATAACTGGTGATGAAAAGTGAATCACGTTTGGATCACGTACGACAAGAACGTGCGAAAAAGATCGTAGTCAAAGGCCGGTCAGGCTTCACAGACTGTGGCGAAACCCGGGTTAACTCGCAACAAGATGATGCTGTATGTGTGGTGGGATTGGAAGGGCAATATTATTCATTATGAGCTGTTACCGCCAGGCAGAACCATCGATTCTGGTGTGGTTTTTCACCATGATAACGCTTAGACCTCAGTCCTCACACATGTATAGCCACTCAGCAAAAAATACGGGAGTTTGGCTGAGAGGTGTTATAGTCGGGACATTTTAATAGGCCACATTTGACAGTTCATCAAAATTGTACCTGGTAACCTTATAGCGACGTACATAAAAAATAAATATTTTCATTTTGTTATAACTGCACAATTGACTAACTTTTTTCAATTACGATTACATATTTATTGTAAATATGACCGATACGAATTATTTAACGATTTGCTTTTACTGATAAACAATTCTAAACGTAATAAACAAATTCTGATCTTAATAATTGCACGTCGTTACAATGTTACGTCAGCTGACCTTTTTTCTTTTTAAACTCTAGGGAAGTTACCCTAAAAATCGAAAGCGAATAAATAGTATCGATGCATTGATTACTTGTAACGAAATATCCCCATAAATTAATAACCACGTTGTGAAAAGTTACACATATTTATGTGAAATGAATAATGATAATACTACATTTAACAGTTTTTATAATTTAAGCGAATAAATGCATATTTTTTTTGTAAATTATGTACTTGTCTTATTTTGCTCCTTGAATTTGCCAAAGAAAAAGCAATAATGGGACAGGAGTTTGTTTCAAACGTATAAAATTCAAATATTTTATTTCAAGTCCGTATCGATTTATTCGTTTTGGTCGATGTTTTTACGCAGCTCACCTCACTATGGAGATTAATCTGACAGATGTCAAATGTGGCCTATTAAAATGCCCCGACTGTAATGCATCTGCCGTATAGTCCTGACCTTGAACCTTCAGATTTCTACCTGTTTCGGTCGCTGCAGAATTCTTTAGGCAGTGTCAGATTGACATTTTGGTTTGATGGCAAAAAGTTATCAAACAAAATGGCACCTATATACTTTAGTCAATTGTTAATAAACTTTATAAAAAAACATTTTTAAATTTTTATATAAAATACGAAGAAATTTTTTCCCCAACCTAATATTTCAGGATCTACTGAAGCTTCTATGAAATTTGGTATACTTACTGCTTAAGTACTAGTATATAATAATTACGTAGGTATAATTTTATTTTTGCACTTTCAATAGTCACTGAGCTACAGGGGGGTCAAAAGTGCGTCGAAACGGTTCGTATAAATAGTGCACGGCATGCGCGCGGCCTGCTGGAACTTGCCTGCACACGTCCGTGCGTTTTGATTAGTATAGATTCAGATATTTTTCATACACTGTTATCAGGAAATAACATTGGTTGTTTTTGTTTTGGATCGTGAGTCAAGACTTGTGAGTAGTGAGTGCGGTGACTCAGACTGTATAACAAATAACAACCACCGAACTCCGAAGGCTTTGTCCTAAAAACCAGTCAAACTAGACCTAAACGACGCTATAAATGTTTTGAATCCAAATCAATGGAACTTTAACTTTATAATAATTATAGCTACCTATACCTAGAAACACTCGTCATTTTAAATTAATTAAAAATTTGACGTACTTACTATGTGTTTTCTAAAATCTATTTTAAAAAAGCCTCTTGCGTTAAACCTTTACGTTATTTAACAACTATGTGTCGACAGATATTATATTATATGTTTCTAATCCTTTTCAGATTACATTAAAAAGAAATAAGTAAATCTATTCGTATATAAAACTATATTTAGCCTAGGTCACGCAAATCATGTTTATGATTGTATTATAATAACTTAATAAGTAATGTGTGTAAGAAAATCGACCACATTCAAGGATACATGCTAGAATATATCGCAGTCTCTATTTTCGTCATAATTTATTTTCCCGCAAGATAAACGCATAAATTGACTATATATTTAAAATAATAATACCGGTTTTATATAAAAAAATATACGGCTTACCGAGATAGGTATATATTTCAGTATTTTTAATTCCAAAGCTACGCGCGCGCGCAGCTGCGTCGCGGTGAACACTGTAGAGAGCACGCGCCACGCTATCGACGCGACGGCGCGACGCCAAGAGTACGCTGCCGGGCTGTACGGTAGAGCCGGTAGACTATACAATATAATATTTTACTGCCTATACAATATTATGTAGATAATATGTTACGTAAACAATAAACATAAAAATATAATAATAATAATTTTACGAAAGTGGTGAGCTGATGATGGGATCTATAAGCAATCGAGGGAAATCCTTGAAATTTATCAAAACACTCATAGTGGTTAGTATGTTGTTTTTATAAGTAAATTAAACATAATATGTTACGAATAAGATAAATTTCATACGAAGGTGTTCTTGGTCCAAAGGCACTGAACAGAAGTCCTGAACCATAAAAATAAAACTTTGAAAATTGCAGCATCATTTAGATTGCAAGCATTTACCACAATTTCGCTTACAGTACAATATAATATGGATAGTTAATATTCGTAGTGGTTATCTACGCATAAAGCCTTGTCTTGTAGATAACTAAAAAGAGTAAAATTATAATTTTTTAACAAAAAATTGAACCCGATTTCCAAGGAAAAAACAATATTCCTAAAATGACCTAAAAAAAGTATGAAATAAGTAATTCTTATTCTTTATTAGTGCCTTTTTCAAAATTCGACTCTCTCTCAATCTCAACGAATTCTGTACTCAATTTTCATTCTTTTGAAGTCGGTACTGGCTAAGTTCTATGTCAAGTATCTCAGTTCTGGGCTGGTACCACAGGCTGGTACCGACTTCAAACGAATCAAAATATGACTACAGAATTCGTTGCGATTTAGTCGAATTTTGAAAAAGGCACTAAGGAAGAATAATAACTATTTCATACTTTTTAGGTCATTTTATGAATATTGTTTTTTCCTTGGAAGTCGGGTTCAATTTTTTGTTAAAAAATAATTACTAACTGGGCAATTCCATGTAAAAGTCTACCATAAACTAAGAAAATAAATACCTGATTTTGGTATTAAAAATACTTAATTATAGTTACAACATTATGGTACTATTAAGATTTTATAGAAGCAACAATTTCTAAGCATTACTTTTATAGCAAATCTGCCATTTATGAGATGATGGTATGAGCTCGGCTGAGTGTGGTTTTGTGTGATGAAATTCTGACTTATATTAGTTTTCAAGTGATGTATTTTAAATTCTTGTCATATTTTTACACACTGATTGTTCAAACAATCGAATACCGATATAGCTTTTGAGATTCAAGAAAATTATTTTTTATAAAGATATTATTATAATAGGCTTGTAAGATCACAGTGTCGAGTTGTAGTGTCGGTCACATAAAAAACATTACTTTTGTCTTTAACTACAGTAAAAATACTTTTACATCAATAAAATTAGAAACTTTCCTACGTGACGGCGTTACCGAAATGATGCCGGCATTAAAAATTTGTCATCTTTTTTTATAACACGTAAACTCTAAAAAACATTTTTGTAGTGTCAGTCACATTATAGTATCGATCACGCCCAAAAGTAGCGTTTTGTTTTTTATTTTTGCTGATAGATGCCGAAAATAGCTATAGAAAGCAGAGAGAGAAGCAGAAAGCTAAATTATTATTTTAAGATCCTGCCAGACCTCCTCAAAGTAAAATAAAATCTAAAATTTAGCGATGTCTGGAAATGAGAAGCAATTGTCACAAAAATCTGGCAGTAGAATATGAGATTCTTACAGATATCGCAAGAAAATAAGATAAAATTATTGATCTTTGAACTTTATTGAAGGTAAGGTAAACCTGCAGAACTGGAAACCTTCTAAAGTAATAGCGACCGAAACTCTATAGTGTCTGGTCGTTCTTACCTCTATAAAGGAAAATTTTTAGCTTAAAAAAATGACGAAAGTCTGTCTATCGCTGGCTCTTGGGTTATAATGTTAATAGTTTTTGAGAAAATTTCGTGTTGAGTTATTTTTTGACAAATTATGAGTGGTTTCGTTTTTGTGGTGTTTAAGTTCAAAAAAGGCATTTTAATGAATTAACTAATTACTGATTTGCTTTTATATAATTTTAGAGTTCGTAATGTACGTGCTGAGATATATAAATTTTAAAGTTTCATGTAAAACTACCGACTTTTACCTGCACAAAGTGAGTGTAGTGTCGGTCACGTTTTGGGCTGTATTGTCGGTCACAATTTCTTTTTCTAATAAGTATTGTTTTAAATAACTAACAGGTTATAAGTAACCATTTTATAATAGTTTTTTTCATGCACTTTCGATAAAAATACAAAGTAGAGTTATTTAGCACACAGAGAGGAAGATTATTGGTGTTTACAAACACTCTCGGAAACGACTTCCTTTTGCATGTAGTGTCAGTCACGTTTATGTTTGACTAAATAAATACTATTTGAAAAGAACAGTGATTACCATTTTTTATACATAAGTTAACTTGTTTAATCTGCTACAAAGCCATCTTAAAATTGATATTACATAATAGTAACCATAATATATGACAAAATAAAACTCAAGTCGTATCAAATGAAGAGTCAGTCACATATGGAACTGCCCAACTAATATCTTAGCTTTTATTTCCATTAATAATAATTATTATAGATTTTTTGTTAACTTTACTCCTTCTTGTTGGGGCTAAGCGAGCGATATACGAATTGTTAGACACCAGCACGAATTCTTAGATACCAGCATGGGGAAAAATCATTTTTTGGGGTCCGTCAAAAATGTTGCTTC
The DNA here is from genome assembly GCA_905333045.1 of Lysandra bellargus. NCBI lineage: Eukaryota > Metazoa > Arthropoda > Insecta > Lepidoptera > Lycaenidae > Lysandra > Lysandra bellargus. The sequence goes on along the minus strand of HG995346.1, from coordinate 3,855,388 downwards.
TTAATAGAGTTCCGCCACCAAAGAAGTTTGAGAAGTGCTGATCTATAGCCCAATATAATATTATCTAAACGTATTAAAATTATAAACATACAAAACAACTGAAAGCTATTTTGTTTACTTAGAAGTTAGGACTGTACTCTGTGCGGAAATAACATGCCTTCTTCTACAAAAACAAGACTGACGGAGATGGCTTGCAATTCAGGGCTAACTTTGTGCCAGGCAATGCCAGGCATGGTCCAAGTGGGGGTTAGTATTAAATTCTTCGAAGGAGTAGATAATTTTCAATACTAAAACTGGATCAGCCATCCAGCAAGCAAAATTAATGGTCTCTGCGTAATTTTTTTACCAATGGCCTTATAATCTGAGACCAATTTCCTTTACGCCTTTACTTTAATATTATGTCCCTTTTGTTTAAGTGGGTGTTCAACCTTAAGCAAACTGCAAATTATCCGTATGTCCTTGTCAACCTACTCGAAATGAACATTTTAACCATTTTTGTGCCAAGTATTAAACGACTACCATTATTACAATTGATACTTAGCAAGAAGCTATAGTGACATTTTTACGCGAAAATTTTTACATGTTCAAGACCTAAAATAAATAATTACACTAATTAGTGATAACTGATAACTAATTATGTAGTAATTGTGAGGCCAATGTTAACACCAACGAATCCCCAAGTATTCCAAGAAATCTGTCTCATTCATTGCATTATTCCCATTATTATTTTTAACAAAAAATTAAAACCGACTTCCAAGGTAAAACAATAATAACATCCTTATAATATGAACTAAAAAGTATTAAATAATTATTCCTATCTAATAGAGGCTTTTTCCGAATTCGGCTAAAACTCAACTATTTCTGTACTCAATCTTCATCATTTTGAAGTCGGTACCAGATGAATCTTCTGTTCTCTGACAGAATATTTGAAACTTTTGGAACTGGCACCGACTTCAAAATTATGAAGATTGAGTACAGAAATAGTTGAGTTTTAGCCGAATTCGGAAAAAGCCACTATTAGATAGGAATAATTATTTAATACTTTTTAGTTCATATTATAAGGATGTTATTATTGTTTTACCTTGGAAGTCGGTTTTAACTTTTTGTTAAAAATAATAATTTCACTCTTTTTGGTTACCTAGTAAGCAAACGCGTACTATACGTAGAATAATACACGTGTATATTATTCTACGTATCTTATTACAGTTACACTTACAAAATATAATAATATCAGCTGCAGCCTGCAGATAATTTTAAGCAATACATTTGAAAAAATCGAAGTGAACACGTGTGACGTGCTAAGTAGCCGGTCACCGGACTAGTTTCAATAGGCTGGCACTCGCTCGACTTGTCGCACACGCAGCGCACATAGTACCTCCGTGAGTAATTTGTATTCTATGCATAGTACCCGGCCCGCGCCCGCGCCGCCGCGCCGCTTGCTTGACAGCCCTGGCAGATATGCGATGCGATGCGTTATTGTACTATGAACGCTAAACGCAATGCAAAAGTTTGAAATTAGGTTGTTTTCCAGAATATCTCGGCGAAATGAAACAGAATATTACATTATCGAAGCAACTTTAACTTCTCAGGAGTAATGTCAAATGTGTGCCTTATGCTCTGGAGATAAGGTTGAATTTGGTGACATTGGTGACCCTGACGTGGTAATGATTCAGTTCTTAAAACAGCGCCTAAACTCCCAAACTTGTATCTATTAGGAATCCGGAGTTCTCTTAGTAGCTTCGGAACCATAGTATACCTCGGTGCAAAATCTTGCGTTTTGATAGCATATACTTAGGATGCTCCTCATAAAACCAAAATCACTATATGTTTCCAAATTGGACTGAAACCTAATACAACAAAACAAAAATTTCGAAAATCGGTTCACAAACGGCAGTAATCGTTGAACATACAAAAAAAAATATCCACAGCCGAACATATAACCTCCTCGTTTTTTGGAAGTCGGTTAAAAATAGACTTCTATAATATCCATGACCTACATGACTATGTTCGACGTTATAACTGTTACAACATACTGATATTTCCTCAATAATTCCTCTTACCTTACAAAACAAACCAAAAATGTGACTATGTAAATATAATATGGGTCGCACATAAAATAATTGCTTAAAAATAACTGAGTAACCCTCGTCCTTGTGTTAGTATTTAGTTTGTTTAAAATTAATATTATAAATTACTAAAAGTTATAAAAATTTTGTACGTAAATAATTAAAAAATAGACATTTAAAATTATGATAAAATACTATGTAAGTACCCAATTAATAATTGACCGCTGCTAAATTTTGTTATCCATATCGTCGCTAGCTAATTGTAGATGGAATACTTTCACAATATTATTATGTAAGTATTACTTTAGTTTTATAAGAATAAAGAATAGAATATTTTTTAAGCAAACCATAAAGGTGATGTTGAATCTCATACACTAGAAACATACGAAATGTATGATCTGTCGTAGATATTTAAAATGCACCCAATAGTCAATACACAACTGAAAGAAATTAAACTTATGAGACTATTTTTTTTTTCAAATTTTAACACTTAACTATTACTTGACGATCTGTGTTACACAATAAGCCATTTTTATGAAGGAGGTTGAAATTATTTGGCTTTTGAGAGCAGAGAAAGCTTGGTAATATTGCTTTTACTCCTATGATGGGCCAATTTAGTTGTTATTAAGGTTTAATTATGGAGGGTAGATGGGGTTTAGTGTCGGTACACTATGTCTGCTCAATCTCAAGCGAGTGACACTGCCTGTGCCAGCAAGTCTTGATGCCAGCATGTTTAGTGTGTTTTGCTATTCTTTCTTGATAGACCTTGCTGTATTTTCTATTTCTTCCTTAACCGTGCTCATTTCAAGGTTTTGGTAAATGTACTTCTTAGAAAGATAATATGGTATTCTCAGCATTGTTCTTAGTATTTTACACTGGAAACGTTCCAGAATCTCGATGTTGCTCATGCTGGCAGTACCCCATAACTGAATGTCGTATGTCTAGATAGGTTTAAGGATGGCTTTGTAAACTGATATTTTGCATTCTGTTGAAAGACCAGCTTTTGGACCTATGAACCAGTACATAGATCTAAGTTTTGTGTCAAGTTGTTTCCTTTTTGTCATAATGTGTTTTCTCCGTGTAAGCCTGTGACCTAAATGCATGCCCATTGCCCAGGTATTTTGCATCTTCGGCCTGAAGAATATTCCTGTTGTGCAATTTAACTGGAGGACATCTTTGCTTTCTTAGAGTGAAGGTAACGTGGACCGACTTGTCCTGGTTTGCCTGGATACTCCAGTCATCGCGCCAGGTTTACAGTTTCCACTTGACTGGCGTGTTCTTGTAGTTTGGCTGATGATATAGTGGGGTTTTCATGCACGGAGAGGAAGGCATGACACATCATCGGCATATGTAGCCCTTGTTGTATCGTCACTAGTTGGCAGGTCTGCAGTGAAGATGAGATAAAGCACTGGATCGAGTATGCTTCCATGCGGGACTCCTGACAATATTTCGCATAATGCCGAAGTTTCATCGCCGATTTTTACCTCGAAACATCTGCCACTTAGGTATGACTTGAGAATTAGGAAGAAGCAGTGCGGTAATAACTTTTTTAGTTTAAAGAGTATGAGACTAATAATAACAATAAAATTATTTCACCACCTGTACAAACGTTGAACCGAGCCTTGTACAAGCAACGTTAGCCGATTATGACAATAATAAATAAATAATAATGATGCATTCATTATTCAGCAAGCATCAATTAAATTATCAAATTAAAGAAGAAACGCATTATTCAACCACAAAATGATTCATAGCAGTAACCAAATCCGAGAAAATGAAAAATTATTGCCATATTGTGTTCACTGTGTTAACATTCAGATGAAAGTTCATAAGGTCACCTATAAACCCATTATGGTACACCTCATACATCAAGAGTACCAGATTTGGTCCTAAGTGCAATAATTATTAAATAATATTATCAGCTGTTCTTGACATACAATTTCAGTGCTCATTACGTGCCCATCATCATCAAAGCGCACGGCCGTGCGCCGCCAAGTTCAGGCAGGCCGCGCGCATGCCGTGCACTATTTACACGAACGGTTTCGACGCACTTTTGACCCCCCTGTAGCTCAGTAACTATTGCAAGTACAAAGATAAAATTATACGTACGTAATCATGTACTAGTACTTACGCAATATACCAAATTTCATAGATATAGCGTCGTTACATCCTGAAATATGTCCTTGTAAAAATAGCTAATTGTGGCACTCACTCACTGACCGGTAATCAAAACCTCTAGGCCACTTCCAACTGTCCTAGCGCTATGAAATTTGGCACACAGGTTGGGCTTTATATGTAGATTAACAAAAAATTGAGAAATTTAAGAAATCGGTCGAGCGTGAGTCAGCTCATCTACGAATTTTAGGAAAAATTTCTTATGTAACAGTGAATACGTGTGGGAGGAGGAGAGAAGGGTTTAAAAATATTATCATGTATAATGCACACTGTATAGCTTATAAATAAAGACTGCTACCTTAAAAATTTCGCTTCTATTGATAGGTTAACAAATACCACTAGCGCCATCTATAAAAAATATTGTTTATAAAATACTTTCAATAGATGGCGCTAGCAAAGTTACTTGTGTGGCACTATAAAAATAGACCGTACGATTTCTCGAAAAAAAGTATTGAAATCCCACCAAAAACATACCTGTTAAAAATGGGGCCAAGTTCCTATTAGTTAATTATTCGCTTTAAAAAAGAGTTGAAATCCAATCCAATGCCAAGTTTAGATGCACTTCAAAATCGATCATAATCATCATCATGAACAGCCTGATCCTTAATACTTCTAAATTGGAACTTGGCAGGTTTTTATGATATACGTAGCATTTGATTAATTGCATAATTAAATTTAATATTGGTATTTATGTAATCAAATCAACCTGCCAAGTTCAAATTTAGAAGTATTAAGGATCAGGCTGTTGATGATGATGATTATGATCGATTTTGAAGTGCATCTAAGCTTGGCATTGGATTGGATTTCAACTCTTTTTTAAGGCGAATAATTAACCAATAGGAACTTGGTCCCATTTTTGACAGGTATGTTTTTGGTGGGATTATTATTTAACAAAATTGCTCCAAGCTTTTAACTGACGGCTGTGGCAACTGCAGATTTTTATTGGTCCAATATTTTTACTTATTATAATATTTTTATATGTACATAGTCCTGGTATTTTACATATTTTTGCATACAAATTAGCTAAGTTTCATTTTGGTTTGGGATAGCCTGGGTCTATTATGGTCTTCTTACTTCAGCTGATCCTTCTCTCTTTAGCTGATCTTCTTCCGTCATAATCATCATAACCCAAGAGCCAGCGACAGTCAGGCTGTCGTCATTTTTACCCGACTACGGCGAAGCAAAAAGGAGGGTTATGATTTTGACCTGTATGTATGTATGTATGTATGTATGGATGTTTGTTTGTTCCCTCGTAACTTTAAAACTACTTAACCTATTTAGACAAATAAGGTGTTATTGGAATCGTCTTGATTGTCCGCTGGTTATAGGCTACATGACTTTACGTAAAATTGACTATAGCGCCATCTAGGGCACTTAAAGTATAGAACAAAAAAAATTTTACCTGACTATGTTGTGTGGGGTATCAAATGAAAGAACTTTGTTAGCACATTTCAAATATATAAATTTTATTAGCTATTTCCCACGGGTTTACTTGCAATCACCTGATTATTGGATGAATTCATGACATCGCTTCAATACAATATGACACAATAACTAATTATCTATAGCAACACCAATTCAAAGTAACTCTAAAATCAGTTAAAGGTGCTGTCGGGCACTACGTTACTATATAATATTAAGGTGTACGGCTTTGCTTGCAATTACTTGATATTTGCATGAACTGATAAAAATTACTCATCACTCTCACTGATATGAGAATCGTCCGGAACTTGGACAATGGGGCCCAGTTCGAAATCGCGTCGTTAGTGTTGAGTTTTAATTCGCCCGTTTTAGGAACAAAGTTATAAATTGAAAGTGAAATTATTGTACCTACTCTAAACTAAACATATACTTTTTGAGTATCATTTGATTACCATGTGGTACCTGCACTCTCGCCTGAAACTTGGGAGGGCGAAGCCCTGGTCGTATGCCACCTACATATACATATATATATATATATATATATATATATATATATATATATATATATATATATATATATATATATAGCAAAACAGATTCATTATAGATAATAAATGGGCACCCATACGACCACGGCTATCCTTTAAACATTAATTCCATATCCCTATAAACTATTTTCTTGTTTCGTACTTTTTAGAGCGCGTTTTAGTAGTCAGGTTTTGGTTTTTTAAACTTTATTTTTTATAGAAGCTGAAAGTCCCCACTCCTCCTCTATAATATGAGTGCATTTTGTGCATTGATGGTACGTCCAAAACAACAATTTTGTTTAATATTTTCCGTCAATCCTACCGTCAATCTATATAAGACATTAATAGCTTCAAGCATAGGCTTGGACAGTATTCAATAATGAATAAATACACGCAAACGGTTTAAAAGCTAAGCACCTAAGTTTTCTGGTGATAGGCGTTGTCTATATTTTGTTATGAATTATCTTCCTTTGTGGTGCTTTGTGTATCCCTTGGGACTAAGTACCTAATATAATAATATTGCAGAAAATCTTGTAAAAAATAATAAATGAACAGTTTTCCGTACAGCGCCATCTGTTAGCAACACTATAAAGTAAAATACACACTCGTATTCATTTAATTCTAGGTCATAATATCTTGTGTTAGTCATTCGAAAGTCAAAAAGAGTAACATTGAGTGTACGAATGAGAGTATAGATGGCGCTACATTCAGAGAATATTATTAGCTGACGCAGCAATCAGCATCATCACCATCGTCCATAAAATTTATTACCGAACAAAAATAATTCTTAAAAATCTGTTGTTATTCTATTGTTGTGACGATCAGCGATGATCTTAATATGGGGATTGAAAATTATGTAAGTAATACAAACCACTTGAATTTAATATTTTCTATTCGGCCCACATATTTATCGGTTCAATTTCAGGTGGACCATAGATGAAATTGATGATATGATTAAAGAATTTGGAACAGAAGGCAATTATTATTATTATTATAGTAGTCAAAAGTAATCGTAAATAAAGCCTTTATAAAACTTGAGAAGGTTGGTCGCACCAACTGTTTTTATCCACGGATTTAGGTTATTTTAGCTTTAAAAACGGAGTTGTTAACTCGTGTACATAAGCTCGTAAAACGAAACACGTGAAATCAGAGAAATGATAATATTAATTTAAAGATGCGCCGGCGCTGCTGCCAACTGCTACATGATTATCTCCGCTACGTGTTGTTTCTCCGTGACGCACCTCCTATCTACATGCACACTATTTCCCAATGCTAGTTATCATTTATCGCACATCTGAATCGAATCTTGTTTTTTATCGCTACAATTGAGTAATAATCATCAACGGTTCACATCAACCTCTCCAGAGCTAGCGATCTTTGTAGCTCCATAGACCACGGCTAGGGCATCGAAACCCGGACCCAATTTTCAAAACCCGGGTTTTCAGGTTTTTTAAAATGAAAACCCGGGTACCCGGGTTTTTCGGGTTATTTCGGGTTTTCTTAAAATTCCAAGATTAACGGTGCGAAAATACTTTAAATATGATTTTCAGCGATTGCCAGCACCTTTCCAGTAAAATACTATTTAAATACCATAGTGTGCGATCACGGCAATGCCCAACCAAGTCTCGAGTGAACGGGCACGGCCGTATCATACTTTTAAAGAAGCAACTATTTACCTCCTATTTACATCCTATTATATATTTATATTGGATCTTATCAAAGTTAGGGATTAAGATTTTCGGGCCAAGCTTAAGTATTACAGCAAGCTTCACCTCCAAATTACATATATTATTAAATGTATTTGTATTTTATGAAATATATAAAAATCTATCAAGATTTTTTGAAGAGAGTAAATGGAAGAATAACCTGAAATATAAAACGTATGCCAACAAATCTTCATTTAATCTTTTACATTTTTATTGTTGATTATCAAGTTATTATTAATAATTATTTAGTCCTAATTGATGTTGGCATACTTTACACTTGTAATTAAATTTTTGTGCCTAGTTTTACCTGAAATTGCCTTTTGTTTGCCTTGCTACTGTATGAAGCCGAATGTTCTTTGCAATTTAAGGTAACTTTTCTGTCATCTCAGTGGAAAATCTTACATTACTGAAAAATCTTACATTACACTACACCTCAAAGCTTTTTGTAGTCATTAGTTTTAGTCACAATAGACAAAATTCATGTCAGATTACCATATAATTGACCAGACCAGAACATAATATTATGGTAAATGCGAAAGGTTGCTTTTAATGAATTTGTAAGATTAACCATGATGGCTCTGGCGCTGGTGCTGATAAAAACTCTGCTTGTTATATTTCATGTCGATCCACTAAAATCACGTGTTTTAATCACTCCGCAGTGAGTAAGACGTCCACGGCCGGCTAAAGAAAGCCACCATTCGTCCTATTATGTGTCACCAAGATCAGTCTCTCAAATAATGAAAAGCAATCCACCGCATTTGCCAGACCGCAATACAAAAATATGGATTCAAAATATACTTGATGAAAACTCCTCGACATGGTTTTGTCAGTTTTTAGGAGCTGGTTGCTCTCCTGGAACCTTTTTACTGATTGTATTGTCTTAAAATTCTCGCTTTTTGTTATGTTGTGAATATAAAAAATAATGACAAAAAGCATAACGATAAACAAAAACCTTTAAGTGTTTTTAGTAAGTTAGACTGAAAATAATGACTTTAAATTGCAAAGATGGGTGGCTGGGTGTCATACTGCAGCTGGATACAAAAAATATTTTTTTGTAAAAATACTGTATGCCAAATCAGTATAAATCAGTATAAATTATTGTTATTAATTTGACAATCAGCATTCGAATGAAATTTTCAGTTTATAAAACGAAATGAAGATTTGTTGACTTATCATTGATTTTTTATGACTGTAGAATGTTTGTGATTGCTTTAGAAACTATAAAATTCGGAAAAGTATTTTAATAATATGTTTTATTAAATACTAAAAAATAAGCTATCATTGTTCCATCCACGGTCTTCAAAAATTCCTGACAGGTTTTTAGATATTTCAAAAATACAAATATCCCGAAGACTTTGTTGATGGGTGTATTTTATCAGCAACTGTCCATACAAGTTTCAACGTTTTGTCACCTAGTGGCTGACTTGCCTATCATCAAAAGTCTACGGTATTTTCAGCAGACTTAGAAGTTAGAACCCTTTGAAGCTGTCCACACTTTATTTTGTAAACCTTTGATCACATAATAAACAAAACTGTAGTCAATCACTGAATGTTGATTGAAAACTATAAAATAAATTTAACAAGACCTAGCTTCTATTAAATTTGAAAACTTTTTGCGAAGGATAGATTGTTTGAAGAGACTTGGCTTTTTTACATTGAATAGTTTTGGTAGGATTTTTTAAATATGTATTATTATTTATTAATTATTACTAATAAATATTTTTATGATAATTAGTCTTTATGCTCTTAAAGCGAAACTTTTCCTTTAAAATATTATATTTTGTTTAATTATGACCAATATAAATAATTAAACCTATACAATATATTGTTATAAAAATAAATAATTTGTATGTTAGTTTGTTATAAATACCTTTTATCAGGTCTGGCCTTTAATAATTATCAAAAAAACGAAAAACCCGAAAAGCTCGAAAAACTCGGGTTCCATTTTTGAAATTCAGGTTTTTTCTTGATCCGCAAAACCCGGGTTTTCCCGGGTTTTCGGGTTTCGGGAAAACCCGGTCTCGATGCCCTAGCCACGGCCCATAGGTCTATCCAAAAGTTTAAACTATATTTCCAACTGCGAAACAAAATCTACATAGTAATTAGTATTATAATATTCTAGTCTATCAATTTTAATCTTTTTAATATTTTGAGGATAGAACAGCTTGTAAGCTTTCTTTTCCTAAACAACCTAGGACCTATAAGTCATTATAATATTGTGTATCAAATTTTTTAAAAGCTGAGCTTAAATAATATCTTCATCATCAGATTAAAAATAATCAGCCAAGTGCGAGTTGGACTCGCGCACGAAGGGTTCCGTACCACTATAGTGCAAAAATAACAAAAATATGAGTGTTTGTACAGGAGCCTTCGCTTACGTATTAATTTTATTTTTTATCTGTGTCATCGTTAATAACGAGCAAAAAATGTTTAAAAAATCACGTTTGTTGTAATACGGGAACCCTCTTAAAATAATATTAAATTTACTTATTTTGTTTTTAGTATTTGTTGTTGTAATAGCGGCAATAATAATAATAATGCGGCGGTAATATTAGCTAGTGAGTTGAAATCTGTGAAAATTTCAACTCACTAGCTAATATTACCGTTCTTGAGTTACAGCCTGGTGAGTGGAGACAGACGGACAGACCGACAGACATCGAAGTCTCAGTAATAGTGTCCCGTTTTTACCCTTTGGGTACAAAACCTTAATAATTGGCGAAGTGCGAGTCGGACTCGCGCACGAAGGGTTCCGTATCATTATAGAACAAAATTAGACCAAAAATTGTGTTTTTGTATGGGATTAATTTGTATTTTATTTTAATATTATTATGAAATTTTAAACTATATAACTAACTAAAACATTATATAACTAAGGACTTTGTAAAAATTCAAGTACCTACTTGTTGCCATTATTGATATGGAGCAAAAAGGCCAAAAAAATCATGTTTGTTGTATGAGAGCCCACCTTAAATATTAATTTTATTTTGTTTTTAGTATCTTATGTTATAGCGCCGGCAACAGATGTGCATAATTTGTGAAAATTTCAACTCTCTAGCTATTACCATTCTCGAGTAACAGCAGGGACACAAAAACACGGCACGACATCGTACGACGCCGTACGGCGTTGTGTCGTGAGAATCTACGACGCGCGTCGTAAAAAACCACGGCACGGAGCCGTGTCGTGAGAATCCACGATGCGCGTCGTAAAATACCACGGCACGGTGCCGTACGGCGTCGTACGGCGTCGTACGACGTCGTGTCATAGAAACTTACGTAGAAATTCAAGATGAGGCGACGTACGACGCCGTGCCGTGGTTTTTTACGACGCGCGTCCAGCAGGGCAATCGCGTTATTTTTAAACGTTTCAATTCAGGTTCACATCTGCTTTGGTTGTGGTTCAGTTACGGTTTGGTTCCGCTGCGTCTGAACAAATTTCAGTATCGTGCTGACGTTCCAACCGTAACTCAACCTCAGATGGACCTCGAACGGAGCGCAACGTTTGACCTTTAGACAGACATTGCAGCGGACCAATCAGCGCCCTTCTGATTTAGTTTTGATTGGCTTAAATATGAACAAATTTTTTCCGATGTGTTAATTGGTCAATTGACAAATTGTTTATTTACATAAGGATGAATATGACACGGGTGAAGTTATGTTGGTAGAACTTATGAGTGTGAATGATTATTACTTGGAGTTTTAATTTACGTAGTTGAATTCATAGTATTGTTTTACTATAATATGTATTTTACAAACGCCATATGTATAAGTGTTGAATAGTGACTTGTGAGTTGTGACTTGTGAGAAAAGTAGAAAACATTTACGTAAAGAAGTAAGTAATAATTAGTAATGTTAAAATTCAATTCACTTTATAACAAACTAAAATAGTCCGTAGTGTTATTTTACAGCTTTGAAGTAAAACATAAGCTTATATTATAATTTGATTATAGCTTATGTTATATTTTTCCATCGATTTTCGTCAATTTAATACACCAAATTAAGAAACGTTTCAGAAACGTGCGAGTAGAAGTAGCATTGTATCAACTTTTTGTTTTCACAGCGTTTGCGCTTCGGCTGAGGTTCAGTTACGTCTCATCTGGCTGCCAAAACGTTAGCGCGATACCGAATCGTTCCAAAAGTCGATCAACGTCCGAGTTTCATTTGCGGTTCAGTTGATAAAATTTAGCGCGATTGCCCTGCTGGATTCCCACGACACGGCGCCATACGACGTACGACGTCGTGCCGTAGAAACTCATCTTGAATTCTCAAATTGAATCGGCCCTGAGTTTCTACGACGACGTACGACGCCGTACGGCGCCGTGCGACGCAGCACCGTGGTTTATTACTACGCGCGTCGTGGATTCCCACGACACGGCGCCGTACGGTGCCGTGCCGTGTTTTGTGTCCCGGCCCTTACAGCCTGGAGACACACAGACGCGAGACGGACAGACGAACAGACAACGAAGTCTTAGTAATAGGGTCCCGTTTTTACCCTTCGGGTATGGAACCCTCACTAAGAATATATGCGGGATTTTGTTTTGTTCATGATAATAACAAATAAGTATTAACATACGCAAATATTATATTGGGTAAATACACATGAGTCACAACTCATAACTCATAATACTTATAAGTACTTAGGTATTTTTTTGCATTTGCCATGACTTCTTGTTTTTCCATTACCTTGCACTCTGTTGAACTCTACGAAATGCAAATACGATATTTTGTCGACAAACACAAGAAAACAGGCTTTGAGATCCAATATGTAAACTATTAAGCTCGCGGGGTGTGACGACAGAGCTTTTGATCGAGTTAGCGATAAGCACGTTGCGTACAACCGACAACGGCACATGCGCGTTGGCTACAGTGTATACTGTATAATACAACGCGCAGCAGTCTGCGCCTTCACACGCGGCTAGACTCACGCCGCCTTCTTGGGACTTTCCCGTGCATTAAAAACTTACTTCTACAGAAAGTGCTACAGATATTACTCCAACTTGCTGTGTTCTAAGTGTTCAAGATGCCGTCGCAAGAGAAGCAAGCGAAAATAATTCTGCGGGAAGTGACACCCGAAGGTAAGTCGCCAGTTTTTGTGAAGCTATTGTTTATTTTTTTAGCGCTAGCTACCGAGTCGCTTACATCAAAATTCGAAATACAGGGTGTTAGTTAAAATGAAGGTGTTGATATTAAATTGTTTCGTGTAAATAATTTATACTTAAGAACACTTTAAAATTTTAATAAAAATGAAATCTACAAATGATAAAGTTTCTGTTGACCAAAAGGATACAACAACGATACGAACAAATTGGTGTAAAATTCAATTGAAGGCTTTGATCAACTCATTAGATCATTGATTGTATATTTTTTTGAAAAGTTTTGTAGCAGACACCTCCCATCGATTTCCGGTTTATATTCAAGGCCGCTTTTGTCTCGTCTCACTCTCACTAGTTCGATGACATCAACAGAATGTAAATAACAACATACAACCTCTTTCAAAACTTAACATGACATTTTAATTTAAAAGGTCTTCCTTCCCGCTTTAACCGCATTAATTAGACTCGAACAAGCTATAAATGAATATATTAGAAATGTTTTCGCATTCATTTCGACGACTACATAATATTATCAGGCAGAGAAGAAAGATGTTTTTAATACACAGTCGAACAACTTGGAAATTTTTTGGAATTGAAAATTGAAATTGGATACAACTTGGAGGCCTTGAACACGTGCGTCAAGACTAGTCAGGTTGACTAGTCTTGACGCAACTTGACTAAATGGGAGCGAGGGTATATTTTTTAAAACAGTTTTCGGGTTTTTTGTTCATATTTTATTTTCCAACTAGATGACGCCCGCCAAAACTCGCTTATCGCGGGGGAACCGTACATTTTTCCGGGACTAAAAGTATCCTATGTCCTTTCCCGGGACTCAAAGTATCTCCATACCAAATTTCAGAAAAATCGGTTCAGCGGTTTGGGCGTGAAGAGGTAACAGACAGACAGACAAACACACTTTTGCATTTATAATATTAAAGTATGGATAAATAAATAAATAAATAACTAGTATTAGTAGGCTATGATATTGGTAGTAGGTAGGTACTCAGTCGGCTGAATAGAAAAATTCGATTTATGTACAAACAAACTTTCAAAATTAGGGTAGATCTAATTACTTACATAGAAAATTACTTTGTTCTATATGGATCCAGATGCATAAGAACAAATTATATTAATTAAAATGGAGACAGCCTGTATGTAAGACCAAGATATTTATCTACCTTTTCTTTGCAAAGTATGAATTTGCATACTTTGCAAAAAAAAATATTTATTTATTCTCTTTAAATTTTCATTACAGTCGTCTTTGGAGTAATTTAGTTTATACTTTTTTTCTTACAATACAACTGAGTACTGACAGAAAAGAAAATTTACATAGGAGGTGCTCGAACTCTGTGGATTATTTCGCATTCCGAACAGTTGCTACTTCACTAATAAAAATATTTACCTACATAGTGAATAACTATAACAATAACATCCCAAAGACAGTTATATGGCATATTGAAAAAATAAACATTTAAGTCATGACTCGACAAGTCGACATGATCCCACATCCCTTTTTTTATGGACGGGAAATGCTCTTACGCATTCCGCGGGGGACGGGGGGAATCCAGCCGTGGATATGTGGGGCTTTCTGCGGTCGGCAAGGTGGTAAATTGACCACAGCTCTACCCACTAAAACCCGTCCGTGCCTTCTCCTCCGCTTGGCGCTGAGCCGCTGGACCCGCCTGAGGCGAAAACTGCAGCGACCCAGTTAGCGGGCAGTCTGCTGCCGCCTAATGATCCCACATCCCACATTCCTACGACTGAACGCTAACGATAGCGCTACAAAATGTATGGATTTGGCATTAGTATTCGCTAGCGGATCGATGACTTATGTCAAATCGGATACATTTTGTAGCTTTGCCACTTGTCTACAGGCCCAATCATTTTTAAATTAGAGATCAACTACGATAACATGGCGCGCCCCTCCAAATGACTGTTTCAATGTGTGTAGTCACATCCTTATAAAAGAGTTTGTATGTAGTAAGTATTCAACCAATCACAGTACACGTAATATTTCAGTTAATGTCACTTATTACCAAGATTTGTTGGCCAACTAATCATAACTAGCCTACCGCGCAAGACAACGCATTTCAAACGTTTTGACAACGCACTTCAAAAGTTTTGAATTTTGGAGGGGCGCGCCATGATATCGTAGTTGAACTCTACTTAGTAGGTATGTGGGGGTTAAAGTTTACGTAAGGGGTTTTCATTCGTAGCGCAGGTGCTACGAGAATTGAAGAACCAACACTCTAAAAAAACATTTAAACGCACATACATATTATTACTTATTGATATTAATTTGGCATCAATATATGAAATTCCTATCAGTTACCATGTGATGACAGAAGATAACATATTACTAATATATTATTATGCATTTGGGTCACAAAATTAGAATACAGTAGACAATAGGCCGTCGCCAGAACTGCCTTGAATCATTAAAAAGACAAATTAAAGAGCAAACCCTGTGACCCCTGAATCAAAATAAGTACATTGTTTTTGATGCATTGTTGAAGCCAGCCACGGTCACAATATTTGCCATCGGTGTTGATTTTATAAACGTAAACACAATTTATATATTTTAGTTACAATAAAAATCCATGTCCATACTAATATTATAAATGCGAAAGTGTGTCTGTCTGTCTGTCTGTTACTTCTTCACGCTCAAACCGCTGAACCGATTTCGCTGAAATTTGGCATGGAGATACTTTGAGTCCCGAGAAAGGACATAGGATACTTTTTATCCCGAAAAAATGTACGGTTCCCGCGCGATAAACGAATTTTGGCGCAACGAAGTTGCGGGCGTCATCTAGTACAACTATTTAAAACTAAAAACTATAAATTAAATAATATTATATTATATAAATGTGTCCCAACACCGGTGTCCGATCCAGTAATGTCATAAATCATAATGTATGGCATATTTTATTGACGAATTGGCTCTCAATATTTATTTTTTTCTCAAGTTTGAAAAAAAAAAATTTTCTCTAGCTCTCATACAAATCTGACCAATACTTCATTAATAAAATCGTTATAACTTCTAAACTATCTGACTTAAAGCATAGAAGTAAAGGAATTTATTTAAGACGAAAACTTACTCTACATTTTTTTAATAAAAAAGAAACAGTTCAATGCGCTAGATTTTTCACAAAAAGCCATTTATTAAAAAATACACAACATTTCTTCCATAAATTTTGTTTTATTACGTGAAATTCTTAATGTATTGTCTGTGTAAGCGTAGTCACAAGTTTAGCTATCAAATAAGACCTGTTCTATCTTCCTAGAATATTTACATGAGAAGCATTGGTCAGATTAGTGTGAAAGCCCGAGAAAAACTAAAATGGTTGCCATTTTACAACCGTGAGAGTAAGGACAAAGAGAGCCAATTTTTCGATGAAATATGACATACATTAAAAGATCGGACACCGGTGTCGAGACACATTGTATATAAACACTATCTACAAGTAAAAAATTAAGCCTAAATCGGAGGCTGCGGGCAAAGTACCAATTAGGCTGGCAGCATTACCTCGCTGAATGGCCAAACTAATACGTTGGCCGAGGTAAGCATCAGCCCTGGGGTCATTTGATTTGGCGACCAGTCTTTTGGAGACATCGTTATAAAGGGCTTTTGCCTCAGTCCCCCACGGACCAATGTTTCAACAGCAAAGGGCAGAAATATGAAGTCTTCGCCCAGACACTCATATTTCCGCCTCTTGCTGATCTCCGCGTGAGTGGCGGCCGCTCCCGCCTCTTTCGAAGTGGCCGTCACGTGCGACCAAACCAAAGGCCTGCAACGGCTCCATGGAATGAGCATCATTTCATCAGGTCTCCTGCCATAGTCACGAGCGATACCGTTCAGCTCGAGTATAGCCGGCAGTCGGCACGTTGACGATGGCAAGAGCCTTGCGGATGACGTCATTTATGGAGGCATGACGGGGCTGGCGGCCGGCACTCCGGCGGCAAGACAGTCCGTGGTGCCCCTGGCGGACCACTAAGGTGCCGCAGTGGCAGCGATGGGCTTCGGTGATTTCGGGACCTATACGCAAACCGACTGAAACTTTAAAGGTGTGAACGTCCAAAATATACATATAACCACTAACCAGCAGCGTGATAGACCAAAAGAAGATGTGCTTTTACTACGAATGATAAAAAAACACAGAATAGAAAAATGCAACGTGCAGTAGGACAACTATCTTGTAATGTGTGGTAGAACTACTAGATTATATTATTATTTATTTATTTATAACACTAGGCTACCTTCTGTTAAGATTAAGACTAGACACACTTATGCTAAAGTGACCACAGTATAAAAACAAGAACATCAGCTGATTCTCGATTCACGAACGTACGAAATACTTTTTAAAACCGGAAAACGTTTCAAAACCGATCAAGGCTAAGCATTGAATATGCCACTTCAAAAATTATGAATCCTTGATACATTTTCGCAAACTCGAGTGAGAGGCAAGTGGCAACTACATTGTCAACTAAGATGATCATAATGAAATACGCAAATATACCGTCGGCTGTCCATGTTACCATGAAATTAACCCATAATGCGCAGACCGCACATGTCCCCCATCTAGAGGTAGTGTATGCTTACCAGCCATTCTCAAAGAGTGCTCCATAGCGCCATATGGCTCTACAAAGCAATTTGTAGAGGCTCCGCAAGAATACTATTGTTGTTAGTATTAAGGGGGCGATTAACCCAAAATGTTTGATTTTATAATTCATTTTTTGACGTGATAACGTCTTATAATTCGATATGGGGTGCGCGCCCGAAAAACATGACAGTTCATGCGGCGTTACCTCGCTGACGGCTCTGAGGCGTTCCATTTACACTTTCAAGTCTTTCAACAACCGTAAGGCCCACCTGGGCCGCGCTCTTTGTTTCGATTATATTATTTTGTATGAAGAAGTTTGGTTAGTTATGACCTTTGATACATTGACCACACTCTGAATGAAAAATAAATAAACAATCTGTGAGCTATTAGTATTATTTCGGCTATTCAAAATTGTGCTATATCCTACGTGTCAAGGTATGATTTGTGCTTTGTTCGAAGATTTTACTGGATTTCACTAATGTATGTAGCGTTTTGTATTGCGAATAGTTTATTTTACTCATTATAAATATTTTTAGACAATCATTTGAAAGAAATACATCGAAATAACTTTAGGTTACACTCGAAAAAGTTTGTTTCTATTTATAGAGATTCGGAAGCGAGGGTTAAGGGGTTAAGGATAGTTGAACGTGACAACGTCATACGTTGTCACGTTCAACTATCGTCAGTAAACCGACTTTACAGACAACCGATTTTTTTTTATACTTGAAAATAAGCCCAGAATTATAATTCTGGGCTACTGATATATCATTTCCTAAAATTAGATACTACTTACATTCTATTTCCAAGAATTCGATCTGAGGAAAAACACGATATCTTAAAATTTTCTCGATAGAAAAAAATCACAAAGATGCATCTATTTTTCACGAATTTTTCATTTATTGCTATAACCGTGCATTGGACTAAGTTAATATTTTAACACATTGTATAAAATTCTATCGTTGAAAAACCGACCTAGCGGATTTTTAAAATGTTGTATATTTATCTAGTTATTGAGAAAAAACTAATTTGGCGATGAATCCGCGTCGTCCTTTTTCACCTGCTATATGAAAGACGGGCGTGAGTGTGAAGACAGAAGGACGATGTTTGATTTTTAGGGTTCCGTAGCCAAAATGGCAAAAAACGGAACCCTTATAGATTCGCCATGTCTGTCTGTCTGTCTGTCTGTCTGTCCGTCCGTATGTCACAGCCACTTTTCTCCGAAACTATAAGAGCTACACTATTGAAACTTGGTAAGTAGATGTAGTCTGTGAACCGCATTAAGATTTTGGTACAAAAATGGAAAAATTATTAAAAATTTTAGGTGTCCCCATAGGTACAACTGAAACAAAAATAATTTTTTTTCGTCTAACCTTCGCGTATAGGATATCTATGGATAGGTCTTCAAAAATCATATTGAGGTTTCGAATATCATTTTTTTCTAATCTGAATAGTTTGCGAGAGAGACTCTTCCAAAGTGGTAAAATGTGTGTCCCCCCCCCCCCCCCCTCTAACTTCTAAAGTAGGGGCATGATAATTCTAAAAAAAATATATGATGTACATTACTATAAAAACTACCAACGAAAATTGGTTTGAAGGAGATCTATCAAGTAGTTTTTTTTATACGTCATAAATGGTAAACCTTAATTTAACTTTCATTAAATCAACTAAAACATAAAAATAAATCAAAATCCTTTTAATTTTATAGAAATAAACCTTATTGCTGCTGCGGAACCCTTCAGAGGCGAGTCCAACTCGCACTTGGCCGGTTTTTTTTGGGTAAGTCGCCCTCTTAATGAGAAGAATACACCCTCTGTCAATCAGTGTCCCAATTCCGTTTTTTTTTTAATAATTCGATTACCCTAATTAACTAAGCGCAAGTATTCATTTAACAATCTCAACAAATAATTATTAAGGAATGAACATAGCTTTATATTTTATTTTGGGGTTCCGCCAAAAATTTCGCTTTTCAAGAGGGGGTTTCGTTTCGAAGCAAAAAGTTTTTTGACAGGGGATTATTGACTGCCCAACCTCAAAATAAATAAATTCTATGTCCAAAAACCCATGGAACCGAGCATAAGATTCTTAAATTGTATTTTCCTTTGTTGTGAGCTGTGGCGCTTTTAGCGATTTAAAAATAAGAAACTAATGCAGGTAACTCTGATGGTAATTTAAAGAATATAAAATTTTACTCGTACGGCGTACTCTTGTTGTAATCGTCCTATGCATACGATGCTTAATTTATTTGCAAGTACTCACATGCAGTATCAACATTTACTGAGCTTGCAGCTTATTTGTACTATTTTGTATGTAGCCAGTAAAGGTTTTGATTTAATGTTAAATTATTTAAAAAATCATTGTGATTTATTATTCCTAAATCGAATCATTGAGTAGGTACAAGTGTCAGTTAGTCAGCGCCTCATCATGGAAAATCACCGAGAGCCAGAGAACTCAACGGAAAAGGAAACAAACTAGAATTATAAATATTGCATTCATTAATTACTTTTCTTGTACCTACTAATGACGATCTGAAGAAATATTGCTCAATCCTTAACGAATCATACAATAACCTATTTCAATTAAACCGTCATCAATTCTAGCGGCTACTCATTAATCATTTGTAATCGATCCAAAATGAGTGTCCGCCATAATATGACGTAAAACTAAAACCATATCGGAGAGAATTTATTCAATAAAAATAACGTAGTTACTAAAAATATTTCTTGATATTAGTACTTATTATAGTTAAGTGGTTGTTACACTTCGATTAACTTTCTAGACCAGCCTTTCCCAAAGTGGGCGATAACGCCCCCTTGTGGGCGCTGAAGGTCTAAAGGTGTGGGAATCAGAAAAAAAATGGGGGCGTTCTGTAGAGGCTTGGATTGGATTCATCTGGATGCATTTTAAATTGAAACAATGGGGGCGCTATATCATAATTTGTTCTCAAAGTGGACAGTGGACAAAATAAGTTTGGGAATCCCTGTTCTAGACGCCGTAAAAGCTTCGTAAATCGTATCTAAGTATACTTAGATACGATTTGTACGAAGAATGAAGATACGATGTACGTATTACGATTTACGAAGTTTTGACTGATACCGTCTAGAAATATGTAAGTAAATCGATGATCATGTTATTTTTGCAATAATACTGTTGAAACGTTGCAAGTATCACACAATCTGTAATATCACTTTCTTGCTAGTTGTCACACCTGCAATCATAGTGTAATCAGTGGCTGTGACAAAAGTAAATGGAAGCCAAATTGAGGAAGAACTTTGCGATCCGGGTTATCGTTTCATTTACTGTGTGATCACTGATCATACGTGGTGCATAATATTATGACTATCGCAATGATTGATCATCTGCATAATATTAGATATCATATACACATATTTACCTATGCTATATAATAGAGGAGAGCTTAATGCTTCGTCAATCGTCATGAATAGGCCGGCTCGATGGTGTGGTAAGCCACTGCCGGGTTAAAAAACATTGCAAGCTGCAACTCCATATTAAAATTAAATCTAAATATTATAAGTAAGTAACGTAAATGTTAATAAAACCTTTATATAAACTGTGTTAACTACCAACAAACCATAATGCATAGAAGTCAACTTTCTACAGTTTAGAGCAGTGGTTCCCGGTGGTCCGCGGACCACTGGTGGTCCCTGAAGCCATTCCAAGTGGTCCGCGAAGCCATCCTAATTCCTAATAATATGTGAGAAGTCAGAAGTTAGTAAACAGTATGCAGTCACAAAAATCACATTAAATTAAAAAACTTTTCGATTTTTGTCAAATGAAAAATTTAGTGCTAATTATAAAGTTGTGCTTATTGTCTTTATCAAACAACCCTTAATTTAGGTAAACCAACTGGGTAGTCCCCGGCAAGACAAACATTTGGTAAGATGGTCTCATGACTAAAAGGTTAAGAACCACTGGTTTAGAGTTTTTCGACTATAGACTTAAGGGTCCGTATACGAAATTTGCCGATTTTACAGACGTGATTTAACAGTTAAAATACAGTAAGATCATTTCAATTATAATCTGATGTTGGAGCTAGATTTTTTTATTTTTTTAAGTATTTTTAAATAATCCAACTCAAGCCCGCGACAGTTTTGTGATTTTTGCTGTAAAAGGTTTAGAATATCACCTGTTTATGGATTGTATTGACGTCTTAACGGTATGAAAAAAAAAATACAATATACTGTTGAGAAAGTCGTCTATAAATGTTGGAATTACTTTTTACCACTTTAATATGAAATAGTTGAGTAAAAAAATATGTAACTCGGCAAAATTTTAGAGAAAATGGGCAAAGAATTGCTGTTAATTTCGGCAATTTGGAGCTGTAATTCATAAAAAGAAAACGACAGAAATAATCTATAGATAAAATACTATCCAATACGAGAAAAAAGAAAGAAAAAACAAATTGTGCCAAAAAAAACACGATTCAAAACAACCTAAATCTCACAATAAATTACTCGCCGCAAGTTCGAGTCGGCTTTCCGCGCTTAAATATATTTTAAATCTAATAATTAATATATATTTTTTAAGTCTTATAAGGGGAAAAAATCTAATAATATTTCTGTAGCGACCCTTTGCAATTTCGGCAAAATCGGCAAAATTTCGTATACGGACTCTTAAAAGCATAATAAGTATTCTGCACTGACGCTATGCTACTAGTTACTACTAATATTATATTCTGTGGCTGCTTTTCGTTATATTATTATGTATGTGTTGTATAATTTCATTATACTTAACAATTAATGTAGATGTACAAATATTATAACGGTTTCTGTAATCATTATACCCTCTTACTAATGTGATTGTAAACTGTTGAGTGTTGTGTCATGATATGTGTACTGTGTAGGCTTATCATTGTTTTTTCAAATGCTCGCGTCTGTGACCCACTTTTAAAATGGAGCACGATATTTCATAACGAACTTTGAACTGATAGATGACATCAATATACATAATAATATCATAATAGCTATGCAGATGGCCCTTGGTGATAGTCATTTTTCAATATGAACCAATATTGTTTAAAGCCATCCATGCTAACTTGCTACATTATGAACTTCTGCTGCTACATAACTATGATAGTATTAGGGCGTTTTAGCACTTTCGTCTTCTTTATCGCTTACTTTCGGTCATAAAGGTAATATACCTACCTATTATTAACTTTATGCTTTCTGTACGTCTTAACTCTAATTTTAATGTAGGTTTTCTACACTAAGCCGAAGGTACACATAACTGAACGTATACAAAACTGCAGCCACTATTAAGTGGATTATTTTTGACTTCGGAAATTCAAATAATCAAATTAGATTATAAGAAGAGGTGACCAATATTTCGAGTAAAGATGGCAATGGGCATTGTCCAAAAAAAATCACATGTACTTTTTATATTTTTTTTTTTTTCGTTAAAATAGGGTATTTTAAGAATACAAATTAAATAATTTTGAAATTCATTGGCTAGTTTTTTCTCAATAAATTTTTAAAGTTTCGCTCTGATGTCATCATCGGCGGCCAATTGACCTCTGCAGTATGTTTTTTTTTCCTTTCAATCTTATTTATAATGGCTGGTTCGTCAAATGCAAGTGCTCATAATATGAAAGCTGATACGAGAAGCTTACCAAAAGTTCGAAAAGTAATGTTGGTCGAATTTATTGCTAATTTAACGCCATTGAAGGTCAAACTAAGGTTAAACATATTTGTTCAAAAATATAAGTAACTAATGGGTATTTTTTTTCGTTTATATACAGAAAAACGATCATTGACCTTATTCCTCGAAATGTTTTTGTAATGAGCAAAATTTAAAAAAAATGGACAATCCCCATTGCCTAATACAAAAGCTAGGAATAACACCGCATAGCTAGGTAATATTGCACGAGTCGGTCAAGGCTTACCAGTGCCAAACTGAAGTATGCCCACACAGATTCAATAAATCTAGAAGTATTGCTCTAATGACTGAATATAAATACTAAATACGTAGCTCATATTTAGAAATGCTCATTATAACACATGTCTCGGTGATATTACCCAATCGCGTTGGACTAACTTACATTTCAAAACAAAACAATACACATTATGAATAATCTGCTTCCCAGTATCAGTCTTATCGCCATTTTCCCAGAAAGTTTCTTTCTCTCCCTTCTTCTGGTGCGATGATGTAGAAACACACATTCATGACTAATATTATGAATGCGAAAAATTTTCTGGTTATCTCGACAAGCTAAAACTTTTTAAGCGATTTGGATGTATTTGTTGTAACTTGTAATTGCTATGAAGCTACTTTGAGTGACCGAAAAGGACCAACTAAATTTTATTGCGGAAAAGTTTACGCAGAGTTTATGCTAACATTTTATTATAGACCCAGGCCCAGGCTTTACAGCCAGTATATGAAAGAGATAATACGCCAGCGAGGAGGATAATAAAACGCAAATTCTCGCATTGCTAGTTGCTTATAGCCAACGAATGGTATAATAAAAATAAACCCGCCCCTGTATCACGTATCTTGCGAGAGCAATGCGATAGCAATTATTGCGCGACAATTGCTCCAAAATCGCAATTTCGTATCACGTATCAGCCAAAACAATACGATTGCAATCGATCGCTATACATGACCCCATTGTTTTTATATCCGGCAATCGCTTACGCGATTATTGCTAGTGGATTGTTGATCGCTATTTTTACGTGATAGCCCTGCCGTTAGGCATTTCTACTATTGCTGTACATGTAAACAGAACAACATCTGCCCACGTTGGACTCAGGGCCCCCGCTACCATATGTGCAATGTGTGCAATGCACACGGGCGACATCCTTTAGGGGCGCCAAATCGCCATCTTTAGGGGCGCCAAAACCAAGGACACAAAAAATTTGTCTAAAGGGGCGCCAAAATCCTTTTTTTTGCACACAGGCGCCAGTAGCCGATACGGGGGCCCTGGTTGGACTTTTAAGCCGTTAAATCGAGTTGCATTGGTCGAAATTTTTTCCGTTTTATTTCACAATATTCTAACCACGTACAAAGGTCAGAGTTTATGAATACTATTGTCTGACAGTCTGACGCTAGTTATTAGCCAGTGATTACTCATACGCTTAGAGCACATGAGGAGTAGGTAATCTCTGAGTAACAAATAACAATATAAGTAGGTGTTTAGTGGTAACAATTAATAGGACATAACAATTAATAAGACATAATATTACTGCAATGTTTCCACGCAAGAGGCAAGTGGCAACACCAGCTTGACAGTAGACACAAAAAGCTTTGTTTGGCGTTTGACAACGTTTCTGTCAATATTTTGATATGACGTTTGCAACACGTCGGATTATGGTCGGATTATTAATGATTATCTACTGCAATCTACTGTATGTGCTAGTAGCACACTCTGCTCCTACCTTTGCGTAACATTTCCTATAATATCAGATGCTTATATAAATTATTTTTATTTTTTTATTTTTATGAAATAAGGGGGCAAACGAGCAAACGGGTCACCTGATGGAAAGCAACTTCCGTCGCCCATGGACACTCGCAGCATCAGAAGAGCTGCAGGTGCGTTGCCGGCCTTTTAAGAGAGAATAGGGTAATAGGGGAGGGTAGGGATGGGAAGAGAAGGGAAGGGAATAGTGGAGGGTAGGGAAGGGAATAGGGTAGGGGATTGGGCCTCCGGTAAACTCACTCACTCGGCGAAACACAGCGCAAGCGCTGTTTCACGCCGGTTTTCTGTGAGAACGTGGTATTTCCGGTCGAGCCGGCCCATTCGGGCCGAAGCATGGCTCTCCCACGTATAAAATAATGCTTGTTAGCATCGAATAGGCCAAAACTACTGGCCTAGTAGTAGTTATGGTGGGTGCATCGCTGATGGTTATTTTGCGCATACGGAGTCTCGAGAAAGTGGCAACACATAATATCTAGATTTAAATGTAAGCCATGTCCTATCGGAATAAGGAGATAAACCTGGCTTAGGCTTAACTATTAAGTAAGAAGAAAGTAGTTTCATAATAATGAGAAACGTCTGGCTATCTGTTACTATTGAAGTCTACTCTAGAAATTAGAAAAGCTATTTTCTGTTTATAACGACGCATTGCACTTGCATATTACTGCAGAGTTGCAGACTGATAATAATACATAGATATATACTGTCAATGACAGATCCGGTGCGGATCCGGTGTACCACTTCTCGACACGAGTATATTGGGCTATGAACATTTTCTAAAAGGAGGTGGGAACAGTAAGTAACATAATTTACTACATTACTAAAAAATTTTGATATATATTATGTCAGCAGAAGGTACCTGTACTGCAGAAAATTGTACATTTTGTATACAGGTATACAGTGTGTTTGTGTAAATACCGTTGTCCTTGAAACCATCAAATGAGCCCGTCAAAATTAACAACTTTTTCTATGAGAATAATGCTGGGAACTCAAAAAAAAAATGCCGTCTTCATACCCATGTCCCATACGGATGCCCGGATCGGATATTTGTATGGGTATGAAGATGGATTTTTTTTTGAGTTCTCAGCATTGTTCTCATAGAAAAAGTTGTTCATTTTGACGGGCTCATTTGATGGTTTCAAGGACAACGGTGTTTACACAATCATCTTGTAGACATTAACTACGATAACATGGCGCGCCTCTCCAAATGACTGTTTCAATGTGTGAAGTCACATCCTTATGAAAGAGTTTGTATGTAGTAAGTATTCAACCAATCACTGTACACGTAATATTTCAGATAATGTCACTTATTAACAAGATTTGTTGGTCAACTAATCATAACTAGCCTACCGCGCAAGACAACGCACTTCAAACGTTTTGACAACGCACTTCAAAAGTTTTGAATTTTGGAGGGGCGCGCCAAGTTATCGTAGTTGATCTCTATAATAAAATGATATGTAATGTGTATTGTAATTTGTAGCACGTGTGAAGTACATTCACCTATCCACATTTGGCCTAAGCCCAAATTGAATGGTATAATTCAAAGCAATTTTCATACTTTGTCACTTCTTAAAGTCCCAATGCATATTTATTAATTTCTCACAGAGTTAAAAGTACTGTAGGTCACATAATATGACACATCTAAGTCAGCAAAATTTAAATATACATACCCTATAAGCTCTACGTTGCGGCGTACTTACTATAGTAATTAGTACCTAATAAGTTTACCAAATTTTCAATTAATGCTTCGAATGAAGAATCTGTAATAGTTGACGACTCACAGTATTTTAGATACCAACTTCTTTCGCATAAGTACATATTTTAGCTACCCGCAACTCTGTTGCGCCAAAATTCGTTTATCGCGCGGGAACCGTACATTTTCCGGGATAAATAGTATCCTATGTCCTTTCCCGGGACGCAAAGTAACTCCATGCCAAATTTCAGCAAAATCGGTTCGGCGGTTTGAGCGAGAAGAGGTAACAGACAGACAGACAGACGGACAGACAGACAGACATACTTTCGCATTTATAATTTATTTTATTTATTTATTTAAGCAGTACAATTTTAACTTATATCTATTTGAGAATGTACCTTAAACCTGCAAGGTTTGTCTGGTACACCTTAGACAGTTCACCACGCGCTAATATTTGAACTATATTATATTAGTATGGATATCTAAAAATATGTTTCTTAGGTATTTTCAGAAATTCAGATCTGCAATAATTATTATTATTGTTCTAAAAGAGAGACTAACGGCCGCATCCAGAGACATAAATTAATGATGATTAAACTGAAGTTTAATCACCACTAACGTCTAACAACTGTCAAACATTACGAAGATTTTAGATTTTAGATAGAAATTGAAATTTAATGAAGAGGTTGACAGTTGTTTGAAACTTATGTCAAAATCTTCGTAATGAACATTCGTCTTTATGTGTGGCAGTTAACGCCGTACATCAAGTTAAACTGAATCTCGCGCCAATCAGTAGTCTGCTGGATCCGGCACCTACAAAACGCAGATCCGCGGATCCCGCATGACCCACTTGCATAATTTCTCGGGTTGGAATGTTGGAAGCTTTGATAGCAGTGCTTTGTGCCAAACCCGATCAAAGGCCTTCGCAATGTCCAAACTAACAGCCAATGCCTCTCCCTTCGACACGATCGCCTGAGCCCAACGATGAGTTAGGTACGCCAAGAGATCACCAGCTGAGCGACCCTTACGGAACCCGTACTGTTTGTCACTTAGATTACTAAGTAATCCCTGGCCGTCCAAGTATCGAAGGAGCTGGCTATTGATAATTGATTCCATTATCTAAATATATAAAACTCAAAGGTGACTGACTGACATGGTAATCTATCAACGCACAGCCCAAACCACTAGACGGATCGGGCTGAAATTTGGCATGTAGGTAGATGTTATGACGTAGGCATCCGCTAAGAAAGGATTTTGATAAATTCCAACCTCAAGGGGTTAAAACAGGGAATGAAAGTTTGTATATTATGATAATACTTCTTAACGCTAGCGAAGCCGCGGGCAAAAGCTCGTATCAATATAAATTGGTTATAACGATTGGTCTGTAATTGGAAGGATTTGAGCGGTCACCTTTTTTGGGGATAAAGGTATACCAAGGCTGTCTTTCAGGAAGCCGGTACAAAGCCAGAAGAACACGAGCCGAAAAAGACGCGTTAAGATCAGAGCCAACTCTGGAGCACACTTTTTTAACACAATAGAAGAGAACGGAGGGCTATTTGCACTGAGCGCTGATGAAACCAAATATCCCATACTAGACGTTCCGCGCGGCTTCGCCCGCGTAAATTAGATATTTCACAGACAAATTAGTCCACAAAAAATAGCCTATGATCCTTTCAAATAACTTCCCCCGTTTTTTTCACATTTTCCTCTATTTCTTCGCTTGTATTAGTCTTAGCTTAATAAAATAAAGCCTATAGCCTTTCTCGATAGATGGGTTATCTAACACTGAAAGAATTTTTCAAATCAAACCAGCGGTTCCTGAGATTAGCGCGTTCAAATAAGCCCTTTCAAATAATTTCCCCCCCGGTTTTTTCCACATTTTCATCTATTTATTCGCTTCCTATTAGTCTTAGCGTGATAAAATATAGCCTATAGCCTTCCTCGATAAATGGGCTATCTAACACTGAAATAATTTTTCAAAACGGACCAGTAGTTCCTGAGATTAGCGCGTTCAAACAAACAAACAATCAAACAAACAAATTCTTCCCCTTTATAATATTAAGTATAGATGATGCTCGTGCATCGTGGTATGGTCGGCGGTTTCTGTCCCCCGTCATCTCGGGTCAAGTTAATTTGACGCAAAGAACTTGTCCAGAAGATCGGCTTTGTATTTTACGTCATGGGCCAACGAATTTTCGACGCGTAGGGATGGTAGGGTTGCCTTGCAGAAATTCCCTTCAATAGCTTTGGCCACAGACCAGAATGCACGTGTTCTCGAAGGGAGGCGCTCGAGTCTCTCACCAATTATATTGACGTGCTGTTTCTTTGCCCGAGTGATCTCTTTCTTGAGTACTTCATATTTTTATATGTGCTGGTATTTAAATCCCGAGCAGATACTGCATTGGCTCAGGATTGGTAATCCTTCTGATTCCGGCGAGAAGCTTTTTTGGTGGATGAACCAAACCAGGGACGAAATCTGCCGCAAGTTGGCACGACAGAGGATGGAATAAAAAGCTTCATCCCTTGCATCACCACATCAGCAATGGAGTTGGCAGTGTTGTCGGGATCATCCGGCGAGAAGCACAAGTGTCCTCAAGAATATGTAGGATTCAAAAAACGACCGCATCCCATCCCAGTCCGCTATTCCGCTGTATTTAACAGCACTAATGGTATTTAATAAGGCACAGTGGCGAGGGGTGAATATTTTGAGAAGGGAAGCCGGAGTAAAAAATCTACTTACCAATTTTGGTAATTTATAATTGAATGACATGCTTTTAATTTTCAAAACTAAGTTTGGAAAAAAAAGTTTCCTTCGACAGCAAAATATAATCTGTCAGACAACAGTCTTGCTGAATTAATGCCATATTTTCCGAACTACACGATTACGTCGTACGACTCACAATTCACAAGTCACAATATAAATTAATTTAATTCACGACACTCTTCTAAGTTCTAACGCTAAAACAAAATTTAAATTCGACAAAACAAAACAAACGACATGTTGTTTACAAACACACTATCCGCCATATTAATATGTCAATCTAAAAACCAGCAAAATAAAAATGTATTACGCGCCTGTCATATTTAGTACCGCTAAAGGCATTCTTAATAAAGTCGTATTACAAAATATCCTACCAAAATAAAATGTATTACGCGCCAGCAAAAGTATAATGTCGCTACATTCATTCTTAAATTCGAATCATAGCAATTTTACTTCATGACTCATCTATCTCGCTTGCACTTGTGGGTTGCTAATTAACCTTTCTCCGTAATAACTCGTCGGGCATCGAGTTATTTCCAAGTATATATCGCGCGTGCTAGAACGAGACAGAACATGACGACCAGTTTACAGGAATGAAAAGGACAGATGCTTACTATGAACTGTCGTTGTATGGAGAAATAAGCCGCTAATCCACGGCTTGATTCTCTGCGCCCGCACATTGCATTGCCTTTTAAAATTTGTAGGCGATAGTTATTAATTCAAAGTATGTATTTCAAGTGAGAGAAAAATTTATTGCATATAACATTGTGAATTCAAAGTTTTTTAAGTAGGTATGTAAAATATTTATTAGATAAATATGTCGTTGGCCCATATATTCGATTTTTCTAAGCCCTAAGGGAAGCCGATGGGAATCGGGTTATATGGACGCTTCGCCACTGAATTAAGGCAATGATCCGATGATCCAAGTGGTGCGGTCATGGATGCTTGGTAGCCATCAGGATTTGAAGTCAGCAACTCAGCAGAATATCTAACAAGGAAGGATTCTGACCTTAAAATTCAATTTGTTATTATTTTTAGCAATATTCCGCGAAAAATAATTTCCACCTTTAAGTAAATGAGTGAGTGCACGCATAGGCATGCGTACAGCACCTCCCTCCTCCCACACTGCCTATGCGTACACTCGCATGCAAGAACTTGCAAACACCACCACCACACAAGCAATAATGTTGGCAAATCCGTGCAAGGCCCCTCACCACCATGCAGGTTGAAAACCTCGACGCGCGTTTCGCTCCAACACCGGAGCATCCTCAGGATGTGGACTCTACGAACATGTTCGTAGAGTCCACATCCTGAGGATCAATCCCGCGGGATTGAATAAGGTGCGGGATTGCAATCCCTAAACTTAACACAAAGAAAGAGGTAAATCGTTAACTGGAAGAGACGGACGTTGCAGTAGGCGCTAGGCGGAGTGTAATCACCTCGCGCGCTGTGCCAATTCCGCTCTAGGTCAGGTTCACTGCTTCATGGACAAACATCGCCTAATACAAACCTAACACGTTTAACGTATAAAAGTATACAGAAAATACGTAAATATTACGAAATTGAATTAAAATGATCGTAGGTACCAAATTAAAAATTTCAATGATATCTACTACTAATATTATAATTGGGAAGAGTTTGTTTGTTTGTTTGTTTGTTTGAACGTACTGGAACAATTTTTATGTTATTTGGCACACATAAAGAATAGACCACGTGAAAGGAAATAGGTTTCTTTTTTTTTGCCGAAAAATGTACGGTTTCCGTTACATTCCTAAATTAGGCGGGCGAAGCCGTGCGGAACATCTATCATATTAACTATTCAATCGATGTACGGGAACAACTATAAACTATAGTCCACGCGGACGAAGTCGCGGGCAACAGCTATTATCAATAAATTATAAGATTATTGATAATGACTTGGTAATATTAGGTTTTTAATTTTTATTCTATGTCCTGATTAGTGTTATTTAAAGTTTCACCCTCCACAATAATTATAACCATCAGATTAAACATTTTTTTAAATCAATTTATTTATTCATCTTCAAAATATTTTACGTCTTCGACACCCCAACGCCATCTATGTTTGCTTGTACTGAGTACAACATCCACGTCTAGTCCTCAAGAGATGGCGGTACAAGACCTTACGAAATACTTATAGTGATGAAGAGGTAACAGACAAAAAGACCACCAACTTTCAGTCACCTTTATGTGACCAGTGACCAGGAGCGGGATACGCTAAAAGAAAGCTAGGGTATACAATATACATATCTATACTTATTATAAAACAAAGTTGATTTTTTTTCCCTCATGTCCCTTTGTTCCCTTTAATCTTTAAAACTACGTAACAGATTTTGATGATTCTTTCAGTGTTAGATAGCCCATTTATCGAGGATGGTTATAGGCTATATTTTATCATGCTACGACTAATAGGAGCGAAGAAATAGAGGAAAATGTGGAAAAAACGGGGAAAATTATTTGAAAGGGCTAACTTGAACGCGCTAATCTCTGGAACTACTGGTCCGTTTTGAAAAATTATTTCAGTGTTAGATGCCCATTTATTGAGGAAGGCTATAGGCTATATTTTATCACGCTAAGACTAATAGGAGAATGTGGAAAAAACGGGCGAAATTATTTGAAAGGGCTTATCTCGCGAACTACTGGAGCAATTTTTATGTTATTTGGCACAGATAAGAAGTAGACCACGTAAAGGATCATTTTGATCATTTTTTTAGTGGCTATATATTTTATACCCGTGCGACGCCGGGGCGGGTCGCTAGTACTTAATATACTTAAATAATATGAAAATAGCACTTTCTTAACTAAGATCACAATATTTAATAGTATCAAGATTATTATTGACTTGACTGAGATTTCAACATAATAAGTAGCTAAGTAATAAAAAAGATATTTTATTGCAACGTTACCCTTATATTTCTCGTATCGCATCACTTTCCAGATTTTGATTGCTTTTTATGTGTTTATTAAACACATTCAGAACATAATAAATAAAATCTAATTATTTGCGTTTAGATACTCTAATCTCTGACTTTACAATTTGTAGTCAAATGCATTAGGTAATAATATTTCATTTTATGACTGGCGTGTCACAGGAGGAGGAGAAAAAAAAAATAAAAAAATATATTTAAATATCGTTAGTCTAGTTAAAATTGGAGAGCGGCTGAACCGATTTGGCGAATTTTAATCTTGAAGTATTCGTGGAAGTCCAAGGAAGGTTTGCACAGTGAGAAAATAATAATATTATGTTTGGAGAAAAGTGATACGACCTTCACATCCTGTGTACTTACAATATATGAACCCTCTGATTGTTATCAGATTTAAGGCAGCATTCGTATACGTAGATAATTTTTTGCTACTATATTCTAATTTATACCATCTCCCCAGGCCCGAAATAATAGACGTAGTACATTACTCGTAAACATAGTTCAGGTATTAACATATTTTACGAGATCATAATAATTATTACTAATTAGGTTGTGATTGCAGTTATGGTTGATGAGTATAATAATTGCTGGGTACAGTGGTATAAAAATATAAGCTGCTCTACTCTACCTACTAGTTTCAATACGTCATGTCACGTGCAAAAACAGTATTGCACACTGTATATCTGGGGGCACGGCAGTGCCCCAGCCAAGCTTTTTAGCAAAGGCACGGCCGTATCATACTTTTCTCGAAGCGGTTCGCGGTTATTTCACACCCCTTTTATCTTCGATGTTAACAAAGCTATTGATTTAAAATTTCGGTCACTAGGAGCAAGTATTAAAAGTAGCTTAACTTAACCTCCAAATTACATGAAATTTCGATAAATAGTTTAGTAGTTACGGATGGTCAAAGTTACTACATTTTGTCACTGACTGACAGATCATCAAAATTCTAAGGTACTTCTAGCAGACTTAGAACCTTGAAATTTGGTACCCGGATAGGTCTTTATTCACAATGAAAGGAAAAGTTATAAAACCGGCCAAGTGCGAGTCGGACTGGCGTATATAGGGTTCCGTACCGTAAATTTGTATGGGAGCCCCCCTTTAATAATAAGTTTATTTAATTTTTATTATTAATTATTAAAGTTAACATAAAATTGAGCGTTTTCTAAAATTTTCAAAAACCTTAGTCTTACCATTAGGACATAGAGCAAAAATAGGGAAAAAATCGTGTCTGTTGTATGAGGCCCCCCTTTAATAATTTATTTTATTTTTATTAGACTATTAGCTTTTATATCCATACCAGAAATACATAATTTGTGAAAATCGTAACTATCTAGCTATTGCGGTTCTTGAGATCCAGCCTAGTGACATACAGCGTATGTGACTTGACTAGTGGCATTTAGCGAAGACTTATTAATAATAGGGCCCTGTTTTCATCCTTTGGACTGAAATTGAAAAATAATAATATAACACTTTAAGTATTAAATAACATAAAAGATTTTTATGTTTGTAACTTTGCAAGAACAGTATGAGTTTCGACTGCATATTTGTTTGACGTACAAAAGGCTTTAAGTTAGTTATGAACTTAATGAAATGGTATTAATTATATAAAAAATGATATTAACAACGTTAATAATGGTACCTATCCTATTGCATCAAAAGAAAAAAGAACATAATGAAGCAAATTAGCTATGACGTTGTAATTTATTATTAGATATCACAAACACGTGTACGTTAAAATTTTAATAAAAATAACATACAAAAATAATTCGTACATTGGTAGACGTACCTACATAATATTATGTACTTAGCTGTAATTCTTGACTTAATTACAATAAGTATAAGAAAATGACATAAGTATTTTGAAATTAATAATTATTTAAGTAATTACAAAAAATATTTTTTACTTAATTTGTATTGATATTTGACGCACATTTTCATTTTCATTTTTATAATAACTTTGCTTGCACATTTTTATTTTTTATAGAATAAGCATGATAAATCCTATATCCATACTAATATTATAATATGTACCTAAATGCAAAGTGGTTTTGTCTGTCTGTTACCTCTTCACGCCCAAACCGCTGAACCTATTTTGTTGAAATGTTGTATGGAAATATTTTTTTAAGGTTGTTTTTAAGGTTTACTTAACTTATATACCTACGTGTTATTAATTCGTGTGCCATAATCAAATATTATCAAAATCGGAGACATTGACTTTTTTTCCTGTCCGCTTGACGTGGAATGCCCCTCAATCACAATAGATAAATCCTGACTCCCGTCCTCGATGTATTATGATTTATGATGGCAGGTATAAACCATGCAGCTTCAAGTGGGTTAATAAAATACTTATCGTAAGTAGGTATATCGCTCATGACAGAATTTCGAATGTAAATTGAAAAGGGAGTGCTTCCGCTGCCAGCGCCGCGCCGGCTCCCAAAAATATCAGTAATGGGAACCGGCGGTAAGTATACTGCCGGCAGCTGAGATATAAAACAACGGCTGCCGGCGCCGGCACTCAAAATGGGTGCCGGTAAAAATGCGTAAAACGCTACTAGGTTCCAGTCATGGCTCCAGTTAACAAATTTTAAAAAGAAATACCTCATATATAGTTCGACAAGGCTTTAAATGAATATGTCAATGATGTCAATGCCTCAATGGGCGCTGCTGGTAAAGGATAACTGTCAAAATGACGTTTTTGTATGATAGAAGCGTTAGTTCCTTTTCTCGCCACGTTCTTTTCCAAAGGTGGAAGTTATATGTTCGCCTGCTGATATTTTAGTTTTTTGTGATGCATTTTGATCAACTGCTACCAAAAAGTAAGATTTTGCACCACAGTACTTATATACCACGGTTCCGAAGGTGCTGAACAGAACTTCGGACTCCTCACTCCTCGTACATGTTTGAGAGTTTCAGCGTTGTTTAAAGAAACATACAGAAACAACACACACATAACACATAATATTATGCATAAGGGCCGGGACACAAAAACACGGCACGACGCCGTACGGCGCCGTACCGTGGGTTTTTTACGGCGCGCGTCCGCACTGCGCCGTACGGCGTCGTGCCGTGTTTTTGTGTCCAGGCCCTTATCATAATATTATGTGTTGTGTGTGTGTTGTTTCTGTATGTTTTTGTGTCCCGTCCCTTATGCTACTATGCAGATCAAGTTAATCATCATCATCATCACTACCATTAAAACATGCATCCTCACATTATGACTTTATTATTAGTACTTTTCAATTTTCATATACCTTTACTTAGTCCAAGACTGATGTTTTTGATCATTATTCTGTCATTTGACAAGGATGTCTGCCGAATAGGCGCCGGCAGCCTATTCGGCAAACATCACGTGACTTCGGAAAACTTCGTAAAACGGCGCCGGCAGCCATTTCGGCAACCGGCGCCGGCAGCGCAGGCACTCCCAAATTGAAAATAATAATATGTAAATTATCATCTAATGTCTAAACTCCACATAGCTGCTGTTGGAATTTGGAAGTTGGAAGCGTAGAATGATTTATCCTTTTTTTTTCAAATCTATAATGAGTGTCCCAAAATTGAATATGACGGTAACAACAAAGGTGTGTAAACACACTTAGCATCTGTAAGTGGGTACGCGTGAGTCGCTTAGCGCAATATAAATCGGCATCGATGCTCGCTCGACCGCTCACTCCAGTGACAGTCGCCAGTCGCAGTTCGTGTTGTTCCGTTAGTACGATAGTTGCCGTCGCGACTCGCCGAAGTGGAATCCGAAGTGGGAAAATTCCGGGAAATGGGAAAAAGTGAGTACTCAAAACCTAGATTGATAATAACTAGAAAATACTAGGGGCTGCGCGGATATGTAGGATTGAAGATAATAAGTTAAAATCTATATCAGGCAAACGCATTTGGACAGTAGGCATCAAAATTCGGTTAATTAATATTAAAATTAAATAAGGATTTTAATAGATAACTTTATAAATCTACTCGAGTAACACGAGGAAATTTTACGAAAAATAGTCCACTCGTGTATGTGGGTATAACAATATTGTTATTAGTGTTTTAATTACGATTTTAATTTTATGTGCAAATTAACGTTCTCAATTTATTCAAATTACATAAATCACATTGTTGATAATGTTTTTGTGTATTAAGAAAATAAAAATCCTATTAATATAAAAATATATTGCCTAGAGATGAGGGTAGAGAAATAGAATTTAATATGCATCGGTTTAAACAGCAAAAACGACTACATAATAGTTTAACATTTTCTAGTACACTACTACATTTTCTAGTACTAGACACAAAGCTTTTACAGAATAAAAAAGATAATAATTAAACCGTGTTTCGTTAAATAAACACATAATGTAACTCTGTATAACATACGATATTTAGATCAGTCACCGCCCACCGGTAGGTCTGTTTTACTGGGGTCGAGAGTCGCGAAAACTGCTTGTTTGGGTATATTTTCTATGGCGAAATCGCTGAACTGCGGTTGTACTACGGTCGGTATATTCTAGGTCGGTGGCGAACTGGTGGTAACTGCAGGTAATTGGTCGTAATAATCCGTGGTTAATCTCTCAAATTGTTAGGTAGGAAGTTACCAAGCTATGATTTAGAATTTTAGACTATAATTATATTGGCGACAATGAATTAAAATGCAGATTTTCTTAATAGACCGCAGTAGACCGTCATTTTATAATTTTTAATCACAAAACCGGTGTGCGGAACTTACTCAATGTTCTAGAATTCATAAAAACAGATAACCTATGGCCTCAAACTTCAAAGGAACATTTTAATTTTATTATGCCTTTTAAATAAAAAAAAATAATTCAAGTTTTTTATTTAGTGCAGTTTTTCAAATAAAACATCTACAATCCGCATATTTAACTTAATAAGTATTTATGTCATGTTGGTATCTAAGAACCTACAATTTTTTTATACTTGATACAAAAAGAAAAGAACTTAGATTGTAACTGGAAAAATATTATTTACCTATCATTAAAATCTGCAACGCATGCAAAACTGTTTATTTGTGTTTACTTAAACAAATTATTATTATGATGCACTAAGTATTTTGTGACTTGTGAGTCACGTGTCAAGAATCTTAGATACATCCATACTTCCATACTTCCATACTAATAGAACACTTCGAAACAAAATGATGGCATCGTAGTTTACTATAAAACTCAACTTGATATT
This sequence comes from Lysandra bellargus, assembly GCA_905333045.1. Taxonomy (NCBI): domain Eukaryota; kingdom Metazoa; phylum Arthropoda; class Insecta; order Lepidoptera; family Lycaenidae; genus Lysandra; species Lysandra bellargus. The sequence continues at coordinate 3,817,798 of HG995346.1, read as the reverse complement.
GTCTGTGAGTTTCCAGCTTGTGAGGATTGCAACTGCATGGTTATAAAATGTGGGAATGAAATCGCTTTTGTTGCTATTTATAGATCTCCTTCGCAGAAAAATATCGATAAATTTATCTCCTCGCTAAATGAAGTTTTGATTAGCCTCTCCTCATATAAAACTCTAGCAATTATAGGAGACATAAACATAGATATAACTCTCAGTACAAAGGATCTTCGTTCTCAGGACTATTTGGATCTATGCAGTTTCCACGGCTTACTACCTTCTCACAATTTTCCAACAAGAGATAATAAAACTTGTCTCGACCACATTATATTAAAAACTCAACGGCCATCAAAAACTCTTGTCTTAAATTCCACAATCACCGACCATCAAGCTGTATTACTTAGTCTAAAAATAAAAGAGAAACGAGCCTTTACTTATTCCACCTCTCGAAAAATTAACCAAGAAGGGATAAAATCGGACCTGTCATGTACAGATTGGAAACCTATTTACGAACAAAATGATGCCAATACTGCTATGCAGTATCTTGTTAAAAATATCCAATCCGCTATCAACTCTAACTCGGTAGAAATTACGCTTTCTCGCCGTAAAAAAATAATTAGACCGTGGATCACCCCTGGCCTATTAAAATGCATAAGACACCGTGATAGGCTCCATGACAAATTGAGACACAATCCAAATAACGACATTCTTAAAATCACCTACACAAGATACAGGAACTTCTGCAATAATTTATTAAAAAAGATAAAGAGGGAGTATGATACAAATTTACTAGAAAATGCTAAAAATAACAATAAAAAACTATGGGATACTATAAAAAACCTGACCTACACAAGTAAATGTAAACAGCATGCATCTTACCTACTAAATTCTCGAGATCCTAAGGAATCAATAAACAAAGTTAACGACTATTTTGTATCCATTGGTGAAAAATTGGCTGGCAGCACCATTAAATGTAAAAATAAAGAACATATAAATTATCGCATAAAAAATAATTGTAGTACACCCATCAATTCTTTTGTTTTGCTTGAAACGGATATCAATGAGGTAGAAACTCTGATAAGGAGCTTAAAAAATGCTTGCGCTGTGGGATGGGATTGTATTCCGAATGTCCTTCTTAAAGAAAATATACATACCCTCTCGCCATTGCTCGCACACATTTTCAATTTATGTTTGTCTCAGGGTCAGTTTCCTAAGGTTTTGAAAAAGTCAGTGGTCCATCCAATATATAAAGCGGGCGAGAGAGACCGTGTCACAAATTACAGACCCATTTCTATATTACCATCGATTTCTAAAATTCTAGAACGTATTATTAATACACGACTAATAAAATATCTAGAACATAATCATATTCTGTCTCCAAATCAGTTTGGTTTTAGAGCTAACCGATCGACTACTGATGCGGTTCATGAAGTTGTAAGCTTTATAATTAATAATATGGATGTGGGTAGACCAAGTTTAGGTATATTTTTAGATCTGGCAAAAGCATTTGACACGGTCTCTACAACGCTGCTTGTTAATAAACTGGAAGCTATAGGAGTTAGAGGTAAACAATTAGAACTCTTCAAAGATTATCTCACGGATCGATCCCAAAGCGTAAAAATTGAAAATGAACTAAGCGATGACTTGCCTGTGAGCTATGGCGTTCCTCAGGGAAGTATATTAGGTCCAACTTTATTTTTGATATACTTAAACGACCTTTGTAATCTAAGTTTATTAGGCGGAAAAATTATATCTTACGCGGATGATACTGTCCTTCTTTTTTCTGCAGAAAGCAAAAATATGTTATTTAAGCTTGCTCAATGTGGCCTCAACTTTGTCACCCATTGGTTACAGAACAACTTCCTTACACTAAATGCAAGTAAAACACAATTCATAGCCTTCTCTATCCGAAAGCAAAAAGAATTAGATACCACCATAAATTTAACTGCCCACTCTTGTTGCAATGAAAATAAGTGTTCGTGCTCCCCTTTAAACCAGGTATCATCTCTAAAGTATTTAGGTGTCATCATCGACAGTGCATTGTCTTTTAGTGCCCATATTGATATGCTCACGTCAAGACTTAGAAAATTGACATATGTTTTTAAAAATCTACGACACATCGCTAATAAAAGTCTTATGAAGCATGTGTATCAAGCACTAGGGCAGTCTATAATCCAATATTGCATTACGATTTGGGGAGGCACTTTTAAAACTAAGATGAAGCCACTTGAAGTTGCTCAGAGAACACTATTAAAGGTAGGCAGCTTTCGTCCATTCTTGTATCCCACTTCCTTACTATACCAGTCCTCCGAAGTACTATCAGTCCGCCAGTTGTTCATAATGCAGACAATTTTGAGACAACACACTAAACAACTTTTTCTTAAAGATCTATACGCTAAAAGACGAAACAAGAATATTGCAGAGGTCCCAAAATTTAGACATGCCTTTGTCAACAGATACTACTGTTTCCTAGGTCCATTCCTATATAATAAAATAAATAAAGAAGTAAATATACACCCTTTAAGCAAATCAAGATGCAAACAAAAAATGTTTAAATACCTACACCAACTAACGTATGATGAGACTGAACAACTGCTATTAAGTAAGAAATAACATGTAATTATTGTTTTTTTTTTTTTTTTGTAAGTATACTAAAGCTAAGTACATGTTTTTGTCAATTTATACTACTCTCCAATGTTTGTATAATTAATTCTGTATTCAGATAATTTATAATGCTTTATTTTAGGTCCTTTATTTTGTAAAATTAAATACCTAGTACTATGATCCTGAAATTTAAGTAATGATAAGTTATAATATGCATAATAATTTATTTAATTGTATTGTTGTAATATTTTAGTAAATTAATTTAATTACTGTAAAATGAGTCGAAATAACGTTAATAAGCTTACAACTTGTTTCTACTAAATTATAGAGTCATTGCAAACTGAAGAGCACTGTGGTCCGAAATACAGACTTGATCTAGTTCGGACACAGATGACTTACCAGTGTACATTTTTTGAATATCAAAATTATTATAATGTCAAACTTTTACTTGTAAGTGTTTTCTATGTGCTATATATGTAATTAATTTTGATGAGTCAATAAATTATTATTATTATTATTATTATTAAAAATATTATAAATGCGAAAGTGTGTCTGTCTGTCTGTCTGTCTGTTACCTCTTCACGCCCAAACCACTGTACCGATTTTGCTGAAATTTGGTATGGAGATACTTTGAGTCGCGGGAAGGGACATAGCACACAGGATAGTTTTTATTCCGAAAAAATGTACGGTTCCCGAGCGATAAACTAATTTCAGCGCAACGGAGTTGCGGGCATCGTCTAGTTTAACTGTATAATGTTTGATCGAGGAAATTTATTTCGGGCTAATGGGGAGGGTAATTAACACTTAATGTGGTATTTTTCCAATATCATATTTCTATTTCTTTGATAGCAGCGGTGCGGAGACTTGTGTGGTTGCGATTGATGTAGAATGTAATATGCATTATGTAATATGTATATTTATTATTTTTATATCCAGTCAAAGTTATTGAACAGAGCAGTTCAATAACTTTATAACCTACTATTTTGTGCATTTCCGTTTGTGTGCATGAGCCCTGTGGGCTGTGACCTGTTAGGCGGCCTGCCATGCCATCAGTACTAACACCAACCGTATCGATCGGCTTCGTCGTATCGGGGGCTTTAGAGAAGAATGCCTGTAATATTTATTCCAATTACAATATTGCAAACCTTAGCAAGTTGGGTAGCAGGTGCAGCTGGGTGACATTTCAATATTATTTTTAACAGTTCAAACATAAGAGACCACAAATATTAATTGCCAATTAATATTTTTTTAGGGTTCCGTGCTCGTAGGGTAAAGACGGGATACCAAGAATTCGATGTCTGTCTGTCCGTCTGTCTGTCTCCAGGCTGTATCTCAAAAACCGCTATTATACATATTATAGCTAGATTTATGAATTTTTCACAGATTGTGTATAATATATTCTGTTGCCGCTATAACAACAAATACTAAAAATAAAATAATTTGAATATTTTAGGGGGGCTCCCGTACAACCATAGATAAAGTCGTACAACAAACGTTTTTTTTTTTTTTTTGCTATTTTATGCTCGATGAATAATGGCAATAGGTACTACACTTGAAATGTTCACAAAATCTCAATTGTATTTATATGTATAATAACTAGCTGTCCCGGCAGACGTTGCTTTGCCATAATACATAATATAAAGTGTTTCGCCCATATTATTTTATTGAAGTGACTAAATAAGTATGTCACCATGGCAACGTCGTTCGCTATCTCGTCGCACAAACAATGGTCGCCGTCAGTCTCAGCTAGGTTGTAATAATTTACTAATTATTCAACAAATGCACTTATCAATATAAAAAGTAGCCGGTAACCGATTCTCAGAAGTCAGACCCACTGATTATGCATACAAAATTTGGTAAAAATCAGTAAAGCCGTTTCGGAGGAGTTCGCTGACTAACATTGTGACACGAGAATTTTATATATAAGATAATTGATAGTAAAATTTAAATAAAATAAATAATTAAGGGGGGTTCCCATACAAATACGAGTAACTATTTTTTTGTCTATTTTTGCTCTGTACTGGTACGGAACCCTTCGTGCGCGAGTCCGACTCGCACTTGGCCGATTTTTTATCTCTATCAGAGTACGCCTCTATTGTTTAACGTCAATACTTTTTTCAACGAAATATTTTGCAATGTTTATATTCCTTCAGTTGCTTCTTATTATTTGAGGAAATGAGTCGTTTATTTAAATATAATATTTGATTAATCATCGCAACCAAATCGAATATGTGTAAGAAACTAAAAGTCTGCCTTTTATATCTGTTAATGGGTGAGGCCGCCAATTTTTGCTGATATGACGCAGAAAAATTTTGCGAGAGAAAGAAAATTGGTGAATATCTACGCTGCTTGTGACGTTGGGGCACCAAAATTGTAGCGAATTTATTCCTCCACGCTATCATAGCGTTGAGAAATATGACGTTTAAGCACCAAAATAGTAGCGTAGAGGCTATCATAGCGTTGAGAAAATCAAACTTATCTCTTTAAATAATACACAATGCGGTTTTTATTATAGCCCCAAACATGGCCCTTTTGACTACTCACATGATGCGTTGATAGTTTTATGTGAAACAGTAATATTTACATTTGTGTCACAAAAAAACTTCCTTTGAAAAAACTGTGTACACATTCCGACTGAGGTTCAAATGTGAACTGTCGAGAAATGGCGGATATTACGAGATTTTCCATAGAATACGTAAAAACTGAGCGTTTACCTTCCTTAACACCCAAGGATAACAATAAATCGGTATTAATGATGACGTTTAAAATGTGGGGTAGAATTGATGTTTCTAACGATTCATTTGATTTTAAAAAGTTTATAAAGAAAGCTATCTTAAAATACTATAAGAATTAGATGAGGTAATAGCCATTTACATGAGTATTCATAACATATCAGATTTATCTTCAAATCTGTCATACTTACTGCTACAGCGACAGTTAAAGTGCACCTCTTCCATGGCGGATTGTATATTTTAAGCTATTTTCTTATCTTTTTTATGTTTAATTGTAAATATATTTTTAAACTATTATTGGAACTCAAATAATTCTAATGCATGCTTGAGTACTTTATTTTCTTCGTTAGAATCAGTTTTCGAGCATAAGATAAACGCAATACTTTTTAAAATACAAAGGGCGGAGAAAAATAATTGCAAAATCAGCAAAAATTGGCGGCCTTGCCCTAATACCAATGATAATAAATAAAAAAACTCAAAGAATATCATTGGTTAATACTCTAACATAGTGTACCTACAGTCTTTAGAAATCTAAGAATTTTGCGTTACCCGTCAAGTATTCCGTGCTTATTCATCTTTTACTTGCAGTTTCGCAGCACATGTTGTCGGATGTGTCGACGCTGCCCTTGGTGCAGCTGGGCGACTTCACCCTGCAGTTCGAGCTGGATGAGCCGCGAGATTCCGTCAAGGAGATAGCCAGGCGCGAGCTCCGGGAAACCCCAGATGTCGTCCAGCCTGCCATTGAGGGGCTGCGCAGGTTGCTAGTCGGTAAGAAGTTGGTTTTCCATTCAGCGTATTATCCTAGAAGTTGAGTCATCAGGTGGCGTATGTAACTGGGGCGAGTTATGTGTATCAATCTGTGGTAGACCACACACCACAAATAACCTATGATCACGACCGTGGATGTAATAATCAAAGAATAATAACATCACAACGGGTTAATTATGTTAAGACATATTTTATTGTCTTCACTCTTGACATAACCCAACCAAACACCGCAGTAGGTTTATAAATCAATTTCTCTAATGCATGAGGAAAATACTGTGTGATTACGAAATTAATATAACTTATTGTTTAATGTCTATTAACAAAAATTATATAATAAATATTATTATTATATTCAATTGAACATTGAACACAAAAACTGCTGTCAATCAACTTGAATCCAAAATATTTAAATCGTTAACGTTTCACACGATCCCGGGTGAAGTAACGGCTTTTCTTACATATTATTCAAGTAGATAATTTAGTTTATGTGTGAGTCTCTAAATTATCTGCTTAGTATTTTAACTGAAGTTAAATTGATTTCAGCTGATGAAGAGTTGTACGTACCGCACGAGAGTGACGCGTGGCTCATCAGATTTTTGCGCCCCTGCAAATTTTACCCCGAGAGCGCGTATGATCTGGTAAGTTTGTTATTTGGCTTTGTTTTTACTCTAAGCAAAATACTGGCACCTATAGAGCCTGGTTAGAGAAACGATGCTAATAATCTTGTTGTAAAACAAAAAACACTCTACCTGTAAATTAATAAAATAAATAAAAATAGCTTTTATTTTCCTACCACCAATTTACAGAAATATACTAGAGAACAAATACAATTTAATTAACAAAAATAACAAAATATAACATTTCTCTTACTAAGTATACAATTTTAACTATTACTATATTTTTTAAATAATATTACAATGTTATTTTTATGTAACAAAATTTTTGGTAGCAGTCGCCTCTACGGCGTAGGCCTCTCCTAAAATCCTTCCAAATAATTGTTTCTCGGGCTACTTACATCCAGTTATTATTTCCACACCTGTCTCTGAAAATTTTTTAGAGACTCTACCTAAAACTAATTTTTAATTTGTAACTATAAGGTCGAATAAACAATAATAATAATTTGTCAGAAGTTAGTTATTTTATTCTGAAGTTGCAAAACAACAGAATCTAATTCCATCAGTTTTTTAATATAAATATAATATCCGATGTCTTATAGATTAAAAGGTACTTCGCGTTTAAAGTGAAGCATCACAAGCACTTCGACGACCTCATCCCCAGCAAGGAGCAGAACGTGTTCAACCAGAACGTGCTGCACGTGCTGCCCACCCGCGACCAGCTCGGCCGGAGAGTGCTCGTCATTGAGCTTGGCAGTGAGTATTAATGCCCATGTCCTCAGTTGGAAATGTAAAGTACTATCAGAGCAATGAGTGTATCACCAGGTGCCGCTATGTAGTCTTAGTATCAATTCAGACCGCAACGCGACGCGTAAATGCATTTCTAAATTTGTATGGATTTGACGGATTTGACGGACGATGTCACGATATATTATAAAGCGGTCATACTCCAGTCATTATATTATGCATTTGGAAATGCAAATGTACCGAGAAAGCCAAATTTTGGATATTACGTGGGAGATAGCTAGAAAAGCTTAAGTTCAAATTGTCGACCAAAATAACCTTGTGGGTTTTCCGCCATCTTGAAAAAAGGATTAAATTGAGTTTTTTCATCATAACTCGGTTCCCCGTCGAGATCCAAAAAAAGGGGTTTCATATTTCGACTGGGAACCGAGTTATGATGAAACAACTGAATTTAACACTTTTTTCAAGATGGCGGAAAACCCACAAGTTTTTTTGGTCGACAATTTATAGCCATCCCCCACGTAATAGCCAAAATTTGGTTTTCTCGGTTCATTTGCATTTCTAACCCGATTTTTCCGATGTAATGACTGTACTATCTTGTGTCACAATAATACCTATGCCTATTTGACACGATAGAATAGGCTCTATGGATACATAGCAGCACCTGCCCCCCTAGACAAGCGGCAAGCGATTATCGTAAACGCTACGCTAACGTCACAAAATGTATGGTATTTGACATTAGTATTCGCTAGCGAAGCGATGACTTATGTCAAATCGCATACATTTTGTTAGCGTTTACGACAATCGCTTGCCACTTGTCTAGGGGGGCTGGTGGCAAATAGAATTTCATACACCCTCATTGATTCATTGGGTACATTCAGATGGTTAATTCGTAAGCACTAAGCAGATTCATTAGTTATGCCCTTAAACAGCGTAGACCCGCCTTCTGCTCATGAATTCATTTGTCTGATGGTACAGTATGTACTTACATCTTTAATTTTTGGTATTTATTTCGAGTAGCTTTAGTTGTCACCGAAGCTGTATTAATGTGAATTCAACAGAAATTTTACGATCGTCTACATTCAGATTCTTTGTATCACACCATCATTTTATAATCATTAATATTCTTTAAGTCTATTGTCTGGCAGCACGTTTCGACTACATACGATGCACATTATGCTATTATTTCTTGATGTGTTCCGCGTACATAGCACATATTTAAAAATTCATTGTTTGTAGGTATCAAATGTCATTTGCCATGTACAAAAGTCAACTATAATGATCCGTTATTATTCACGAGATTGACAAGGAAACAAATAACAAAGAGCAGGGCAAAAAATAGGAAACGTCTACGGTGTTTACACGTCAAGTTGGAACTTCGAACAAGTTTTTGCTGAAGTTCAAAGAATACATATTCGGCATAGTTTCAATTGGCTCTTCAAGTATCCAAGTTTTTATTCCATTCAAAAATGCGAATAATAAAAACTAAGGAAAATAACTGTTTCAAAAAATTTATTCTGATTCTAAAAAATGTGACCCGAATACATGCATACTTTATGCTAAAAGAGACCCGAATACATGCAAGAACTTTGTGTAACTATACAAATGACAAATTATTGTCAACGGCTTTATTTTGTCAATGCGAATGTAGTGTTTCGTAGCTATTGTCATATTATTTTAGTGTGCGAAAAGAACCTTGAGAACCAAATTCAAAACGAATGAAGTAATGGAGTAACGTTTCCTCAATTTTTATTATTCGTAGATTCAAAACGATACTTTTCGCACTTTTTGACGTAACAATAGTACTTAGTTACACTTCAAGTGGTCTAAGATATTTACTTTAAAACATTTTGCTTACATTTTCAGAGAAGTGGAATCACAACAAATGCACGTTGGACGAGGTGTTCAAGGGGTGTGTGTTGTTCCTGGAGGCGGCCATGCTGGAGCCGGAGACTCAGATCTGCGGCGCCGTCGTCGTCCTCGACATGGACGGCCTCTCCCTGCAGCAGGCCTGGCAGTTCACACCGCAGTTCGCTAAGAGAATCGTCGATTGGCTCCAGGTACGATAGCACGTGGACATATTTAGTGACGTCAAGAAGGTATCTTGACTATTAGCAATAATCATGATAATCACCACAAACTTAAATTGAAAAGTCATCGTAAATAATTGTTTTCTTAATGTCCGGATGCTCCTACGGATCCCGGCGATTTAGGATCCGGCATGCGGCTGCTAAACGATAAAACCATAGCCAACGAATGCGAAATTAACACACAATGGTCTCTTAATTAAACAAATCGAACAAATATTGACTTTGCGTACTCAATTCTCTACTTATTTGTGCTAATTAGGTCACATTGTTGTGAGTTAACATTCTTACTCGTGTTTTTAGGAGAGCATACCTCTGCGTATAAAGGGCCTGTACATCATCAACCAGCCGTACATCTTCAACATGGTGTTCCAACTGTTTAAACCGATCCTGAAGGAGAAGCTGCGGTCGAGAATCCAGTTCATCGGCAACGACCGGGAGCTGCTGTACAAGTACTTGAGCCCCAAGTGCCTGCCCGAGTGCTACGGGGGCACGCTCTCCATCCCCACCGTCACCGGCAACCAGTGGCTGGAGCTGCTCCTCATTTGTGATACTGAATTTAAAGGTAATTTTCACTATATAATTAGGATGGAATATTATTTCATGGGCATGGGGACCATCTCGGAAATTATAAGGTATTTTCTTGAGGTCCGCTCCTCAGCCCTGATTCCTAGGAGCTGGCGCACAATTTCACGGATACTGCTCTGAATGCTACAATCTCTTCTATTTCGTAAATGTAGACGACAAAGTCAATTTTAATTTTTGACTAATGCAATATGTTAATGCTTGCAAAATACAAATAAGTACTAATTCTGATATTTGTAGTTTTTATACGGAACAAAACCGTCTAAGTACGTTTATTAGTATAAGATTTTTTATATACAAGTGGCGTGAGCAGTGAGCTACCACGAGAATACCGGTTTTTTACACAAATAAGTTAAGTAAACTTGCGTTAGATGTGTATGGCTTAACCGGTGACTAATCAGTTTCATAAGCCCACCTCTGTGACTCTATAATAATTATTGCAAAAACAAGAAATTAATGAGGGCAGCTTATGCCAGCTAGTAACTTCGTACGGGAACCGTACCTACATTTGGGATTGACGTAACTTGCTATACTATCTGATTATGTTATAGTATTACCAAAATCCTCCGATACTACATTGTAACGTCAAGGTTAATTTTTGGAATATTGTACTTATGATCTAATTATAAATGTCATTTACTTATACCGTACAAATATTATGATGAAATGAAATACAAATATGATGAATTTTGTAATTGCTTTGCTTGCAAAATATGAATAAGTTACGTGTACTTATATTTTTATTTAACGCATATGTGGGTATGCTAAATACTTTATTATTATCAATATTAGATAGTATTTTTATGCTCAGGATTTTGTTTCTTGGTAATAATTATATCATCTCACGTTTTTTTAATCTTTTGATTTCATAACTAATTAAAATTTCTTTTTTTCAGCTATCAACTCATATGGCTACAAGAAGAAGCTGTAACTATTGTTAAGTGTAAGAAAATGTGAATTGTGATATGATAGTTTTAATATTTACAAATGTCGAAAAATATCTGCGTAACTGTGTAACTAAAATAATGTTAAAGTAAGCAAAATTTTATTTTTAGAGGTACTTGACGGAATTCTCGTCGGAGCTTTAAGTGCTTAATTGTTTTTTTTCTCATTTATTATTTGCATTCCTATAGATTTACTTATACTATTTTTATTTTTATACCTACATAATCAGAAATATAATCTCTGATAGAAGACAAAAATTGGAAAAAATATACCTACTTAGTTTCATATTTCATATTAAGTATTATACTATAAACTATTTCATGTCATTACATTTCGTTTACGCGTAGGTATATCAATAAACGCCTGTAATAATAATTTGTATTATAATATTATTGTTACCTACCATCAGTTTAATGGCTTTGGCTTATTTTGTGAAAATTAAAAAAAGTTTACATTTAAATCCAATATTCTTATATTATTATGATGATTTTATTTTTTATTTTACTAGCTACCAGCTCTGCTACTACCTACTGAATTTCAGTCTCAAACGTACTTTTAAGGTTAGCATAACTAAGATAATCACAAAAAGACTGAATTTTATATCATTTGAGTCTTTCATAGAATTATTGTTACATAATATTTAGCAATGCTAACATGGTATGTGGAAAAATCTACCCATATTATATTGTATCCCTAACATGGAATATCTCTATTAAGGGCCTGTTTCACGATAAGGTTTCGGATAGGCTATCCACAACTTAGTTGACAGATGATCCTTACTCTATCTGTCAAGTTAAGTTGTGGATAGCCTATCTGGCACTTTTCAGGAAGTGGTGAAACAAAGTATTTTATGGATGTCCGAACAAAACATTTGCCATATTAAAACAATTGCATTGCCCAATAAAATTATTATTATATTCCTATGAGCATGAAATATCTTTTAATTATTCAAATTTCTGTGCTTGATGATCATTTTATTATGTAAAACAGATTCTAACGTTGGTTATCATATAACTTACAAAGAAGGTAAATAAAAAACTGTAATACCCATTTATTTTTTAACATCACATAAAATGTAACAAACTCTGTGTACAATTTATCTTACCGTGAATTGGAAATACTTATCATAAGTTCACGTTATCGCATAAATTTACAACTTACAAGCTACTTTCCTTTGTTACTAGGTCTAAATAATTTTCTACTTAGTTCTAATGTACTGTTAGCATTCATTACTCAAAAAAGACCGACCCATAACCCATAGCTTTGTAACTCAAAAATCGTGAAAATTTAATACTTACCTATTTTTGGAACAGTTATTTGTAAACGACTGTCACATCAGTCATTCACAGTCATCACATTTGAATCCATATAAAAAACATTTTTTAAAAGTAGAGACAATAATTTTATAGTTGGTGTGGTGAAATGTAAATATTTTTGTAAGTTAAATGAAATAAATATATTTTGGTATACCTAGTGATTAGTTTTATTGCATACTTATTAGGTACTCTAAAGTTTATAGTTTAAACTTCTAGAGCAGGGATGGCGAACCAATTGGCACGCGTGCCAGAAGTGGCACGCGACATAAAATTTTGAGCACGCTGCTTATCACAAAATCATTATAACTTTAAATTGATTAATCTACAAAAGCGCCAAGTTAGGCTTGGGGCATTATATTTTTAAATACGCGTCAGGATTAAAAAGAAAAATATAAGTAATTTTAATAGTAAGTCTATGACATCACTGAAGAATTCTTCAGAAAAGTGGCACGTTGATAAGGTAAGGTTCACAATCCCTGTTCTAGAGCATGCCTGTAGGCTGTTGTGCTTACCTATACGTATAATGCTTATAAGTTATAACTTATAATATTTTATAACTTATTTAAATGAAATATGATTTGATATCTGTTTAATAAACCTGCTGTTTTAAATATTATTATATCTTACGTAAGCCTTTGGCCCACCCAATAACGTAAAATAAAGAGTGTAACATAAAAATATATCAGTAAGTAGGTTTTATAAATGTTTAAAGATAGCCCCAGCAGCAAGATGTATTTACAGGCTAGAAATGTTTTTATTATTCGTAACTAGAAATCATAATTTTTGATATTATTATTATTGCTAAAATATTAACAATTCTATCTTATTTTATAATAGAATACGTACAATCTTTATCTTTAACTTCTAAAAAATTAAGTAATTAAATTAGCAATAATTTAATTACTTAATTTACACCTTGATGTAGTTCTTTTCTTCAGGCATATCATTTGTCCTTCGACAGGTAACCGTAGGAGTTCACTTCTGAAAGTATTATAATTCCAATTAATGCCAATAACACATTATCATTTTGTCACATAGGGTTCTTAATAAAATCATTTTGTACTACGCCATCTCCAATATAACGAATTAACCCATAATCAAATTAAGCAATTATTGCCTAGGGCATCACGTCTGAGGATGCACCAGAAGAAGCACAAAAAAATCCGTCCTTAGGGCATCACTTTCCACCAAAAACCACATCAAAAAAGTTTCTAGGAAATTATTATTTTGTAACAAAAAATTGAACTCGATTCTTAAAATGACCTAAAAAGTATGAAATAATTCTTAATCTTCATTAGTGTCTTTTTCAAAATTCGACTAAATCTCAACTACTTCTGCACCCAATTTTCACTCTTTTGAAGTCGGTATACCAGCTCAACTGAGATCCTTGACATACTTAGTAACTTTTTTTTATGAAATAAGGGGGCAAACGAGCAAACGGGTCACCTGATGGAAAGTAACTTCCGTCGCCCATGGACACTCACAGCATCAGAAGAGCTGCAGGTGCGTTGCCGGCCTTTTAAGAGGGAATAGGGTAATAGGGGAGGGTAAGGATGGGAAGGGAAGGGAATAGGGGAGAGAAGGGAAGGAAATAGGGAAGGGAATCCAGAGGTTACTGAGCGTGGACGTCCAGAGGGGGATTCTCCAACGCAGTTCGTACCCTCCTGGAGTAACAAATTGGTTTTCAACAGGCATTTCTAGAGGGGTAGGGGATTGGGCCTCCGATACTCACTCACTCGGCGAAACACAGCGCAAGGGCTGTTTCACGCCGGTTTTCTGTGAGAACGTGGTATTTCTCCGGTCGAGCCAGCCCATTCGTGCCGAATCATGGCTCTCCCACGTATACTTACTTACTTAACTTAGCCGGTACTGACTTCAAAAGAATTAAAATTGGATGCAGAAGTAGTTGAGATTTAAACGAATTTTGAAAAAGGCACTAATGAAGAATAAAAATTAGTTATTTCATACTTATCGTTTTTACCTTGGAAGTCGGGTTAAATTTTTGTTCAAAAATAATAAGTTTACTCTTTTTAGTTATCTACACGACCACAAGGCTTTGCGCGTAGATAACCACTACGGAAGTTAGAAAAACTATTCAGATTATATTACTGTAAGCGAAATTGTGATAAATGCTTGCAGTTAATATTCTAAGTGATGCTGAAATTTCCAAACTTTTATGTTTAAAGGTTCAGGAGTTCTGTTCAGTGCCTTTGGATCCAGAGACAGCTTCGTATTAAATTTCTATTATTTGTAACATATGCTTGATTTACTAGCATGGAAACAACATCTTAACTAGGTACCATGTGTGTGTTTTTTTTTTAATTTCAAGAATTTCCCTCGATTGCTTATCGATCCCATCATCAGATCATCACTTTTGTAATCATTGTAATAAATTGGGATTATACCCTACACAACAACAAAATAATTTTTAAATCACAAACAGCGGAATAATGATCAAAGACATTTGTCTCGATTTAAAAAAACTAAAAAAAACACTAATAATACTAATAATCGAGTCATAATGTGATGTTGCAAGATGTAAGGGTCGTGGTGATGATGATGATTAATCTAATGTACCATTAGCATATGCCTTTAATTCTTAAAACAACGTCAAAACCCCAAAGCATGTATCTGTCGCAGGGAAAAGAGGATATTAGGGATTTCACGATATCCCTAGGGATATCACGAACTCCCGGCAGATGCCGAATATTCTTGTTTGTTACGTCTTCTTACTAAAAATATCTAGTGATATGTCATTTCACTAAACTAAATGTAGTGAAATGTCAGAAACGCGGATACCGCCGAATAAAAATCGAGCCACTCATTTCTCTCGCCCGCTCTAGTTCCCACACGTGACACGGGCACTAGTGGGAGTGAAACAAATGCGTCGCTCGAGCTGGTGCGGCTCGTCTAACCTGGAGACAGACAGACAGACTAACCCTTTGGGTACGGAACCGTAAAAACTAGGATAGTCGAAGAGCTGGAGTACCTGTAGTACCTGTGCCTGTACAAGAGCCTAACCAAACTATGATCGGCATGCCACCTTTACAAAAAATATTCAACTTGGTCGGCCGCCTCATTTGACGTCAAAAATCAAAGGTCTGAAGTATCTGATGAAGAACCCTCAGTTGGTTTCAACCGTATGATTCAGAAATATGGTGATGCCCCCTCAGATTTGCTATAGTTGCATTACACGTGTGATAATAATAATAATAATAACTCCCACTCTGGTTTTGGTGACGGTGGCCGGTTTCATTGAAACCAGGCCAAGAGTAATTTTATAGTGCCCAAGTGTGTGCGCAGTACACAAGAGCAATCTCTATATTACTTTACTCGCATAACCCGGTGGGATGGAAGACTGACACGACCGGCGAGAGATCAGGCGCAGGACCGACTTTTTACATGCCCATCCGACGCATGGATCATCTAACATCTTACTCGTCAGATTCAGATGTGATGATCCTATCAAAGTACTCGTGTGTATACTGGAGCAAGCGAGAGAGAAATGCGTGGCTTGATTTTCATTCGGCGGTGTCCGCTTTTCTGACGTTTCACTAGATTTAGTTTAGTGAAATGACATATCACTAGATATTTTTAGTAAGAAGAAGTATCAAACAAGAATATTCGGCATCTACCGGGAGTTCGTGATATCCCTAGGGATATCGTAAAATCCCTGATATCCTCTTTTCCCTGCGACATATCTATAAGGAGGCCGAAGATCTGTTCACCACATTCGACCATGGTATATCTTGATGAGATCGGTCATCTTGGCGTTCATTGAGAGAAGCTTATGTCCAGCAGTGGATGAATATAGGCTGATACGATGATGATGATGATGATATCTTGATGCAAAATCTAACTTTTTGCTATGATTTACTTAGAATACTTACTTCATTTTATATCCAAAATCATTATAAAAAATGGAAGCATCCATTTAAATTGAAATACTTCAGATGGATCGAAATCACAATATCATCCAGATAAATAGATTTTTAGTATAAATTTCGAGGAATTCCCTCGATTACTTTTGGATCCCATCAAGTTGCCTCTTTTATGAACACGGTACCAAATTTGGATCATACCCTATACAATAGCGAAAAAAATCTTCAAAATCGGTCCACAAACGACGAAGTGATCGTTGAATATACAAAAAAATATATAAATTGACGAACATAATAATTATAACCTCCTCCTTTTTGGAAGTCGGTTAAAAAGAACTGAGTTTTTAGGCGGTAAAGGTTTAAAGACCGATCCTAGTTGACATATGGATAGGGGGGCCCTCAGACATGGATTGCTTAGGGCATCAAGTAGTCTTAATCCTTCGATCGCGGATCCTTGGAAATCTATTGTTATTCTATTGTTGTCGCGGTCGCCTGTGTTCTTATGGGGGTTGATAGGTTTATCCGTCACTGGCCATCTCTCTAAGCCAAAATTCCTTTTTAGGGTTCCGTACCCAAAGTGTAAAAACGGGACCCTATTACTGAGACTTCGTTGTCTGTCCGTCTGTCCGTCTGGCCGTTTGTGCGTCTGGCCGTCTGGCCGTCTGTCTCCAGGCTGTAACTCAAGAACGGTAATAGCTAGAGAGTTGACATTTTCATAGATTATGATTTTCTGTTGCCGCTATATCAACAATTAATATTAAAAACAAAATAAATTTAATATTTAAGGGGGGCTCCCATACAAGAAACGTGTTTTTTTTATTTTTTTGCTCGGTATCAATGATGACAACAGCTTGGCACCTGAAATATTCACGAAATACTCAGCTGTACTTATACTTTAATAATTAATAATAGAATTTTTATGAAATTCATAATTAAGGGGAGCTCCCATACAAAAATCACAATTTTTCAATATTTTTGCTCTATTTGCGTGCGCGACTTCAACTCGCACTTGGCCGATTTTTTAAGATCTCTTTCAACATTCTAGTATGATTCTAGCTTTTCTCTTACAATCGGCAAATATACATATTTATATTCGATGTTAATAGTTAACATCGTCATAATGTTTTTAAATACTCTTTCTAGGGACTGGTTTTAAATCAATGGGTTTCTAAAATAGTAACATAGAATATCATTGTTTTAAATATAATTATCTGATGGTTTGAAAACTAACCCCTTTAATTTTTTAAACCTCCGTTAACATGGCAGGTTCTCGAATTAAGAAGTTACGTTTGTGACGCCAGAAATACACCGTGCAGCAATGTAAAACTTACTTTTAAAGTTCTCTTCGTAGTGATACAGCATTTCCCACATCACCTCCCCGGACACCTCATCATCAGGCAGCGACTCCCCGAACCTGGTCATCACCGACGCCGGGTCCACGTGCTGCAGCAGCGACTGCTTGTCGGGCCCGTGGAAGAAGATGCGCGAGCGCAGCTTCTCCCGCAGAAACGGCTTGAACATCGCAAACAGCACCCGAAATATGTACGGCTGGTTCACTATGTGCACCGCCTTTAGACGAATCGGGATGCAATCCTGAAGTTAGATAAAATAAAGGTGATAAGCCTTTAAGTAACTATTTTCTATTTCGAATGTTGTCTTTATGATATAGTAGGTCATAATTTGTGGACGAGATTATCTAAAAAAAGATTGAAATTATTATTTTTAACAAAAAATTAAAACCGGCTTCCAAGGTAAAAGCAATATTAATAGCATCCTTATAATATGAACTAAAAAGTATTAAATAATTTTTCCTATCTAATATGTAGTGCCTTTTCCCGAATTCGGCTAAACCTCAACTATTTCTGTACTCAATCTTCATCATTTTGAAGTCGGTGCCAGTTCCAAAAGCTTGGTGTGAGCAGTGAGCATGGTGTGAGCAGTGAGCATTGAATTGACAACATAAATCATAATATTGAGTGGTAATTGATCTCGTATAATTGTTATTAAGTTGACCTCCGTCATAGTCCCCGAATTTATAAGTGGTCGTCGGTGGTACTGCGTATATTCTACGTATCTTATTACAATTTGTTAAGTCTGTTAAGAGTCATACGGCATAGGTACCCCAAGGCCCAAATATCAGGTAGATAGATAAATTTAAACAATACATTTAAAAAAATCTAAGTGAACACGTGCTGCAAATTTTGCAGTGCAAAAAGCTCGCAGCGCGGCATGCCGCATGCCGTGACATTCCAGTTAGAATTTGAATACGATGTTCACGCACGCGCCGCGCGGCGCGCGGCTGCGCGCGGCGACGCCGTGTATATTAAACAGCCTATAATAATTGGTGTTGTTATGTACATAATTATTATTATTGTATCCATACCTATGCCTTGTACTATTATCTATTTTGTGCCATGCGACATTGGTGACCTTAACACGACGTGGTAATGATGATGATGTTGATGATGAATTTTAATTGCATGGTAGCATATGCTTTCTGTTCTTAAACAACGCCGAAACTCCCAAACGTGTATCTATAAAGAGTCAGTAGTTCTCTCAGCATCTTCGAAACCATGGTATACCTTGACCCAATATTTGACTTTTTGGTAGCATGTTCTTAGTACACTTCACATAAAATCAAAATCACCATATGTTTCCATATAAATTTCGAGGAGTTCCCTCGATTACTCCTGGATCCCATCATCAGGTCACCACTTTTGTGAACATGGTACCAAATTGGAATGAAACCTAATACAAAAAAACAAAAATTTAGAAAATCGGTTCTCAAACGGCGGAGTAATCGTTGAACATACAAAAAAAAAATCCACAGCCGAACATATAACCTCCTCGTTTTTTGGAAGTCGGTTAGTAAAATAGTATTTACTTGGAATTTAAACCTTGAAACAAAATGCATTATAGATACGAACTGGCACATAAAAGATAATTAGATAAGACTCTTGAATGTATTGTGTAGTAAATTAACGATTTAATATATTAACAACATTACCAACAAACAGATCTAATTAATTCATTATGCACACTCACTAATTATTACGATAGTGATAAATAATTTCGTATACAAATTTGAAATTACAAATAAAGAGGGCAAACACATCTATCTGGTGACTCATGATAGTTTGCATAGTGACAAATATTTAAAGAATACAGAAATATTAGAACTAGTTATTAGGTTCTGTTTCACCCCTTACTGACAAGTGCCGGATAGGCTATCCACAACTTATCTGACAGATAGACTTTCAAAATAATCAGCAACATAAACCTGGATCCAGTCTAGCAGCGCACTGGCAAACATGGGTGAGAACTGCATGATGTGTGAGAAGGTGAGGCCCTTCATGTCCATGATGACGACGACGCCGCAGACCTGCGTGCGCGGCTCCACCATCGCCGCCTCCAGACCCAGCTGGATCCCCCGGAACACCTCCGCCAGGGACACCTGCCGTGGGTCCCAGCGCTCTGAGGAACATTTTAACACCCGTTTAGTGCTGGTAGTACAGCAGCTGTAGGCCTGGGTTAGGCTCTGGGTTACTAAAGAGGATGTATATATATCGCAGGCGGATTGTATAATCCGCCGTTTAACATTAAGGCTAGCTGTTTTAAAAAATAGTGCCGTTTTGTAATGCGGAGATTTATCGATTAGCCGGATTGTCATTGCGATACGTTCTTCAATAAAGCGGCGGCATCTCAAGAACGGCTATAGCTACTAAGGCCGGTATAAATAGTCAGTACTTAAGATGCGACCCGGTCTCAAGACGCGGTTCGGCTCTGTGATTGGTCCAAATTTTGACAGCCAACCAATCACAGAGCCAGAACCGTGTCTTGAGACCGAGATGCATCTTGAGTACTGACTATTTATACCGGCCTTACTATAGCTATATATTCACAAATTCCTTAGTTATGTGTGTACTTTAATAATTAAATTAAAATAAAATATTGCGGCTCCCATACAAAAAACAAAACTTTTTGCCAATTTTTGCCCTATAACCGTATGGAACCATACGTGAGCGAGTCCAACTCGCACTTGGCCGATTGTTTTAAACAAACAGAGCAACTTGCGCTGATACGCATGGACCACCACTCTGAGACTCGGTGCATTGGGCGGCGGTGTCCCCACACTAATTACACGCCGAGTGTCCCGGCTAAGGCAAGGCGCTGTGGACACTTCATGTGTGGGCACTTCATGTGTGGGCACTTCGTGGTGGGCGTCTTCTCCTCGACCGTCTCAAGGGGAGGAGCGCCTCCCCTTCTTTCCTGCGCTCGACCTCCTCCTTTGGGACACGCTCACCAGCGGTTCTTGCAAGCTCTCCGCCCAAAGGTCTAACGACCTTTTTCTCGCCTCAGCCCTCCAGTGATGCACAGCATCCGGGAGGGGGTTGCTGCCCCGCGGATCGTTGCGCAATGCCAATAAACGTCGACAAGAGCTTATACCCACGGCACATTCCCATCGAGTAGGCATGCCGCATCGCGATTCGCGGGAGATGGTACGCCGTGCGATACCCGCGCACCGCTCGCCATCACTCTATTTACCTACACCGTACGACTTACGTGCGTCCGAATTATTTACTTACTAGCGATCTGAAAATGCCTCATTGGTATACGCCACTACTCGGGATCGAACACACCCTCTCGAGTGCGAATAAGCCCGAACCGAACTAGGTCGACACGACGCACAAATTATTCTTAATAATATCGTTAAACTGTAATTAAATTAGGTGAAAAAACCGGCCAAGTGCGTGTCGGGAAACGCGCAATATAGGGTTCCGTAGTACCGCTAGTTTTTGTTGAAAATTTTTGTATGGTCAATGAATGTACATTTATAACATTACTAACAACATCATCTCAATTACTTTCAAAGGAATTTGAACGAAAAGTTCCTTTTATATACTTCGCCGAATACATTTTTTTTTAGTTGATCGACTATTACTCAATAACTTATGAAGTCTACTAATTAGCCGTGAGTTTTCCTTTTAAATTCAGCATATTTCCTACTCTCATGAATTTTTTCACATTTCCAGAAGCAACCGTTTAGCTGGTAGAAGGGGGGGGGGGGACACTGGACTCTAACGATTTTTTCCACTTTAAAACTTAATATTTCACAAATGGATCCCTAAATCGGGAAATGATCTATGAATACTCATAATATTTAAAAAAAAATCTATCCAACGACACCCCACACGATGGGGTGGGCGCGAAAAAAAAAACAACCCCGCTTGATGTGTAGGGGAGGTACTATAAAAATAAAATATATTTTTAAGATTTCATGTACCATTTTGTCGGCATAAATTATATATGTATTCATGCCAAATTACAGCTTTGTAGGTCCTATAGTCTCTGAGCAAAACCGCGGACAGACAGACAGACAGACGGACATACGGACGGACAGACCGAAACTATAAGGGTTCCTTGTTGACTACGGAACCCTAAAAATGGTCTTTCCTAAAACCCGAGTTTATATCTCTAAAATGAATTTTGAAAAGGAATTCTTCAACATAATTTTTTAAGACGCATCTTCTTACATACAGTATAAACATGAGGCTTGCGAAACGTTTTTTGTAACACTTGTAACTTTTATAAGTTGGAAAAAGCCAACTATTAAGTTTAGTCTGTGAATATTATGATATTATGACTGCAAGCAATATCAAGTAGAAGGCTGCAGTGGTAAACCGGAACACAAAATTAATATGCACCCGCACAATTACAGAACATGCTGATTTATTTAAAAAACCGGCCAAGTGCGTGTCGGGCCACGCGCAATATAGGGTTCTGAGTACCGTTAATTTTTGATAATTTTTGTATAGTTATTAGTTAATTAATGCACATTTATAACGCGTTTTACACTACTAACAACATTCGCGTTTTACACTACTAACAAAACTCCTTTGAACGTAACAATCACTTACATTCAAAGGAATTTGAACGAAATTTTCCTTTGTAGTTCTCCGAATACAATTTTTTTAGTTGATCGACTATTACTCAATAACTTATGGAGTCTTCTTAGCCATGATAGTTTTACTTTTAAATTCAGCATATTTCCTACTCCCGTAAATTTTTTCACATTTTCAGAAGCAACCGTTTAGCTGTTAGAAGGGACTGGACTAACGATTTTTTCCATTTTAAAACTTCATATTTCACAAATGGATCCCTTAATCAGAAAATGGTATTTGAATACTCATAATATTTTTTAAAAACCTATCCAACGAAATCCCACATGGTGGGGTGGACGAGGAAAAAATAAATCACCTCCGCTTGACGTGTATGGGAGGTACCAATTTTTTTTTTTTAAGATTTTTTTTGTACCGTTTTGTCGGCGCACATTCATGCCGAATTACAGCTTTGCAGGCCTTATAGTCTCTGAGAAAAACCGCGGACAGACAGACGGACAAACAGACAGACGGACGGATAGATCGAAACTATAAGGGTTCCTTGTTGACTACGGAACCCTAAAAATGCATTATCTCAGCACAATAACAAATTATCAATTATTAGCTGGTTTAATTAAGCAGCACAAGGCTACGTCAAAATTAAGTGTATCTTTAAAGCACGTACGTCTCAGGTAGAGCATTAACAAAGTACCAACAATACTGGAAAAGTAGGTTACATCGATTTTATGAAATAATAATTGTTGGCTATAGTATAGTATATATAGTAATTCGCACCTAAGCACCAGAAACACTGGTGCTTAGGTGCGAATTGCATATCATGTTTTAACTATGTTTCAACTACGTATGGTTTGGCTCGGCTTCGAAGCTCAATAGGTCACCGCACCGTGTCTCAACGGTGATTGGTGTCTCAATATCTTGCGAAAACGGTCCTCCATTTTCTTGTGTTCTCAAGTAAATTATTTAAACGCATTTAAGTTTTAACATTAGAAGGATTTATGATAATTATATTTAAGAGTAATTAATAAAATTGATCCTATAAAATTAAATACTTCCATTGATTAGTTTTTCTCATGGGAAAATCCACAAAAATGGAAAAATGGAAAAATAATTTTTAATGAAAATTCATTCAAAAGTATTTTTCCATTTTTCACATTATAAACTGTTTTTCTATCATGCAAAATACAATTAATAAAGAAAAAATAATCTATATCATTATATAAAAGGCTTTGTCCTGAATGACATGAAAATGAAATCACGCCACGGCCTAAACCAGTGATCGTAAATACTTGAAATTTGGAGGGAGTGTTCTTCGTTTAACGTAGGCGTGCGATAAGAAGGGATTTTTAGAAATTCCTCTCCTAAGGGTGTGAAAAAGGGGGATGAAGTTAGTATGGGACAACTCGATTCCTTAGTCCAATCGAAAATCGGAAATTTCAAATTCCAAAGTCCTCGAAAATTCGCATCATTATTATTTGATGTATTTTATGAAAGATGTAATTCATAGTTTGTTGAAATTTATCCTTAAAAGTTGTTAAAAAGCATGAACAGTTTACAGCGCTTTACAGCGTTTAGCAGCGGCTTGCAGCGACGCAGGGAGTTAGAGGCGCCAATCACTGCTTTTTGCCACAATAGCATAATCTGTGTACTCTATTTTTGCCATGTAAGCTGTTCTGTACATTTTATTTACATAATTATAGTTTTTAAACGAGGAATGACTCTTGTTAGTTGTAGCTGAAGGTAAAGTGTTTACAACAAAAGTTTGCCTCTTAAAGACCTTTTATCTAGACTCCAGAAGCTACTCCAGAGCGATAATATTCCTAGGATAACTACGAATAATAATAGGATAAGTAAGTATAGTTTTTATTTATTTATTTATTTATTTATTTATTTGCCTTCAACGAGCTTCACCTCTTCCGACCATTGTAGTGCGTACCTTACTTACCTCCTGACTCTACCACCATGACGCGTCTCCCATCTTCGTCCCTAGGCGACAAGATGGATACTGTGGAATGTTTGAAGGCCAGCCTGATCGCACTGGGCATCAAGTTCTGACAGTAATGAGGGTGAGATTGTCTGAATTTGTAATACGCTTGCATCTGTAAAAAAATAAACATTCGTGAAAAGAGCACTAGAATCGTTAGAAAACACAATTAAATTAGAATAATTTTGGTAACAAAGCCGGTTGAGATGCAACTGTTTGTAAGCCATACACGCTACGGTCTACCGAAGAGGTCCACCTGGGCAGGTATGCCTGCGCAGGTAGATCGGAATGTGTGTGGGAATAAACTCGTGCAGTTTTTTGGACCTATGCAGGCGACCGGCGCAAAATCAAAAATCAATTCTTTCGACTGACACCTGCACAGGCATACCTGCACGGTGACCTTTTCGGTAGACCGTAACGTGTATGGCATTATTGGCAGCCAGGCCTACCTTTTTAAAAGCGCTTTCGGCATAGAATTTGGTAGGCCTCAGAAATTTCAGCAGGAACTCATCGTCATCGACTGGCACCGCAAGCGTTGTTTCACCTGGAAAAATAATGAAATCCTTAATACAACAATTTTGAAAATCTCTTGAAAAGAAAGAAAGCTGACAAATACTAGAGCTGAGAGAACCTGATATGAAAAACAGATATCAGTATGTTAAACATTGAAATGTATTCGTATCTCCTTAAAAGGTTGAAGAATGAGATTATTTTATCAAGGTCAACGATGTCACATAAAAAGCCATAGATCTAGTTAATTATGGTCCCACAGCCTAGCCGGCAACCGCCGCATTACCATACCATCCATCGCGTGGGTGGGGTAACTACCACTATTATAATCGTCAAATGATATTGCATGACACGTATTAACTGATTGTCATCTAAACACTGACTACTTTGTCTGATACCTTATGATACCTATTGTTATAATTAACGTGTACAATAATTACAGCAGATTATCGAACATCACAGTCAAATGCTATGAACGATTAAAATCTGAGTACAAATTTAAAGTTTCACTGAGAGACACGTTTGTTTGTAGGTATGTCGTTCTCGGAAGTATTTTTATAGGCTGTATCCAGTATATTTACTAACTTAAATAAAATTTGGACGCACACAGCTTTGGTATCGAGGACGAGCATACAATAGGACATCAAAAGGTGCTTGACATTGAGATGTAAAATTTTCCTGCCGAGACATCGTATCACGTTTAATAGAAGAAGTAGTAATACTGGCAAACGTTAACAAAAGTTAATTAATGAAAGTAAAACTTAGACCAAAATAAACCATTCACAAGAGATTAACTTTCACCTCTTTATGAATTATTTTACGCTATAGCACACTCGTATATTATTATAAAATCGAATTTTTGTGTTTCTGTGTATGATGAGCAGGCAATAGCATAAATAAAGAGAGGGGATATTCCTTCCTCTCCCATGCTGTGCCGGGCCTAGTGTCCTTTCGTCTTACGAATTTTCCATTTGATCATGAACTCCTCGCGCAAATAAAAAGTGGACAATTCCGCTAAAGTTTTCATTTCAAAATAATAGATAAATTAAAAGTTAATGGTTTCCGTCTGAGGCATTGAGATAGGCTAGTAGGGAGAGCCTTATATCCGTGTATAAGCGTGAAAAGCGTGTCAAGTTGAGTCCACAACAAAGGAGTCGGTATGCATATTTCATGTGATAAAAGTGTAATAAAGGTTTTTAGTAAACATTTTATGCTAGACATTGTTGATTTTTGTGGTTCTGCTAAATAATAAACCATAAGAAAGGCCAAGGTATGCCTCAAACACGTGGATTTAACATTAAATACGTAAGTTTTGAACAACGTTTTTGGGCTTTTCAATCGGTATTTTTGTAAGCTAAAAAGATAATTTTACAAGTTCAATAATCCCTTATTCATGCTATATAAGGCATTAGTGCTAAAAATGTCACATCAAGTAATAATTTGGCTACAAAAATTGCATAGCTTTTAACGTGTGTTTAGGGATGCACATTACTTATAGTTTATCGATATCATAAACTAAATGACTTTCTTTTCTGGATTATAATGTGCTTCGAAATGATCGACAAATAGAAATATTCAAGAAAATACACGCACACTACTTGTATGAAAATAAGCACAAAATGGCCACGCGATGATGGGCAAGACTCTATCTAGGTATATTATATACTTACTATATTATATACTCTGAGGTCACCGTTCCAACTGGACAGAAATTTTATAAACCAATAACAAATAATCAAATATTATGGTTATGAAAATTAGCCGTTTTTTGTGGAAGTATGTTTAATGTTTACACGGGCTCCGACTCCAAGCCATACCCATCAAACTCATGTGACGAAACGAAACTGGTAAGCTGAAGTACAGTTGCAAAACTTGGCTCCTTTCACTGGCCGTGCTCCGTGGCTACGGCAAGCTGATTATCCCAACCGTGGTCCATGAGAGTTCTTTACTTATAAGGATAAACAATCGCCATGGAGTTTAAAATACTTTTTATTAACGACCCGCCCCGGCTTCGCACGGGTATAAAATATGTAGCTTATGTTACTCACTGAAAAAATGATTTTTAAAATCAATTCAGTAGTTTTGATTTATTTATTATTCATTCCTACCCGTGGCTAGGGTTTCCATCCGTCCGGATTTCCCCGGCTTTGTTCTAGTTTAAAGGGCGTCCGGGGAGTGACCGGCAGGGTTTCTGAAAAGTGTCCGGGTAAAATCCGGATACTTTTGTTTAGAGGAATTAACTTTTTAGTCATGACTCATGCAGTAATAAGTGAAAGATAAAAACACGTTAAGAATACACACGGTTTCTTGCATGGACTTTGAGTTAATCAGACTTTTACAAATTCTTGTTAGAAATTAACAGTTTAAGAGGACGTGTCCGGGGAAATAACCACATTTCGGCCAAATGTCCGGGAATTTTTTCGTGCCTGACCGGCGATGGCAATTTAGGTGATGGCAACCCTACCCGTCATGGCCCGCATTAATGGCTGGTACCGCCGCAAAAGCTACGTCCCGCTTTTTTTAAATCTGTAATATCTTCAAACATTTAGTATTTAAATCAACAATGTATTTAAAGTATTTAATTGAATAAGGATTAATGCCGTATTGGTTAAAATCGCTTCGAAAATTTGCCATTATTTGTAATAAAAAGTAAATGACAAAAAATGTTATTGTGGGATAGACAAACATATTATACCTATACTGGGAATATATACATATACTGGGAAGAGACAGACATTAGACATATTGTTTGCGAAGCCATTGCGAAGTTTTTATGTTGTTTTGTAAACTTCGCGTAAGTTAATTTATTTTTTGTTTTTGATACAGTAATTGATGGTTCTCAGGATATGTTTTATTACTGTACTGTAGATATGAGCGCCGATGGGTAAACGGCCGGCGGCGGCGCGCCGCTTTTTGTGGTCGGCGGCGTGCCTCAAATGCGACTTTCATCTGTTCTTAGGGTTCCGTACCCAAAGGGTAAAAACGGGACCCTATTACTTAGACTTCGTTAACTAAATTAAACAATTAAGCGTGGCTCCTATACAAAAACCCAATTTTCAGCATATTTTTGCTCTCTATTGGTACGGAATCCTTCGTGCGTGACACAGCGAACATTTTGTTCTTCTAATGGCGCCATTTTGATGCAAGCGTATATTGCTCCTCTACACAATGGACCATCGATCGATCCCTCTTGTCGACACCCAGCATTAAACTTAATAATGTTAACGTTAAACGCAAGCAGTCGCTCTGTTATCTCGGGCTTTACTTAGAAAATAAATTTTCGTTTTTAGATCATATAATTCAGACCGGTGAAAAAGCTAAACGTAACTTTTATTCATTTACCAACCCCATGTTGAAGTGGAAATCACTTCAACATGGGGTCTCTCATTTAAAACTCTCCAACTAATTTACTCAGCGACATTCCTAGGTACTTTATGCTACGGGGCTCCCGTGTGGGCCGACCGAGCAACTATTGGTGCGGCTCGTCGCAAATTATTACAAAGCCAACGTCTTGCTCTCATTTTCCTGTGTAAAGCTTACAGAACCACAAGTACCGAAGCTTTACCCGTACTAGCCGGAGTTTTACCCGTAGACCTTGAAATACAGCGTCGTGCGACTATGTACTACCACAACAAAAACATTACTAGCCCGGACTTTTTAAACACTCGCGATAAACCAAAAATAGCTAGATTGTTTGAACCCTTAGATGATTCAGTACGTTACCTAATGTCCGAATGGCAAACTCGTTGGGATAACTCCACAAAAGGTCGCCACTTTTATAACTTTTTTCCAGATATACGTCAACGGCTATCAAAACACTGGATGGATATTGATCATTGCGTATCTCAATTCCTGACCGGTCATGGTAATTTTAAAGCCAAACTCTATGGATTTAAACTAGTAGAATCACCCATGTGCGAGTGCTCGACCGAAGGCAACATATTCGAACAAACCGCCCATCATGTTCTCTGGGAGTGTAACCTCTGGCAAAACGAAAGATCTATAATGCTTAACAACATACTTTGCAAATCTGGAGTCCCATATTACGATGATCTCGTGGACAACGCAAGGAACTTCCGTGCCTTTAAGCGTTTTTGTCATAATTATTACTGGAAACAGTGTAACACAACAAATCCCAACATTAACTTAGATCTAGCTTAGTAGTCATAATTAATATTAATTATTCCCGTGGTGCTATCCCTTTAGTTCTTTGACTTTCGGTCATTGCAACTTTGTGCTGTCTCCCGCTATTTATGGGGAGGGAAACTGTACACTTCCTACTCCTCCTATCTTCTTCTGATTAAATTCGTTGCGGGTCCCAAGACAGCTTTAGCATGTCCCTCGGGCTCCCTGAGATCATATCAAAGGGTTTTCGTGGTTGGATACCGCTGTCGATCCTGGCGACACAGGAGATACAGTGGTGGGAATGTGTGGTGGGCCAAAGCCCGTTTAAAAAAAATGGACCATCGCTGGCCCACCAAAATATGGCGCATGCGATGGCTATACAATGGGTGTAATGCATCTACACGATGGCCGCGTTCAGTTGTGATCTAAACGCCTTTCAAGATGGACATGTAAGCATTAGCCATTGCGGCAATGCAAAACGCACATTTTTTAAATTTTTATAACTTCACCAGATAACCTAGTAAACTTCGTATCACTTTCCCTCTTAATATGAAGCTTCCCTGAATTTCTA
This sequence comes from Lysandra bellargus, assembly GCA_905333045.1. Lineage (NCBI taxonomy): Eukaryota > Metazoa > Arthropoda > Insecta > Lepidoptera > Lycaenidae > Lysandra > Lysandra bellargus. Next base: position 3,788,450 of record HG995346.1, on the reverse strand, counting down.
CGAATAATTATTTCAAGACTAAAATTAGAATAATGATTTATGGTTAATGATGATAATTATGAATGTAATAATAGCATCATATGCTTTCCGTTCTTAAAACCAACGCCGAAACTCCCAAACTTGCATCTTTAAAGAGTCAGAAATTCTCTCAATACCTTCCGAACATTGGTTTACCAGATAGGTACACCTCAGTGCAAAATCTTACTTGTTGTTAGCATATTAATATGCTTAGAATACTTCCCACGAAATCGACGTCACCACATGTTTCCATATAAAGTTTGAGGAGTCCCCTCGATTACTTATGAATTCCTTCGTGAGGTCACGATTTTTGTGAACATGGTACCAAATTCGGATATACCCTATAAACCAAAAGAAAAATTTTGAAAATTGGTTCACAAACGGCGGAGTAATCATTGAACACAAAACAGACGGACAGATATCGAAGTATCAGTAGGTCCCGTTTTTACCCTTTGGGTACGGAACCCTAAAAACGAACATAACAGTCATAACACCTCTTTCATTTTGAAAGTCGGGTAAAATTTTAGCCTATGTGTACTCTGATATATAAGCTATATTCAGTAGTAGTAGTAAAGTTCAGTAGTTTTTGACTAAAAGAGTAACAAATATCCATACATCCATATTCCATACAAACTTTCGCTGCTATAATATTAAAATATTTTAACTTCATTCATTATGAGAGTTGAGGCCACGTACTCGTCATTTTGAATGAAATTCGAAAAATTCTGCGACGTCCTCACTCGACCGCGTTCGGGCACTGCAGACTGTGGTATGATGGGCCACGTGTAGATGCGTACCGCCATCGCTAGGCCATTCCCTTTGAAAAACTAAAACCGACGCCATTCCACGAGCATCGCTCGCGCCATGGGCCTCCGACACCACTACGTTCTCCACACGATGGACCTTCGTGATGGTCCACTACGACGGGCATCGTGTAGAGGCGCTATTATCATAACAATTCCAGATATGAAAATTGTATTCCAGAGTGGAAGACGCTGGGAGCTGTGCCACAGTTTTAACTTGACTTAGTATTGAATGATAGATAGATAGATAGATAGATCGATTCTTTATTGCTCATATTACATTTGAATACAATCATGTTACTTAAACTACAAACTTAATATAATATGTGGGCAAGGGCGGCCTTATCGCTATGAGCGATCCCTCCCAGGCAACCCTGTGGAAGGGGAAAATTTAATCTAGTAATAGTATGCGGGGTAAAGAATAACAGCTTAATGACTAATATAAAACTAAAAATAATAATAAAAAATACAAAATATGATAATAAATATTAAATAATAGTATAGTTCATAAATACAACATAATGTTACATAAGTAAAGATAAATATTATTTTAGACACGCAGTCAATACTAGTAACTAGCAAGAGACTTTACTCCTCAGGTGGATATGTAGCTTCGATTTGGAAGAAGCTAATGTCTGCGACTCTCGAATCTCGAGTGGTAGTTCATTCCACAAGTAAGTGGCCTTCACAGCAAAAGAATCCGCAAAGTATCCCGACTTAGTAAAAGGTACTAATAGTTTATTATTATAAACAGAGCGTAACACACGCTTATGGTCTGCACTACGATACTGAAAGCGATCCTTAAGGTAGGGGGGAGAGCGGGGGTCATGTAGGATATTAAATAATAGGATCAGGACATGCTCCTCCCGGCGGAGTCTGATGGGCAGCCACCCAAGTTTCCGGCGAAATTCAGAGACATGGTCGAACTTGCGCAGTCCATACACGAATCTGATGCAGATGTTTTGTAATCTTTCAAGTTTGTTGAGTTGTTCTTCGCTGAGATCTATTAAACAAACATCTGCATAGTTGAGGATAGGTAGAAGTAAAGTCTGCGCAAGCTCGATTTTAGTCTTTACAGGGAGTAACTTTTTCCAGCGATTCAGTGAGCCCACCGCCGCAAAAAACTTTCGACTGATCTCAGAGATGTGATGAGACTATTTTAGAGTTGAGTCGAAGTATACACCCAGGTTTTTTGCCACATTGCTACAAGGTAAAGCTACATTGTTAAAGGTAATACTAGGCAGAGTATCGTAATTAGGCCGGTTTATTTGTTTCGAACTACCCATAACAATAATTTGAGTCTTTTTGGGATTGACTTTCAGGCCATGGCCCTGGATCCAACGAAGTATGGTTGCAAGATTCGTATTGATAGCCGTAATTGCAGACTTCAAATCGTTAGCAAGTGCGTGGGTATAGATTTGAAGGTCGTCTGCATAGAGGTGGAAGAAGCAGGTGAGTAGCGAGGTGAGGAAATTGATAAAAAGGGAAAAAAGGAGAGGGGATAGGACACCACCCTGAGGAACGCCAGCTGTTATATCACAGTATCCAGAAATTTGATCATTAATACGTATACATTGCTGTCTACCAACAAGATAGCTACGAAACCACTCCATTACAGGATCCGAGAATTTAAGCGCACCTAGCATAGCAATGAGAATATCGTAGTCAACGGTATTAAAAGCATTACTGAAGTCCAGCAATGCTAGAACAGTAAGTTGCTGGTTAGACATGGCAAAGCGTATGTCATCGGTCACTTTGGTTAAAGCAGTCACAGTACTATGCCCCGGACGAAAGCCAGATTGGAATGGACTAAGCAGACCATTGTAATTAATGAAAGAATTTAATTGCTGGTAAACAAGGCGTTCAAGTACCTTCGATAGGAATGGGAGAATGGAAATGGGTCGAAAGTCAGAGGGTAAGGTAGGACATTTGATTTTGAGAATGGGAATAACTGCAGCTTTGCGCCAGCAGCTGGGAAATGTGCTGGAACTGAGGGAGAAATTAAAAATATGACAAAGGACGGGGAGTACAACGGGTGAACTGAGAATAATCATTTTTCGGCTTATGCCATCAACACCCTCAGCGTTCGATTTAATGCTTGTTATGGATTTCTCAACTTCCTGGATAGTGACAGGTTTAAAAGCGAAAGGAGAAAGCGGAGGGTCAGGTGTAGGAGAAAGTAAAATGGCATTTAGGGACTGCTGTTTGACGGAGGCCGGTATAGGACAGGCAGAAGTGAAAAACGATTAAGGCCATCAAGATCAAGGTTAGGTGAGGGAGAGGACTTTGCTTTTCCGATACCCAGGGAGTTGAGAAATGACCATACCTTCGCTGGATCACCATTAGAAACAGATGAGTGGATATGGCGACGCTGTGCATCCCTGCACAAGCGGCTGCATCTGTTACGAAGCTCTTTGTATTTGTCACGATTCTGATCAGTAGGGTTATTTTTAAATTTAGCTTTGGCAGCATTTCTTTTGGCCATAAGGCCCTTAATCTCATCTGACAGCCACGGTGCAGGGAGATGTTTTAACTTCACAGGACGTAGAGGAGCATGTAAATCAAAAATCTGCAGTAGGAGGTAAGTATCTGAGTGATTTACTTATTTCGTATTGAAATTATTTAAATATGCCTTATTTATAAGCTTTTGAATGTATATGATTTGAAAAAAAATCGGTTGTCTGTAAAGTCGGTTTACTGACGATAGTTGAACGTGACAACGTCATAGCCTTAACCCCTCAGTTCCGGGAAAAATCTATGCAAAAAAGTTGGCAGGTCAATGTGCAAAAAAAATGGCGCCCGGCCTACCCTCTTTGTAAAATTAATGTAATATGAAATATCCTTACATATAATCCATATTTTATGTTTGTGTGAACTACATTATAATATATTGTTACGGATACGGCCAGTTATTTACCTCTGCGCGTACTTTCCAGAAAAGTCCAACCCTTGTCTATGTGAATTGCGTGTTTACGTAGTCTATGTGAATTGCGTGTTTACGTAAACAATCCAGAATGGAACGTTCCAGAAAGCGTTGCGGGCCATATAAAAGGTAAACAAGCCGGCAGTCAATTCAGTTTAATCGGAGCGATCTTCGAGGCGACTTCGAAGTGAAAACAAGTGATCAATAGTGAGTGATTGTGATAGTGAACTAACGACTCGGCTACGACCTAGGACAGTGATAGTTCTCAGTGATTTGGATCTAGTGCTTAGTGTTTGGACTAAGTGATTTGTGTGAGCTAGCTCACACAAATGTTTGTGAATAAAGTCTTCAAAAGAGTCACCAGGTCTTTCTCTCCGAATCCTCGAACCCTAGCACGTAACAATATGTTAAATTTTCTATCTATCGAGCCATCATAATATAGTATTTAGTCCGATGTGATATTAGTTTCTCAATTATAAACTTTCGAAACTATAATTAGTGAATTGTTCAGAAGAAATAAACGAATACTTTATTCTTCATATATAAAGTCATACCTTGACACGTAGGAAATAGAGCACAATTTTGAATAGCCAAAATAATACTAATAGCTCACAGATTGTTTATTTATTTTTCATTCAGAGTGTGGTCAATGTATCAAAGGTCATAACTAACCGAACTTCTTCATACAAAAGTATTCTCTAAGTCATCGAAATACATATCATAATCGAAACAAAGAGCGCGGCCCAGGTGGGCCTTACGGTTGTTGAGAGACTTGAGAGTGTAAATGGAACGCCTCAGAGCGATCAGCGAGGTAACGCCGCATGAAGTGTCATGTTTTTCGTGCGCGCAGCCCATATCGAATTATAAGACGTTATCACGTCAAAAAACTTTCCTCTCGCTCGGCTCGCCGCTGCTTTTTCGCGGCGGCGGCGGCGCGGAGGAATTGGCGGCGGCGGTGGCGACGCGCCTATCTACTATACTGTAATCTGTACATCATGTGCGGTACATGCAATCTTTCATTAATATAATTATCTTAATTTGTTTATAAAAATCTGACTCTTTTATTTAAATAAGAATAAATAATTTTTATGTTTATTGAAGAAGATATTATGTTGCTGTATTTATTAAGATCTAAATTTTATTTCATAAATTACTTAGATAATATATTATTTTCCTTACAAGCGAGTAATTTCAGAAACACTCCGTTCTACTTCAAAATAATTAAAAAATAATCAAGGTTTTTCTTTAATTAATGTAATTCTACTAGTAGTAAAATAATAAAAGGCAGGATAGTCGGCCCTTTTTGCCGACTATTCGCCGACTACAAAAGTGGCCAGATAGCCGGCTTTACCGACTAGTCGGCACATCTCTAATAAATAATAATAATGTCAATGAAAATAACTCTACTTAATTAAAACTAATTTTAAATACTGGGTTCAATGCTACGAATAATATAAACTAAGGAAAAGTAACTCCCATACTATTACCGTTTTAAATTTGGTTCCATTCGAACTGTCATGTAACGTCAGCCTTTATACCGCTCAAGGTCACCTAAATATTGCAAATGTATGAAAAGTGAACCTAAGGTACACTTTTTTGACAAGTATTTTGGAGCATGTATTTTGATGGAGTTACTCTTCCTTAGTTTTCATTATTCGTAGGTTCAATGGTTATTATTGAAATATCTAGCTACATATCGGAAATCATTACAATGAGAACCTAAAATATTATGCGCCTGTAAATTGTAATGCAACTATGTATAAAACCACATCAGGTAAACGACGAGTTATTTGTATTTGGAGTAGTCCAGTAATTTTCAACCTTTCGCAACTCTATCACCTTTTGCTCTTTTATCAAGTACCTACGACCTATTTAAATGTTTATGAATATAATATCCTTAAAATTCTCTTTCTTAATATTATCAATCATTTTAGTCTTTATTGTTTTCAAATGAAATAGTTATCTTACCTCTGGTGACCCCCCTAGAAACTTCGCGACCCCTATAGGGCAAAGGGGGCGGTAGCGCCCCCTCTTGAGCGCTGAAGGCCCAAAGAGTGTGGGACTCGGAGAAAAATGGGGGTGTTGTATAGTGGCTTTGGAGGTGATTTATAATTTCATTTCATCTGAATGCATTCCAAATTAATTGCATCTATCCTACGAATACTTAATAAAAACTAAGGAAGAGTAACTCCGTCAAAAAACATGCTCCAAAATACTTGTCAAAAAAGTGTACCTTAGGTACACATTTCAATACATTTGCAATATTTAGGTGGCCTTGAGCGGTATAAAGGCTGACGGTACATGACCGTTCGAAAGGAACCAAATTTTAAACGGTAATAGTATGGGAGTTACGTTTCCTTAGTTTTTAGGGTTCCGTAGCCAAAATGGCAAGAAACGTAACCCTTATAGATTCGTCATCTCTGTCTGTTTGTCTGTCTGTCCGTCCGTATGTCACAGCCACTTTTCTCCGAAACTATAAGAGCTATACTATTGAAACTTGGTAAGTGGATGTAGTCTGTGAACCGCATTAAGGTTTTGATATAAAAATGGAAAAATTATTAAAAATTTAAGGGGTCCCCATAGATACAGCTGAAACAAAAAAAAAATTTTTCATCTGGCCTATGCGTGTGGGGTATCTATGGATAGGTCTTCAAAAATCATAATGAGGTTTTCAATATCATTTTTTTCTAACCTGAATAGTTTGCGAGAGAGACTCTTCCAAAGTAGCAAAATGTGTATCCCCCCCCTCTAACTTCTAAAGTAGGGGCATGATAATTCTAAAAAAAATATATGATGTACATACTATAAAAAACTACCAACGAAAATTGGTTTGAACGAGACCTAGCCAGTAGTTTATTTATACGTCATAAATGATAAACCATAATTTAACTTTCATTGTATCAAAAATGAAATATTAAAATAAATCAAAAACCTTATAATTTCATAGAAATAATTCTTATTGCTGCTGCGGAACCCTTCATGGGCGAGTCCAACTCGCATTTGGACGGTTTTTTATTCGTAGCATCTATCACATTGGTTTTAATTTTCGGTTAACAAGTTTTGTATGCGACTTCTTGTAAATATTGGCGATATTTTGTTACTTAAATAAAAAAAAGGGGATCGCGACCCACAGGTTGAAGAGCACTGGACTAGTCAATAAAATTAATCGAGATCCACGTGGGAGAAACTTGACCAGTTTTTTAAATTTTTAATATTAAGTATTTTAGTAGTAGTAAGTATTATTGAGTAACAACTAACGGATCTACTGAACTCTACATTTTAATTATTATCTCACTCATAATGTTAATAAAATTTTATTTAAGTGTGTATCAAAAATTTAGACTTGATGTTTAAATTTAAATTTAAATTATTACATTAACATAATATTAAACTACAATATAGTATAATTGGTTAAAATAATTTATTACACAAAAAATACAAAAGTAGTTTATTTGTTTACCTTTTAATAGTTCCCGCAGTTCTTTTAATCCTTTTTGTTTATTTTCTTCCGTTTCTCGCAGCTCCTTCTGTGCTTTTTCGATGTAGTACGGCTCCTCTAGGAGTGTCTTCTCTAACTTTATCACGTGTCCCGCCCACATCACGTAAGGGTTGCCCTCTGAGTCGAATTTCATCCCCATTTTTAAATTAAAATTCACCTTTTTCCCACTTTTATAATTTACTATTAATGGCACAATACAATTTTTGATTTCTATAGACTATAACTTATTTATGATTTAATTAATATGCAATACGAGAACACAACGCAAAATTACTTGTTGTAGAGCATATAAATAACTTGGTATTATAGTGATGGTTCGTTGAAATGCGCGCGCGCAACTGACGACCGCCCGCGCCAGAGGCCTGAGAGTGGACCATACAACAAGCTCAATTAATGCGCGGACGCAACGATCACGAACAAGCTTGCCAAATGCCAATACTCAGAGCCTTTAGTTAAACATTTACAAATCAACAACTCTGTTAAAAAACTCAGTACCCAGCCGTCAAAGTCACTTTAGCTGTTAGCAGTAGGTAAGTAGATATTAAAAGCATTCTAACTTCTAGATCCGAGACATACACACGTGGGTAATGTAGAGTTCCTGCAGTTTGTACCCATTATTTATTAATATCATTTTATTTCTTCATCTTTTGCTTTCTAAAACAACTTGGGTCAAATAATATACTGGTGGTAAGCAACAAACTTTAGCATAGCTCTAAAACGTTAAGCCCAACTTGCGTTTTAATTTATTTATGTTGCTTCCCCAGTTTTTTATTATTAATTATATCATAGTTATTGGTAACTTTCATATATCCTTTTATTAAGATAAGTAATCCAAAGAAATGATAAATGGTAAAAGATAAAGAAAATACATATTTAATGAGCGATAAATATCTGAAATGAAATTGCATAAAAGTAATGGACACGCAAATATAACAAATATTTAAAAATATATAATTGACCCCTTAATTTTAAACCGTGCCTTATAGTAGGGGAGGTAGTGCTAGCGTTTGCTAAGTCATTTCATACCGACCAAATTTTTGTCCAGCGGTAGCTTAATATTTATCAATCAATATAATCAGCGTCAGTCGCCGCACCAGTGGTGGAATGTTAACTGAGAGTATTTCAAAGTTGTAAAAAAAATAGTTGGGAAAAGTGATTTTATACCGAATGAAACTTTGATGGATGATTATTGAGGTCATGTTTAACCAAAAAATCACCGTCAGCCGTATTGTAGACGGGGGATTCAATGTCAGTCGCGTTACTGAACATGTAAAAATTTTTTGAATATAAAGTCATTTTATACCGTACAAAATTTATACAGGTGAATGTTTCTACTTTGTAAATAATTAAGAAAACCGTCAGTCGCTAATACGATGGTGGAAAAACCGTCAGCCAGCGATATAAGTCATGACCAATATATGTATTAGCCCTAGAATTCGCGCTTAATGTATCCTAGGGCGTCGCGTAGACGACATTTACACCTGCAAACATTCAGCTGACGGCGATTTTCGTTTGAATTAACCATAAAATTGATCTCACATAGCAATTTTAAGTAATTAATTTGATAGTCAATATTTGTGAAGAGGAATTATATACATTTTACTTTAAAAGCGCCATCTGTTGTTATATACTAAAACTAAAATAACACCTACCGAACCTAAACGTGTATAATCTAGATATGAACCTTTATTGGGTGCGAATTGGGATCTTTTTAATGTCAATTCAATACGATTCCCACAACAACTTTGAGATGCTCTCAATTTTTATTCCACCTATTGTGAAGTGGCTGACGATCAAAGCTGTTATGTATTAGTGGAATACTATTATTGTAACGATTTTCGCTCGGTATGAAATCACTTTTTAAACTGAGAGCGACCTCCCCTACTATTATAAAACAATCACAAATCACAATATTATCTTCAATGTCACGTCTACTAGTCTACTATACTTGTTCACCTATCACATTTTTTGAAATATGAATGCTTTTATACAATTCGCCATTAATATTTTCAGTAAAGTTAATTAGAGGCAATTAAGGCCAATAAAAATTGCTATTATGATCACAAGTAACCACTGATGAACCTGATGATCGATCACTAATCGTGGTGACTAAGAAACGTTACTTTCTGGTACCGTACAACGACCTCTGCCGTTGCGTTTACCCTGTAAGGGTCAGCTGATACCAAATAAGAAAATCTACATTTGCCATATTTGGGCTTTGGTAGATCATTCCAATATGCCTGTAAATAGGTATTCTAAATAATAAAAACCGGCCAAGTGCTTGTCGGGCCACGCGCAATATAGGTTTCCGTAGTACCGCTAATTTTTTTTAAATTTTTGTATGGTCAATGAACGTACTTTTATAACGTGTTTTACCCTACTAACAACATCATCTCAGTTACTTGCAAAGGAATTTTAACGAAAAGCTCCTTTATACTTCGCCGAATACATTTTTTTTTAGTTGATCGACTATTACTGAATAACTTATGAAGTCTTCTTAGCCGTGATAGTTTTTCTTTTAAATTCGGCATATTTCCTACCCCCGTGAATTTTTTCACATTTCCAGAAGCAGCCGTTTAGCTGGTAGAAGGGATCTAACGATTTTTTCCACTTTAAAACTTTTATTTCACAAACGGATCCCTAAATCGGAAATTGATCTATTAATACTCATAATATTTTTAAAAAACCTATCCAACGACACCCCACCCGATGGGGTCGACGCGAAAAAAACATTCATCCCCGCTTGATGTGTACAAGAAACAGTGAAATATTACGAGTACTGGTTGACTGGTTGAATACTTACAACTACATACAAACTCTTTCATAAGGATGTGACTACACACATTGAAACAGTCATTTGGAGGGGCGCGCCATGTTATCGTAGTTTATCTCTACAGCTTTGTAGGTCCTATAGTCTCTGTGCAAAACCACGGACAGACAGACAGACAGACGGACAGACAGACGGACAGACGGATGGACAGGCCGAAACTATAAGGGTTCCTTGTTGACTTCGGAACCCTAAAAAGGATAGTTTAAATTTTGTCCTTTCCTCTAGAGTCTAGACTTCCTCTGTGCTGACGTAGCAACAGTAAGTGCACAACACCTGTTTTCTTTATAGAAATGACTAATAACTGTAATAAGCATAATTAACGTAAAGATAATTTTCGATAATAACAAGGATGTACATGAATCGGCTGATAGGTGAGCTCAACAGTACATTTGTAGGATGTCATGTAGACGGCGTTTGTATTAATAATATCAGTTACGCAGATGATATGGTGCTGTTGAGCCTATCGATCAGTGCGTTACGCAGCCTTCTCCGTATCTGTGAGGAGTATGCGGTAGACCATGGGCTCAGATAGAACGAATTGCAAGAGCGAATTTATGGTCTTAAGTGCAGGCGCTGACAAGAGTCGCAGAAGTGTACCTCCTTTGACTCTTGGCGAGGTGGAGCTGAAAAGAGTCGACCGATTCAAATATATGGGTCACTGGGTCACCGCCTCTCTGTCAGATACGGATGACATAGAGAGGGAGCGTAGAGCACTTTGTGTGTGCGTGTATCATGTAACATGTTGGCTTGTAGGATCGCACGATGTAGCAAGGAAGCCAAAATGACACTTTTCAGAGCATATTGTCAGTCATTCTACACGTGTGGCCTAGGTCAGATTTACGTACCGTTCACTCAGCAAGCTCCGAGTGCAATATAATAAGTAATATTCAGGATGCTGTTTGGCCTGCCGCGTTACTGTAGCGCCTCAACCATGTTTGCCTAGGCACATATAGACTGCTTCCAAACAATTATAATAATATTCCCACACCGGTTACGGTGATGGTAGCCGGTTTCACTGAAACCAGGCCCTGCAGTTACGCAGGAGTAATTTTATAGTGCCCAAGTGTGTGCGCAGTACACAAGAGCACTCTCTGTTCCTTATACTCTCATAGCCCAGTGGGACGGAAGAACGACACGACTGGCGAGAGATCAGGCGCAGGACCGACTTTTTACATGCCCATCCGACGCATGGGTCATCTTACTTGTCAGACAATCAGGTGATCACCCTGCATTGTCCTAATCAAACTTGGTAATAACATGTTTCCAACGCGGGAATCGAATCCACGACCTCCGAGTCAAGAGCCATGCTCTGAGCCACTGGACCACAGAGGCGTTCCCAAACAGACTCCTGAGTGTGTGGGGTAGAAGATGGGACTCCCAGTTGTTGGAGCATTGGGTGCAACTCCATGCTGAGGTAGCTCGGTTCCCATACATTTAATTTAAATTTTTATCACAATATCTAATTTTACTAACACTAGAATAAGGACCCTTTGTTTACTAACACCATGTAAAAAACACTATGTAAAATATAGATAGGACAAAAGTCGGAAAGAATTTGAATTGAATATTATTATTCAATTCAAATTCTTTCCTATTTTTTTATTACTATCAAGCTCATTTTTTGTGAGTAGCTTCATTTTGATAAGACAAACAACATTTTTATCTACGAAAAATCTTGAAAGTGGTAGCTAGATAGAAAGGATTTCACACTTTGAATTGATGGTCCTAAAATATGGATTGTTCTATTTGCAGGATAATGTTACTCTTAAATTATATGACTACTAGCTGTCCCGGCAAACGTTTCTTTCTCATATTATATTATATAAAGTCATTGTATAAAGTATATCGCCCGTATTATTTTATTGAAGTGACTAAATAAGTATGTCACCATGGCAACGTCCATCGCAATCCCGTGACCCGCGTCGCGCAAACAATGGTCGCCGTCAGTCTCGAGTTGTAATAATTTACTATATTATTTATTATATAATTTATTAAGCAAATGCACTTATTAATGTAATAAATACCCAGTAGCCGATTCTCAGACCCATTGAATATGCATATAAAATTTGGTTAAAATCACTAAAGCCGTTTCGGAGGAGTACGCGGCCTAACATTGTGACACGAGAATTTTATATATAATAAGAAAGATTAACCTACCAATATACAAAACATCAGCTGGTTAGAGTTCCGTTTTAGGCTAAAACGGAACCCTAACCAGCTGAACCACAGAACCCTAAAACTTTTAGGGTTCTGTAATTAACAAAACTTGGTTGACTACGGTATCCTAAAACGGAACCCCAACCAGCAGATTTTTTGTATATTGGTAGTTATATAATTTAAGATTAACATTGTCCTACAAATAGATCAATCAATATTTTAGAACCATCAATTAATCAAAGTATGAAATCCTTTCTATCTCTGTTAGCTACAACTTTAAATATTTTTCGCAGATAAAAAATGTTGTTTGTCTTATCAAAATGAAGCTACTCACAAAAATTAACCTGATAGTAATCAAAAAAAATTGATCTAGGGCTCCCTGACTCTTTAATATTATCTCAAAATAAATTATAAAACAATTGACGTACAGATTACGGATCGTAACTCGTAAGCACTTACCGTGCTAAATGACTAATGCATGTAAATTATTTTAATTGACCAACAACCATCCTAAAAATTCAAAACGTTTGAAGTGCGTTGTCGAAACGTTTGAAGTGCGTTGTCTAGCGCGGTAGGCTAGTTGTGATTAGTTGACCAACAAAATATCTTGGTAATAAGTGACATTAACAGAAATAATACGTGTACCTACTGTGATTGGTTGAATACTTACTACATAGAAGTCGGTTAACAAACTCTTTCATAAGGATGTGACTGTCATTTGGGGGGGCACACATTGAAACAGTCATTTGGAGGGGCGCGCCATGTTATCGTAATTGATCTCTATAGTGCGTTTCATCAAATAGTTCCTTTGCCGTCAACAGGCACTAATGCAAATTAGTGTTGCCTCATTACCCTTACTGTGCTACCTTAAATTACAGTCGGGGCATTATAATAGGCCACATTTGACATCTGTCAGATTAATTTCCATAGTGAGGTTAGCTGCGTAACAACATCGACCAAAACGAATAAATCGATACGGACTTGAAATAAAATATTTGATTTTTAAACGTTATTTGTAAAACCAGAAACAAATTCCTGTCCCATTAACACTTTAATTCAAGGAGCAAAATAAGACAAGTACATAATTTACAAAAAAAAATCATTTATTCCCTTGAATTATAAAAACTGTTAAATTTAGTATTATCATTATTCATTTCACATAAATATGTGTTACTTTTCACAACGTGGTTATTAATTTATGGGGATATTTCGTTACAAGTAATCAATGCATCGATACTATTTATTTGCTTTCGATTTTTAGAGTAACATCCCTAGAGTTTAAAAAGAAAAAAGGTCAGCTGACGTAACATTGTAACGACGTGCATTTATTAAGATCAGAATTTGTTTATTACATTTAGAATTGTTTATCAGTCAAAACAAATCGTTAAATAATTCGTATCGGTCATATTTACAATAAATATGTAATCGTAATTGAAAAAAGTTAATCAATCGTGCAGTTATAACAAAACGAAAATATTTATTTTTTATGTACGTCGCTAGAAGGTCACCTGGTACAATTTTGATGAGCTGTCAAATGTGGCCTATTAAAATGTCCCGACTATAGGGGAGATAATATTATGTTATCACAAAATAATTTTTATAATAATCATTCTATAAAGAAAATTTTATTTGATTCTAAATTTCACCCGCGGCTCTGCCTGTATTAACGTCTATCCCTCGGGGACCGTTTTTCTCCCGGGATGAAAGGTACCCATGTCCTTCTCCATACCCCAGACAACGTGTGCCTATGAAAGTTTTATGATGATCTGCTTAGTACTTTATGCGTGAAGGCCGAAGGCGTAACAAACAAACAAAGTCACTTTCGCATTTATTAGCTAAAAGCCGAGCTTTGTGAGGGCTCGCGTTGTCACACCTTGACTGATGATATTATTGATAATTGATAACACATCTCCATATAAAAACCTTGACTGACTGATGATAACACATTTATGTATATTATGTAAATGTTACGCTCAAAGACCGAAATCGCTCAGTGAGCGAAAACATAGCTCACAACGCGTTGTGGTCACAGTGAAACAGCCACGACGCGTTCTGGCAATCACAAAAAGGTCATAACGCGAAATTCGTGTCGTGGCTGATATGCTATTCGTTTTTCTTGATTTGTTCTTGATTGATTAATCATCCATAGGTATGGAAGATTATATTTGAAATACCACGCGTACTACAAAATATTTTTTCTTTTACTAAATCACTGTATAACGTGTTTATCATTATTATTTATAAAATATCCATAGTTTTATACTATCCTATCCATAGCTCGGTACGCCCATGTGAGCAGTGCCGGTGATTAGTGATTAGGAGAAGTTAAATCGCTTTTCTTACAATTAATTCATCAAGCCCCAAGCGGCCACATCTATCGTGCGGTATCTATCTTGATCTATGTCTGTGGATACAACAATGTATTTTTATTAAAAAAAGATTTTATAAAATAATAAATTAAAATAAGTTCGATATGTTACAAACGATTTTAATTACAAATAACAAAATATATTAATACTGGGAAATAATTGACACATTTGCTTTGAATAAAATTTACCACGCGCCAACTTCACTCGGTAAAGGATAAATGCTGTTACTATTTTGAAAAGGTATCTTCTAGTGCTTAGTTAAAAAAAAAATTATGAAATAAGGGGGCAAACGAGCTGACCCACCTGATGGAAAGCAACTTCCGTCGCCCATAGACACTCGCAGCATCAGAAGAGCTGCAGGTGCGTTGCCGGCCTTTTAAGAGGGAATAGGGTAATAGGGGAGGGTAGGGATGGGAAGGGAAGGGAATAGGTGAGGGTAGGAAAGGGAATAGGGTAGGGGATTGGGCCTCCGGTAAACTCACTAACTCGGCGAAACACAGCGCAAGCGCTGTTTCATGCCGGTTTGGTTCTGTGAGAACGTGGTATTTCTCCGGTCGAGCCGGCCCATTCGTGCCGAAGCATGGCTCTCCCTCGTATAAACATACATTCTAACATTATTATAACCAAAACTACTTTTTGATAGGATTCATTTAATTCTAATATTAAATAATCATATTATATTATCTCGTACTGTTTTTGCTAATATTCACTAATCAACAAAAGTCAATAATTATTTTAGGTAATCCTAATAAACTACATGAGGTCAAAATATCAGTCTCTGAGTTTCTTATTCATAAAATCAAAGGTAAATATTGTGTCCTTATAAATATTTAAAGTTAAAAAAATTACAAATATTGACTGAAACGACGTTAGACGAATGTTAGGTGTTTTTCGTTACGGAATTTCTTGATAAACGCGATCAAAGCTATACAATAGCTCAAAAAAATGAAACATTAAGAAGCACCATATTCCTTTTTATTCATAAACATGTTTTTACGATTTCGCAGATTATTGTTCATCCTGATAAAACAACTTTAAAAATCACCGAGATGAAAAAGC
This sequence comes from Lysandra bellargus, assembly GCA_905333045.1. Lineage (NCBI taxonomy): Eukaryota > Metazoa > Arthropoda > Insecta > Lepidoptera > Lycaenidae > Lysandra > Lysandra bellargus. The sequence goes on along the minus strand of HG995346.1, from coordinate 3,772,792 downwards.
ATTCACCGATATGAAAACTATTGTCATCGAAGGTCACCGAAAGTCACTGAGTCACCATTTCCGTGATTTTTTTTTCATATCGGTGATTTTTTTTTCATTTCGGAAACCAAATAGGTCACCGAATTCACCGAAACGGAATCACCGAAATTCAAATTTGCGACAAATCGTTGAATATTTTGACACCTATGATAATTATACCGATATCTATACTACATACTGATACATATTATTAAAAGTATTTGTAAGAAAATAAGTTAATACTTCTAGCTGGTTCAATTAACATGATAAATTGAATCACGAAAATGTAGAGAAAAGTGTCGGGTGTCACCGAGACGATATACTTACGTTTTTAGCAGGAACACGCAGCGACGCAGCAAACCACCTCTTGCTCCGAAAGCACAAGCATAACTGGCGCTTGAGTTCGAGAAGCGGCATTACGTTCAAAAGTACTTCTGGACTTCTGGTCTCGACAATTCATGTTTCTTTTTTATTCACCGAATCAAGACAAAATGTTGGGACAGTTTTATTTCTCCCGCTATTTTGAAAGTATAACGATTGAGATTATGAAATTTGTATTGATTATACCTCCATTCTTTAAGAATCCAATAAAAGAGTCCGTTTGTTTATACCACTAATATTTTTTCCTCGGCTGACGAAATTAGGACTAAAAAGTCGTTGGGACAGTCACCGAGGGGCCTAATTTCCACCTTTAGAATTTTTTATTTTTATGTTCTAGTTATCGAATTAAAAACGTGTCTATTGCCTCATTATATGGATAATCACACAAACTATGCGATGAAATTTTATTTAACCCTAAGAAGCCATTTCACACCCCCAATTTCACAGTAGCCGCGAAAAAAAGCAGTTGTGAAATTCACCCACTGTATATATTCTTTGCCTACGGAGAATCCGTAATTTACCGTATTTAGAGCCTTATAAACTCATAATTTGAAAGCTACAGAAATAATCAAAATACAGAAATAATCTTCAGTATCTCAACATTCCTTTCCACGTTTTAAATTTTCTATTTTTGTTTATTAAACTCACTATACCAGCTTCCAAAGTAAAGCCAATTTATTAAAATTCTTGAATTTTAAAGCTACATTCAGCATCTCCTTAGTATTTACAAATTACTGTTATTTGAAACACACGCCAATAGATCGACAATATCATAAACTACAATTTATGTTCCCCGTTTTAATTTTTTTTAGGTCAATTTTGAACTAAGATAAGTAAAAAAATAGGGTTTTGGTGCGATCTCGGCAAGGTCGTTTGCTCGGGGACGGCCTTAAGTTCTACTGTACCCACGTTCCCTCTTAATACGAGAAGAGTAGTAGTTCGAGAAAATTTTGTTAGTAACAATTGTTTGATTTAACTTGTTGAAAAATTAACTTTAGGTAAAATTCCCAACGGGAATAAATTATTTATAGTGTTCAGAACACACGATAATTTTTTCAAATTTTAAAACAAATATTTAATAATATATTAAATAAATTAATTTATGGGACGTACTCGCTTTTGACGCCACGCGTGCAACCTAAAAATGTCGCGCGCAGACTTATTTTCAGCGTTAAATTTAAATAATAAATAACTAGCGACCCGCCACGGCGTCGCACGGGTATAAAATATACATATATCCACTGAAAAAATGATTAAAATCGATAGCCTATGATCCTTCAAGTGGTGGTCTACTTCTTATCTGTGCCAAATAACATAAAAATTGCTCCAGTAGTTCGCGAGATAAGCCCTTTCAAATAATTTCCCCCGTTTTTTTCCACATTCTCTTATTAGTCTTAGCGTGTTAATAACTGTATTTTAAAAAGATAAAACCGACTTCAAAATTGTACGTAATTGAGAATTAAAATTCCCTATTTCAAAAACTACTGAACCGATTTTGATGAAACTTGCAGTATTCCCTAAGTTGAACAATACCTAGTATAATAAAAAAAGAATCATTTAGATCGGACTTGTAGTTCCGGAGATATGCGTGCACAAACATAAAAAACACATACATACATACATACATACATACATACATACATACATACATACATACATACATACACTTTTGAAATTTGGCATATTTGTTCAGAAGCTGTTATAGATTAACATATACAAAAACTGGGCAGTTCTGGAAATATTACATACATACGCGTCGAATTGATAACCTCCTTTTTTGAAGTCGGTTAATAAAATATAGCCTATAGCCCATTTATCGCGGAAGGCTATACTTTCTCGATAAATGGGCTATCTAACACTGAAAGAATTTTTCAAATCAGATCAGTAGTTCCTGGGATTAGCGCGTTCAAGTTAGCCCTTTCAAATAATTTTCCCCGTTTCTTCCACATTTTCCTCTATTTCTTCGCTCCTATCAGTCTTAGCGTGATAAAATATAGCCTATAACCATCCTCGATAAATGGGCTATCTAACACTGAAAGAATCATCAAAGTCTGTTGCGTAGTTTTAAAAATTAAAGGGAACAAAGGGACATGAGGGAAAAAAGCGACTTTGTTTTATAACAAGTATAGATGAAGATAGAGTTCCAACAGCCAGGAGTTTTTATTGGAAATTTCCTTCTCTTTCAGAATCTTTTTTTGAAATTTCTTAAATAGTAATATGTAGTTTATGAAATATTGGCAAAAAACGAAATGTCATTTTTTTACAATTTTTTATGTACTACGAGGGCGGCACTGAAAATTTCGGGAATCAAGGAGGGGACACAACAGTATTATTTAAAAATGTGTTTATTGCTTTTCGAAGTATTCTCCGCGAAATTTGACACATTTTTCCATACGATGGAACCAATCATTGAAGCAACCATTCCATTCGGAAGTTGGGGTCTTCAAAATTGCCGTTTTGTAGGCGTCCACTGCTTCTTCAGGTGATCAAAATCCCTGACCACGCAATTTATTCTTTATTTTAGGGAAAGTATAGAAATTATTAAGGCTTAAGTCGGGGCTGTACGGCGGATCGTCTAATAATTCTATGTTTTCTTGCTCTAAAAACTCTTTTGTTCTGTGCGTGGTGTGAGAACTCACATTGTCGTGATGGAGGATGATGCGGCGGTTGCAGTTCTCTTTACGGAGTTCAGATACGACCAGTGGCAAACAAATGCTAGCATAGCATTCTGCATTAACCGTTCTTTGTCCCTCAAGAGGAATAGTCGCAATATGGCCGGTTTTGGAGACAAACGTGGCCACCATTTTTTTTGCAACACTTCGTGAACGAACAATTGGCCTTAACTCATTTTCGAACACCCAAACTCGTGACTGGTTTTTAGTTTCGGGTTCGTACGCGTATATCCAGGATTCGTCACCTGATACGATGTTGTATACAGCATTTGAGGATCCTGCGTGGAATCTTTCGAGAGTTCTGACGCACCAAGTAACGCGAGCCGCTTTTTGCTCTACATAGAGCAAATGCGGTATCCATCGGGAAAACAACTTTTTTAAACCTAATTGTTCATGCAATATTATTTGTATTTGACTCATGCCAATGTCTAAAGTTGCCTGAATTTCGCGGTATGTCACATGTCGATCTTCCTCAACCAGCTTAAGCACAGCATCAACGTTTCCTTGGGTGACTGCAATTTTTGGACGACCTTGACGGGGATCATCACTGAGCCTGACACGTCCCCATTGAAATTCAGCAAACCAGCGATAAATTGTGATTTTAGATGGGGCTTCATCACCAAATGCAGAAATCATCCGATCAACACACTGCTTTTGTGTTAAACCACTTCGAAAGTCATAATGAATCATCGCTCTAGAATTTTCTCGAGTCAATTCCATTTTCTCAACGACTTAACAAGTTTGACAAGACCTTGTGACAAGACCGAGAATCTTTTTTTGAATAAATAAATGGTATTCCTTTATTAAAACCAAGGAGTTTTCAATTTAATATGACAGACATACTACAATCTTCATTACTTTGAAGTCGGTACCAGTCCCAAAAGTTTCAGATAATCTGACATTACTGAACTCACGATTAAATTAGCTGGTACCGGCTTCAAAATAATGAAGATTGTAGTATACAGTACAGAAATAGTTGAGATTTAGACGAATTCTGAAAAAGGCACTATTAAAGAGTAAGAGTTATTTAATACTTTTTAGTTCATATTACTATTGTTTTTACCTTGGAAGTCGGTTTTAATTTTTTGTTAAAAATAATCGATCAACGAAACGAGACCGTTTATCGTTCATCGTAAACTAGTTGAATTATTATTTTTAACAAAAAATTAAAACCGACTTCCAAGGTAAAACAATAATAAAATCCTTATAATATGAACTAAAAAGTATTAAATAATTACTCCTATCTAATAGTGCCTTTTTCCGAATTCGGCTAAAACTCAACTATTTCTGTAGGTACTCAATCTTCATCATTTTGAAGTCGGTACCAGATGAATCTTCTGTTCTCTGACGGAATATTTGAAACTTCTGGAACTGGCACCGACTTCAAAATGATGAAGATTGAGTACCTACAGAAATAGTTGAGTTTTAGCCAAATTCGGAAAAAGGCACTATTAGATAGGAATAATTATTTAATACTTTTTAGTTCATATTATAAGGATGTTATTATTGTTGTACCTTGGAAGTCGGTTTTAATTTCACTCTTTTTAGTTACCTAGTAAGCAAACGCGTACTATACGTAGAATAATACACCTGTATATTATTCTACGTATCTTATTACAGTCACACTTACAAAATATTATAATATCAGCTGCAGCCTGCAGATAATTTAAACAATACATTAAAAAAAATCGAAGTGAACACGTGTGACGTGCTAAGTAGCCGGTCACCGGACTAGTTTCAATAGGCTGGCACTCGCTCGACTTGTCGCACACGTAGCGCACATAGTACCTCCGTGAGAAATTTGTATTCTGTGCATAGTACCCGGCCCGCGCCGCTTGCTTGACAGCCCTGGCAGATATGCGATGCGATGCGTTATCATACTATGAACGCTAAACGCAATGCAAAAGGTTGATATTAGGTTGTTTTCCAAAATATCTCGGCGAAGTGAAAAAGTATTACATTATCGAAGCAACTTTAACTTCTAAGGAGTAATGTCAAATGTGTGCCTTATGCTCTGGAGATAAGGTTGAATTTTGTGACATTGGTGACCCTGACGTGGTAATGATGATGATGATGATGATGATGATGATGATAAATGTAATTTGCATAGTAGCATATGCTTTCAGTTCTTAAAACAGCGCATATACTCCCAAACTTGTATCTATAAGGAATCCGGAGTTCTCTTAGTAGCTTCGGAACCATAGTATACCTCGGTGCAAAATCTTGCGTTTTGGTAGCATATGCTTAGGATGCTTCTCATAAAACCAAAATCACCATGTGTTTCCATATAAATATAAATTTCAAGGAGTTCCCTCGATTACTCATGGATCCCATCATCAGGTCACCACTTTTATGAACATGGTACCAAATTGGAGTGAAACATAATACAACAAAACGAAAATTTCGAAAATCGGTTCACAAACGGCGGAGTAATCGTTGAACATACAAAAAAAATAATAATAAAAAAATATATCCACAGCCAAACATATAACCTCCTCGTTTATTGGAAGTCGGTTAAAAAACAGTTTTTTTTTTCGACTAGTTAAATTACGTCTTCGACTAAGTGTGGTGGGTCGTCGACGCTTTTTCGATCAACGAAACGAGACCGTTTATCGTTCATCGACCATCGTAAACTAGTCAATGACAAAACAGTTTTTTTTTTCAACTAGTTTTCGTCTTCGACGAACACTGAACTAAACAATAAACTATGACAAACAAAGTAGTTTTTTTTACTAAACTACTTTCAGCACTATTTTGACAAACTTGTTGTCGTTTTGCACTTCGACGCGACGAGTGATGACGACGAACGACGAGACGGTTTGATCTGTGAGCGGTGGAAATGCACTTCCCTACATAGTACATACTTTTTTCCAGGCTTAGCACTGGCAGGCAGGCAGATTAATTACTAAAATTTTACATTTACTTAATTAATTTAAAATATCACCACCCATCCGTCGATCGCGTCGTCGCGTCGCGACGAACGGCCTCTGTCACACACACCGTTCCGGCATGGCAACCGTTCACGCATAAACCAGTTTATCAGTAGACGCTAAACTAGTTTACCCGTTCATGACTAATAAACAGTTTAATAAAACGGTTCGTTCATTCAACGCCCATCCCTAGTCCACAAGTCGCTAGCGGGGATCTATAATTAAAATATATTAGGTGACCCGACTTGACTTCTACTAAGCTTGACTTCTATGAATATAGGCAGACAATACCGAAGCTCAGAAATTAATTTTGTAAGAACTTACATATTTCATATTCAGAAAGAGTTTTTTTTAAAATAATAATCATGATTAGTTTTGATGTTAATTTTTGGTTCTACTACGACTGTTATAACAACGTTTGAATAAATAGCTACAAAACAAGAATATATTTGTTTTATTATTTAGTATTTACCTCTCCGAAGTGGGAGCTTATTGGTTTCTTGTACCACAGTATAGCAATATAAGCAACACGCGCGCACATGACGCCGATTGTTTGGTCGGCCGACTCGGCAGAAATCCGAATCGTGAAATTTCCATTCAAAAATATATAACCGTAGAAGAGCAATCGGCCGACTGTTGTCTAGTCTGCGCCATGGAAGTATAAAAAAAGGCGGACGGAGTCACACCACACACAAAACTGTGTCGTTCAGAGTCAGCCAGCTGGCTGTATGTACACGGTCCGCACGCACACATTCTTGCGCTAGTCCATACCATTTGACAGGCGTCAGAATGTGTGCATGGCCGACTCTGAAGAAAAGTGAAGACACAGTTTTGTATATGACAAGACTCCGTCCGCCTTTTTTTCTACGTTCATGGTCTGCGCACTCACCACCAACCCAACTGTAGACACTAAAATTAAAATCCGGGTATTTCGTTGTATGAACTCTTCCAAGATTATTTTGGATTATTCGGGGACTTAAGACCCCGGGTTACCCTCGAAATTCTCATACATACGTAATACCAAAATCATTTTGTCATACGAAAGTATTTAACATGTTTGATTTATTTTTCAGCTTAAAATAGTAATTACCTAGGTTCCTGAACAAAAATTAACTTCAAAATATTTAAACACTAAAAAAAATTTTTTGTGTATAATTTTTTTTTACTAAAATTTACTACTAAATATTTAAACACTAAAAAATAGAGTAAAACACTAAAAAATATATAAATAAATAGTAAATTTACTACAAAATATTTAAATACTAAGAAATATTTTTTAGAGTTGAAATATTTTGAAGTTAATTTTTGTTCAGGAACCTAGGTAATTACTATTTTAAGCTGAAAAATAACTCAAACATGTTAAATATTTTCGTATGAGAAAATGATTTTGGTATTACGTATGTATGAGAATTTCGAGGGAAACCCGGCCTCTTAACTCCACATTTTTTGTAAATTTAGTACACAAGGCATGCAGATCTCTGATATGTCTACCAGGAAAAATCATCATATCATAATTTTATAAGGAAAGTATGCCATCTATTCAGCAGTTATCCGATCGACTCTACATTTGGTCATGAATATTGTATAATTTAATACGTACCTATAACGATCAAATGTACTAGCAACCATCTACTGAACGTTTATTTGGTCGGGTATGAACCCAGCCGAAATGTTATATGTATTGACTTGACAGAATTTATCCAGGTGTACTATAATTATTATGAATCAATTTCTCTGATTTTACCTATTAATGTAGAGTCTAAGATTTTTTCTTGTCGAAAAAGAAAATACACATTTTAATTTATAAATTTTATTCTTTTTTTACAAAAATAATTAAAATTCAATTAATAATTTGAGCAGTCAATATTGCCATCAGTCATTCACTAGCCAAATGGAATGGTTAAAATCGTCAAATAGCTTTGTCCATGTCCTTGACGAACAGAAAAAGGCACAGTGCCTTTTTCTGTTCGTCAAGAGCATGCGTTATAGCGCAGTCAACTGCAACGAACGTGAGTCGTGAGGCATGCCCGCGACGCATGCCCTCTGACCGTATCCAAAACTTCGAAAATGACAATCTTGGCGTTGCGTTCGTTGACGCATTCAAGTTGATACAAATACACATTTTAATTTATAAATTTTATTCTTTTTTTTACAAAAATAATTAAAATTCAATTAATAATTTGAGCAGTCAATATTGCCATCAGTCATTCACTAGCCAAATGTAATGGTTAAAATCGTCAAATAGCTTTGTCCATGTCCTTGACGAACAGAAAAAGGCACATTGCCTTTTTCTATTCGTCAAGGCCATGCGTTATAGCCCGCGACGCATGCCCTCTGACCGTATCCAAAACTTCAAAAATGACAATCTTGGCGTTGCGTTCGTTGACGCATTCAAGTTGAATGAAAGAAAATGACGAAAATTGAAGACGAAAGCGCATAATGTGGACATATCTATTCGTAGTCATGCAGTATAAAAATATCAATATGTAATCTTATAATATGATGACGTTTTTAAATACATACATAGGTTTCTCAATTCTCTTGCAATAAGAAAATAATATAATATCAAAATTACTATTGTACGTTCACAGCCTTTAGTAAAATCATTTAAAAATTAACATGTTATTTGACAAAAATAGTTGCTCAAAACTATCACATTATACCAAGCGACTAACCTACGCACTACGAGGTACTTATTATAAACAAATCTTTCAGTACTTTTCACAGAATTGTATTTAAGGCACTTTGATATTTAAATACAGTATAAAGCTGCTCATAAGGCTTCGTCCACATTTGTATCATTTGCGCGATCAGATCTCCGATCAGATCTCCGTCGCGTATCATCGAAGCGTGTCAAAATGATACGCGTATCATGATACGCCCCGATCGCTATTAACCGCGTATCGTGTCATATCAAATACGGGCATGATCGGCAGAATGATCTAATAGGCGTCCACACTACGAATAATAAAACCTAAGGAAACGTAACTCCCATACTAATACAGTTTTAAATTTGGTTCCATTCGAACTGTCATGTAATGTCAGCCTTTATACCGCTCAAGGTCACCTAAATATTGCAAATGTATGAAAAGTGAACCTAAGGTACACTTTTTTGACAAGTATTTTGGAGCATGTTTTTTGACGGAGTTACTCTTCCTTAGTTTTTACTATTCGTAGCGTCCACACTATGATACGCATACTTGATACGGCGCGATGATCGCGACGGTGATCTGATCGGAGATCTGATCGCGCAAATGATACAAATGTGGACGCACCGTAATAGCTCACACTACTTTACGTAGCACATAGTCGCGACTATTTATTTTGGTATACCTAATATTCTTTGACAGATATTACAATATTCTTTATACAAATACTAGGCCTTCAATATTTGGCATTTCTTCAGACTTTAGTGCTTTACAATATACCTAATATTCAATGTTGGTCTATTAACTTATTCATCTAATTCCATTCTGCACCTCCTTCAAATCTTTAATCAAATCACACTTATCAAATGATCCATAAACTCTTACATAATTTCAGAATTTCCATACACGCACACTTTTGTCTCACCAGACAATCAACGTCAGAAAATCCCGTGATAATGTTAATATAGCTGTTATTGAAACTTCCTAAAGTGATAACTAAAATCTTATTATTAAGGAACACAGCTTAATCATACGCTAAACAATAACTACACTATCCTACACTAATGTCTTTTGGATTGCTTGCACTGATTCGGATATGGCATCTAATTTAATACAAGAACAACACTAACCGAATACAATAATTTTAGATTAAATGTGATCTAAATGTAAACTGTATTGTATGTCTCTGCAAGTGAACAAGTATAAACCCTTTTACTATGAATATAAAACACAACATTGTCTGCCGCGTGACATTCCTAATATGTTATGTTTTTGCCCTTACTAGGTTTTGAAATAGGGCACATTTCAAAACCTAGTAAGGGCAAAAACATTTCACAGGAGAGCGCATAAAGTTCAGTATTGGATGGTGCACTTACCTACTCGGTATTGATGCTTAAATATTATCTAACTTTTAAGTGAGTTTTTAACGCCGGTGTTTTAGAATTCGGCAGGGACCTAGTAGGTTAAGAAGTTTACTCAATAAAACGATTTTTGTAACAATGTCTCTTACTAGATATTGAAATGGGGCAGCCGCACTATACCGAGCTCACATTTGGATCACATTGAATCTCTCATCTTAAAGTATGTATACGTTATCAGTCTACGTTTTCTTGACGAAACCGTATGAGTTCCAGTTGTTGATGTGCGGGAGGATCTCGTTGATGACGGGGTACCACTGCGCTCCGGAGTAGTCGATGGCGTCGAGCTGGCCGCCGTAGTCCGCGGGCAGGTGTGATGGAGCCATGTGCTTGTGGAACGACTCCATGTCCGACCCGTGGAAGAAGATCTGGAGAAATACGACAGTGACTATAATTATGGTGGTCATTAATTATGATGTATCAGCGGTTATATCGCTCATTTGGTACAACAACGTCGTAATTACCTATTTTTTCAAAAGTGAGTTATTTATGTCATTATGTTCCAAAAGTATATTTACACCCGGAGAAACATCGACCGTAATGTTTTTATGTGTATTTTCCGCGATGGAGCGTGATTGTCATTGTGGAATTGACTGAAATGGCGACATTTCTGATGCTACAACGTCCGGATAGCCAGTTGCGCCGGGCGCCCCGCTGATTGTGGTTATATTTAGGAGCTACAGCGTCGTAAAGGTACATATGACATTCAATTCGATAATTTTTGGTGAAACTACGACATAATTGTGTAAATTATGTCATTGTAGCTCCAAATTTAATTTTAATTGATTTTGTAAATGACTTTTCTTATGGGTTACAGGTATAAAAGAAGACCAAAACTTATTGTTACTTTTGGCATGAAGCTACGGGAGGTGGAGGAGCAATGGAAATTGTTCCTGTATTTAGTTTTTTTATAATCACAGATACAAATACAAAAATCACAGATTATTTGGCTATTATTTGAACGTGCTGATCTCAGGAACTACTGGTCAGATTTGAAAAATTATTTCAGTGTTAGATAGCTCATTTATCGAGAAAGGCTATTAGTCATATTTTATCACGCTAAGACTATTAGGAGCGAAGAAATAGAGGAAATTGTGAAAAAAACAGGGGAAATTATTTGAAAGGACTTATCTCACGAACTACCGGAGCAATTTTTCTGTTATTTGGCACTGCTAAGAAGTAGATAACGTGAAGGATTATAGGCTATTTTTTGTGAACTAATTTATCTGTAAAATATCTAAATTACGAGGGCGAAGCCGCGCTGAACGTCTAGTTATTTAGAATTTAGTTTCTGTTACTAAAATGTTTCTTTTTTAAATATTTAATTAAGTAACTGGTAAAATAGAAATAACCTTCTGGTTTTGAACTGGTTTAAAACTTACATAATTAAATGGCGAAGCTGATTTGTTAATCTACTTAGTTTTATTTTGTCACAAATGCAAAATCCCCTATCGTATGCATTATTTCTTAAATTTAATTCTGAAGAAATAATGACGTATTTACATACACGTCCTTATAAGAATGCCTATAATTTAGGTAATGTATGATGTGTCGAAAAGTCTTGAACTCTAATAGAAACAACACAAATAAACCTTACTTTTAAATTGAGTCGGTATATAATAAGTCTTCCCAAAAAGTCTTATATTGGATTCAAATACACACACCGGCATATTTAGCGGAACATAAAAAAAAGGTTTGATATAAGTATCATATAAGGTTGCTGGCTGGTTTATACGTCATTTAATTAAAAAAAAAAATTCAAATTAGGAAAACAATTGAACATCACATTTTATGCAATTGTTTTAATTTTATTCGAATATACCTTATGTAGAGCGAACTTCGAGTATTTCTCGCTTTTGAATTTTATTTAAATTTTTCATTCAAATATTGTTTTTTTGTAAAAAAAAATTAATCTTGTATCTTTTTGGAGTTGAGGAATGAATTATGCCTAACTTAGACACAACGGAGATTGCCAGGGCACTCGAAATGCGAAGATTTGGTCTAACATACAGATTAATAGCCAGATATCTTCGTCGATCGATTTCAACGGTCCATCGCAGTGTCAAACGATTCAGGGAGACTGGCACTTATGTGAGAAGAGCAGGACAAGGCAGAAAAAGACGCACTTCGAGTAGGGATGACCGTTTCATTCGGCTTCGTGTACGTAGGAACCCCCGTTTGACGGCCGTCCAAGCCCGACATGAGTTAGAAGCAGTGCGGGGAGTAACCGTAAGTGAGCGTACGGTACGAAGAAGATTAGAAGAATCTGATTTGGGTTCATTTGTGCCCGCCAAGGCTCCAAGGCTCGAGGTAAATCATCGTAGAAACAGGTTAACTTTTGCTCAGAAATATCGACTTTGGAATGCGGACCAATGGAGTAAGGTATTGCTTAGTGATGAGTGCAGAATTCTCTTAAATCAAATTGACGGCAGGCAAAGAATATACAGACGCAAAGGAGAACGTTACATTCAGACAAATTTTGAAACTACAGTTGCATACGGTGGTGGATCAATAATGGTTTGGGCGGGCATTTGTTTGGGAGCTCGCACAGACTTGGTAGTGATTGACAGAGGGAGTCTGACTGCGGACCGCTATATCAGAGAAGTTTTAGAAGAAAATGTCGTACCGTTTGCCCCATATATCGGTGACGATTTTGTTTTAATGCAGGATAATGCTCGGCCGCATACCGCTCGGGCAACTCAAGCTTATCTTAATGATATATCACTGTTATGGAGTGGCCGGCGAGATCACCGGATATGAACCCAATAGAGCACGTTTGGGCCTTGCTGAAAAGAAAAGTTAAGTCAAGAATTCCAGCTCCTACCAACGTGGGTGAACTGCGAATCGCCGTAGTTGAGGAATGGCGGAGACTATCCCAGGAGACCATCGATAACATAATTCTCAGTATGCCTAGACGGTTAGAAACTTTAATAAGAGCACGTGGAGAAAATACGCGATATTAATGACCATTTTTTTAAATTTAATTAATTGTTATTTTAATATTCACTTTTCCCGGTTACATGAAAAGTTCAAAAATGTACCATTTTTCACAAATAGCCTTTACTCGCAAATTTTGTTCATAGTGTGATCTAATTTTAAGTAAAACAAATGAAAATTTAAATAACAAAGAAGTGTAGTAAGTAGATTTTAAAATAAAACCATATTTTTTAAATTATGGACCTTTTTTTTTGTGTTCCGCTAAATATGCCGGTGTGTATATTTGATTGTGTCTCCTGTAAAATTTGTTAAAGTGTAATTAAGACATTGTTGTACCAAATGAGCGATATAGGTTAGATGTTTGAAACAAGTAACAATTATTTAGGTTCTTAATGGTAAGCTTTGAGACTTTAAGACTGACTGTTTTCCATCATTAGCTAAAGCTAATCATCATTATCGTCATTCTGGACTAAAGTCCAGATCGATGAATAGGCTACTTGACTTATATTTAATTTCATTGAAAAAATGCATATTTCTAGTAGAAATTGGCCTAGGAAACCGTATTTCACCCTTATCATCAGATAAAAGCTTATGATTGATAAATAAAGTCGATTTGAAAATATGATTTTATGAAAATATGAATTGTACTGACGAAAACGCTTTTGTGGTACTTCCGATTTGGATGTGACGTCATCCCATTTGTAATTTAATATATTTTATTTATCGCGCTTGTGATAATATATGTAAGTTTATTTGTACATAAATAATATGAATAAGCCTAGAAAGATTTATGAAATATATTTTCTTGAATAATTCAAATAAAACATCAGTTTTAAATATTATCTCCATTTATTGTAGTTGGGAAATGAAATGGCCAAAACTTTTCTACAAAAGTGTTCAACATTACAAATGATTTCTAAATTCTTTTCTAATTTTTTAGCACTGTTAGACTCGTACGCTTAGCACATAAGACTTTTTTCAATAAAGAAATTGTAAAATACAAAAAACATGACGTCACACTATGGCGGCACAATGGCGGACAGTGTTTTCAGCGCCATATAAAAGGCATAGGTTTCTACTGTTTATAGTATAAAAATATTATGTTTTTTTGTGAAAATGAACAATTAAGAAATGATTAGAATGGAAAAAAAAAATAGGTCAAGTAGCCTATTGACCGTACAAAATATATTTTCAACAAGAAAACTAGGTAGGTAAGTAGAGGCACAAATCACAATCCGTATAGAACAGGGATGGCGAACCCTCTCGTATTAATATGCCCTTCTTCCTACGCCTTTTTCTGAAGAAATCTTCGGTTGAGTTATACGCGTGCCATTCAATATTTTTTTGTGATCCGATGCGTATTTCAAAATTTGCCTAATTTGGTACTTACTATGCAGAGGTCTATAGCCCTAATTGTTGGTTAAAATAATTTCGATACTAGTTTGCGACGAGTGGCGTGCCCTAAATTTTATGTCACGTGCCACTGGTCGCCGCACGAGTCCCATTAGTACGCCATCCCTTGTAATGAGTATAGACCCCCCATAATAAATGTAACTATAATCTTACCCTCGCTCTTAACTTCTCCCTGATAAAGGGGCTGAACATCTTCCACACGACGCTGAAGATCCTGGGCTGTTTGACGAAGTGGACCTCCTTCAGTCGCAGCGGCATCGCGTCCTGGATGAACGTCAGAAGCCGCTTCGAGAACGCCGGCGAGAGAGCCATTGTCTGTAATAGAGAACGTCGTTACGCTACAAACATGAAGAGCTAAGCTTTTAAGCTTAAAAGAAAACTATTTTAGGTATAAGATGGTACAAGTAAATGATTTCGTTTGGGTTACCAAAATTTGCCTCGTTTAACGGGGTGAAAATATGTTCCAATTTTCCTATCGATTCTTAAAGCTGTTTTCCTTTTAATGTTTTGGGGTATAAAAATTTTAACCCGTGGAGCTCATTTCCTATTCATACAGAATTCCTTTCTTATTAATCTGAAACCTATCCAATAAAACGTGTGACGAACATATATGCACATTGCACAATGCACATGTAGGATACAATATGTTGAACTTGACGAACTGTTATGTGCTCCAACAAGGCTCTATAATTATCGCGTCCTTCCCTAGTCGAGGAAATCTATTTCCCGGCCCCATTTGGCGATGAGCGGATGTTTGAATACAATATTGGTCTAGAATAGCTAAAGACCACGACAAATATTGAAAGTCCTTAGCGAGCTATCTATATCGACTGAGGTCACTACTCACACGCGTTTATTTACTTGGTCATCTTAATAATTTATTATACACAGTGGAGTCGTAGTTTAAAGGTGGAAATTGGCAAATAATTTAAATAAACAGTATTTTAAATTACGCAACATAATGTAACAGTATCGGAAATTGCATTTTTGTAATATTCCATTTTGTTTTCGTTGACCTCATGACTCATGAGTCATGTACCTAATTATTCTAAAACTAAACGGAAATTAGATTCCAAGCTAGGCATGATGAAATTAACTAAACGTTTATTAGTAAAGTAGCCTTTGAGGTCACAAGCTGAAAGGAATTATTGATGATCTAATTCGATAAAGAAGACACTGGATTTAATTGATACACGATAGTCACGGAGCCGATGCACTGACCGGGAGATGGGCCTCCGCGGAATAAACGATCGCGGTAACCTCGGACGTGAGCTCCTTGACTCGGCTCATTTTCCTGCCAGTCTCCTCATTGACTATTTAGTATTTACCAAACTTAAACTACAAATTTGTGTAAAGAGAATGGCTGAAAACCTCCGCAAGAAGAACCTTATAAGAACTTGTATTACCCTATTCCAGTAATTAACTTTTATTTTATTCAGTTTTATTTGTTAAAAGTCCTACTGCTACAAGACTTTCTTAATTTTCTTTGAAAGCGAATATTGATATAAAAATAAACATCAATAAGGAAATAAGCGATATTTCATGGATGATCAATACGTAGGCCGCGAGGTGCGATGTGCATGCTAACGCCTCGCTTCAGGGTTTCTGCTTCGGTCAAGATCTTTTAATAGACCTATTTGCATAATATTATAGTAGGTACTTCCATCCAGCATTTGCAGTATATTGCAGCCAATAAAGGGACACAAAAAGATTTATAGGGAATTTAAATTACCTACTTAAATATTTTTTTTCTGTATAATTTAAAAGATGCTGATCAAGTATACATCTTTTATTGTAAAAACTATTATATTTATTTTAACGTTAAACGTACTAACTCTTTCGATAAAAATACTCATGGTATTAGTAGAATTTTTAGTGTATCACAACCAACAAAACAAAGTTTATGTAACACAATGTGTGTTTTTAAACAGACTTGTTTTTATTTTTATCGTAAAGGTGATTAGCATTAATAAGATTATGGGATACAACTATGTCGACTTATCCATTTGAGGCAATGTTTTAACACGTTAACTGCGTAGGCCCAAATCCTCAATCTAAACTTAAGTGCGTTACGGGGATGAGCACGCCCCTTTATGAAACGAATTATTATGCGTTACGGGTGCAAAAGTACCCCGTATGTCAGGCTTTATTTAAACCCCTCTAAAATTGTCAAAAATAGTATTATCATTGTTTTTTTACACCATTTCAAAAAGTATTAAGTGTTCTACACTGTCCTTACTCCGCACGTAGGTACAATAAAAACAAAAAAATATATAATGAAAAATAAAGTGCGGGATGCATCTATCCCCGTAACGCAACGAAAAACTTAAAATACGGGATGCCAAAAACCCCGTAACGCACATAATATTTTTTTATCGATAAAATGTAAGTGATGGAAGTAAACATTATAAAACTATCGATATTTTTACACCATATTTAAATGTATTTATAATGAATAATTCATTTTTATAATTATTGTCTTGTGGAGGGTTATCTGAATATTTATGAGATAATTCCAACATACGCCGCGAAAAAAAAATTATCGATACACTTTGCATCTCAGGACGCGCAGACACTACATTCTCAGCTCCGCACTGACTGATGTCAACGTACGGGGTGCGAAAGGACCCGTAACGCAGTGAACGTGTTAAGCTACAATAAATAAATTAAGATAGCAGGCGTAATCCAAAAGTATTAGTATAAGCAATTGATTCCTTCTCATATAGAAGAAAAAACGTTTTAAAATATTTATTTTTGAAAATAAATTGTCATTCAAAGGTTCTTTCTCCTACTTTGTAACTTTGGTACCCTACACTATTTCACTTGTATTACGGGATGATCAATAAAGATGAGATAATATTATAGTACGAAAGTATTCGTATTTCTCAATAGGCAACAAGTATAATCGCTTATTACGACATTCCTTAACCTTTGTTACTATACGATTAGTTTATCTATATGCTATAGGTACAGTATGTGAATAATTACGTACCGATATATCAAGGACATCCCGTTATCAGAGATCCTGTTCGATAAGCCATAAATACTTTATGCAATCACAAGATTACTTTGATTGTAATTTACCAAATTCGAAACTGATTCTTTTCATTACTTTCGCCAAACTCAAAAGAGGTCGCAAATTACTAACTATTCATAAACGGAGATCATGTCTCATTTTTTTTGGCCACCTTTGTAAGCTCCATATTATGACTTCGTCACAATTAAGTTTAAAAAGCATAACGCACCTTCGCGATTAGTTAATCACAATATTTATTTTTAAACGTATCATAACATTGTTAGTCATGAGGTCAATGTTATCTTCTTTGTTAAATTTTCTTCTTTGTATTTTTTCATTGTTCAGGCGTTCTTTACGTGCAGCAGGGAGCCATGACTCATGAGTGCACGTGAACATACGGAACACCAAGGTTCACGAAGTAAACGATAGGTTATTGTTCCTTTATCGGTTTCGTAACTACGAACACTAGACTTTGGACTGCCCTTCGTTAACAAAAACAATTGCATCACTATTTATTACGATTGTGTAGTTTTCCAAAGATAACATTATCCATGAGCTAAAAATTAACAATAATCATACTTGGGAGACCTATCATGTAATCCTACTTTTGTAGCTACCTTTTCTAGTTTTAACCCAGTAAGTATTAATAATTTTTAAGGAATATTATTAACTCCACATTCGTCGAGTTACTTTTTGATCCCTTGAAGTCAAAAGTCTTAAGTCCCCCAAAAGTCAAAAGTCAAAATATATCTAGATTCTAGAACGTTCGTACCTGTGACCAGCCCATATCGTGGAAGTCCATGACGACGACTGTACCGCGCACCTGCGACTCGGGCTCCAGCATGGCGGCCTCGTGGATGAGGTAGAACAGCCGGAACAGCTGGTCCGCGTTCACCTTCTTCGTGTTCCATGACCCTGGAAAGTACGTTAGTTTGTAGGTTACGTGTTTTTTTTTATAACTATTCCGGGCAAGTATTGTATGTAACGGCTCTACATTATGGCTCGTTTATCAGATTACATAAATTTAAATTCTATTTTTATTTATAACATTTTTTTTTTTTTTTCAGAATAAATTTTTCCATTTACATAATAATATTATGGAATAAACTTTTATTCGTTTATTAAAGCTTTATAAGCGCGTTGTTATATAATATGACTATGTTTAAACTTTAAGCAATATTATGTTCGATCTTAATTAATTTGTTAAAATATGTAAGAAGTTAATTTCTAATTATTGAGTGGCAGCTTAATATATCACAGCATATACACTGCGATTAATTACACTCGAACCTAATGAGTGTTATTATTAATCGCAGCATAATCAAGCTTACCTCCAACATTGACGATGAGGACTCTACGTCCCTTGTGGTCGCGGCCCTTCAGCACGTTGACGACCTTGTGCTCGAGGAAGGCGGTCATCTCGTGCTCCGGCAGCAGCCCGTTGATGAGGCTGGCGTTGTCACGCTTGAACTCCGCCACACGCCTCATCTGTAACATCAGTGGATGAGTAAGGTAGAACGGGAAGGTAAGAGCGAGTGCTGAACGCTCGTCGAATACAAATGTTACGGACCCTGGTCTAGTTTATTAGTTTTCCAACACATTGCTCATGCTCGGTTTCCTAGTTTTTATATGTTTATAGCCTCCTTTTCTTGACCTTCGACATTGTTATTCTACACATCTAAAAGAAATGTATGGAATGTTAGTACTTATTATACTGATCCTGATGATATCGATGACGATAACTACGGTCAAAATTCCGTAATCGATCAACAATAATTACAATCGCAAGTCATGAATAGAAATCGATTGACCAAGAGTGTCGGGCGGCCGGCTACATGACCGACTTGCTGTGAATTATATAGATCAATAGCATTATAGGTTTATCAATAACTGTTAGAAGCTACTACTTATAACTGTGCTAATAGAGCTCCTAGAAATATAGGGTACTTTTGTTTATAATATAAATTTTCATGCAGGTCATGTTTTGCAACATATTGTGTTTTGCGTATTGGCTCTTGACATTGACTAGATGACCATTATAATAGTGAATGAGAGATAATTTTTTAAAATTGGTCCCCCGGTTAAGCAATTCAACGTTGTTATGATAATATCTAGCGAGGCAGTTTACGTTAGCAAACAAAACATAATGACACGGCTTCCTAGTTACTTTCGATAATGTTCCAAGTCACAATGCAATGATGTCTACTATCGCTGAATAATTTATGTTATTGCGCAAGAAAACTTCAAACACTCAGTTATTTTCTTCTTCAGTTTCATTTACGATCTTTTGTTTTTTGACTTGAATTTAAGTGACTGAAAATAAATTAGAAATTTAAATCAGATCAGACGACGCCGCATATAACATATTAGAATCTACGTATTTCCAACTAATGGAAGTACAATATGTAGACTAAGGTTAGGAGACAATATTTGTAAATTGTAGAGCATTCTTCTGGTTATGTGAATATAATGGTCGATTTTGGCACTCAACAAGTTTTGTAAGAAGATTTTCACTAGAAGAATTCAAAATGTGCATCCAAGGCGTGCGCATGTTCTAAGTTCTAACATCGCTGTTAATGCTAATTTTTGTCTGTGTCCACAGTTACCACAGTTCATAGAGTACAATAATACACTCCTATCCTACAAATTAGCGACCTTGAAACAATGCAACGTCGGTGTTACGTTTGGCGCAGTCAAGAGGCCGAGGCGCAGGTCGGAATTGGTGATGTTGCATAAGCGGTGGCCGCGGGTTAACGACTGATTGCGAAGAAACCAGCCGTGTACTGCCCACTGCCGACTCCCCACTACCAGCGCTTGCTTAATCTCATTTCTGCATTTTAAATACAGCTTTAACTGACCTTATGTTATGTATTTCGTCAAGTTTACTATTATTCGACTAGACTACTCAATTAGTAAGTACTACGAGAAATAATTCTGTGTGGCATAGTCGACATATAAACAGCATATAATATACAGACTCAAAATTGGATATTAGGTAGCTCAAAAGTATTCACTTTGGTAATAATATGTCAACATGAAAAGTTACACAAATTCTCGTCTTAACTATCCACAATCTTCTTTCCGTAGCGGACAAAAGTATAGATCATAATCGATATAATCATGACGTGTTGTTAATCTAATAACCGGCCGCGGAGCACGAAGTTCCCACCCTGTCAGTCAAGTGCGTTTAATCTAACGGGAAATTCATTGGGCGGATAAGTGGAAATGCGCTGGTATTAATTTATGAAAGCTTGACACCACGCTTTCTATGGCAATTAAATTAATATATTAATTGCAACGATACAAGACCGACGTTCCAGTCATTAGAGAGAATATGCCTGTTACATATTAGTGCAACGCAAGTTATTTTCACTGGACGACATTTTTGAACATATTTTCTTATGACGACGTATCAAATCACTTACTCATGGTACTTCGAAAACTTGCTTTAGATTTGTCAGCATGGCGCTTACGATTATTTATATTAAATCCCATACATTTTTGGTTTCTACCTTCGCTGTCCAATGCAAATGCAAAGTACCGAAACTACCTATTTCTTTTAAATAATATTGCTTTGTTGCTGCGACGTCAATGTGACAAACGTGTATATTGTGTTAACATATTATAGTAGGGAAGGCGAGGGTGCTATTTGTGTAGTCACTCGAGCGTCATGGAGACCTAGTAGGTTTTTTACATTGGGTAAAACTGATAAAAGAATAATAAGAGCATTTTATTTTTATTTTAGCGGTGGGTTCAGAATCTGCAGTCATTTTAAAGTTTTGAAAAAGAAAATATATCCAGAAAATTGTTTATTTAGGTAAATTATAATTATATTTTAGACAACAGGGACTAAATTATTTAGTTTTGTGCAAAATAAAATATCTGCGAAGCTTAGTTAGGAAAATATGAAGCTTTATTTTTTTTATATTTTAAAATAAAAAAAGTACTACAGGCTTACCTAACTTTTGAATCGTCAGTGCTTTATATGGAAGCTTCTTTGGGGTATACTAAACATCCCCTATCTTAATCTGACAGATCCGATGACATTTCAATATTCAAAAATATTTTTTTTAACCAATGACAAATCTGATTTATATACCATGATAACTAGACACATGTCGGAAGCCTATACAGTATCCAAGCTTAATCTGACACGCTCGAGCTTGTCCCGAAATCCCCTCTTCCCCTCCCCAATTATATTATAATGCGCACTTTTAGTTCACACCTAAACAAACATTCTCTATATATTTTCTAAGTGTTTGTCCGGATGCCGGATCCCGGTTATCGCGGAGCTCGGTCAGCCGCTATCTGTGGTGATAGTACCGATATCGCAGTACAAAGTACGCTGCAATTATTCTAATTATACCTAATCATGCTCTCTAATTAGTGATCATGTTATGTTACTAGGTAAATAGTAAATACTAACATGTCATGTCACATTGAGCTCTAATGAATGAAATTCATTTTCTCATCTCCGGGCGGAAAACGTCAACTTTCTTCCCGCTGCGCTTACCGATGTTGCCGTTTTCCGCCTCCGTCGATGAGAAAAATAGTATACGCACCACGGGCACTAAATAAGAAAGCCTCAGATCACATGTTTGTTGACCTCGGCTTCGCTTCGACCAACAATTACATATTATGTGATCTGAGACATTAATTCTTATTTTCCTGCCCTAGGTGCGTAATGTACTATTTCGCCCAACATTTTTGTCGTATTTATACCTTAGATTCTTTAGAATCTAAGGTATAATTTATACAACACAAAATGTTGGACAAAACAGGTGGACAGGCAGTTTGCTAACCTGTCCACGTTACGACGTCATCAACGTGGAACGGTGCGGTAACGTGGCACGGTACGTTGTCGTGACGTGAAAATTTACGTCAACGTAACGTAAAATGCACGTCACGAATCACGATGTAGCAACATTACACGTTGCCACCACAGAGTACTTAACTATATACGGGAATTATTGCCACGTTGACGACGTCGCGACGACGTCAACGACACGTCGTGACTTGGAGATTTGGACAGGCCGTAAGAATGACTCTACACTCTATAATTTCTAAGCATACGTTAACAAGAAGAAAGTAATTTGTTTACTTTTTATTATGAAATTAAACTTAATTATTATTATAAGTTTGGCAATGTCAAATGCGATTAAAATAATTCATTATTATTATCTATGCACTGATTGTACAAATGTACATACTCTACATACGTCGTTTTGCGTCATTCAGTAGCCGAAAACACCGATAGTAGGACAGTGTAATTTAAATGGCCAAACCCATATTTAGTATCTCTGATTTTAAATATTTTTGCTCATAAGTATATATACATTTTATTTTCATATTTTTAGATATATTATATGGGGGCAGTTCGACGTACTCGGTATTTATAGAACTATCCTGTTTCGTATTAAAATTTAAAATGCGAAGTAAATATTATACTCTATTTCAGTTTTATTCTGTAATATAAACATTATAATTTTTAAGGTGAGACTGAACAAAAGCAGTGCACGCGTTAGCCACGGTTTGCCTGGCTAGCTAGAGATTAAAATTCAACATGTTTTTGTCTACTTCACGAACTTATCTATACTATACAGTCTACACAAAGGTCTTTGCTCTAGACATTGTCTTCAATGAAATGGCTTTGTTGATTACTTAAATACCTAGATACTAGGATTACCTACTAGGTGTTCTAATTCCATTTCATCGTGTTGACGATTCTTTGTTTCTAATGACAACTGATTCATTATTTTATTCGTTAATTTAAACTACGTACAAATTACAATGTGTACGTTGTTGTTTTGCGCGGATATCCATACGAGTATAAATGTGACCTAGAGGCTAGAGCATGATACAATATACATAAATACTGTAAAAATAATAAAGTAACAGAGAGAAATAAAAATGTATGAAAATCTACGAATAACAATAGTTTTGTTATTCGTAGATGAAAATTAAAACGACGACGTTTTTGGAAAACTGCGGAAGTCGTAGCCGTACTCGAGTAGTGTCAGACTCTACCTCTTTTCCTTCCCTGGATATTGCTGTTAGTATTTTTAAATTTGAATTAATTAAGTTACTCTCACTATTTAATACCTACCTATAAGTAACAGCTATCAACTACCGACCTACTTATAGTAGAAACAAATCGGTTGTTTCTAGAATATGAAACATGAGCGGTTAGGTACGACAGATAAGTTGTTTATTTATAAATATTGATGTCACTGAAAGGCGATGCTGATACGTTTATCAGGCAGCAGATATGGCGTGTCCTTTGACACGCTCCCATCGGCCTATCTCTGACCCATTATCTCTACGAGAGTAATGAAGGAAAAAACAAACTACTGCTTTCATTGGCTACACGCTATCGCTTGATAATTGAAAAATTCCATTGAAGCAACAAGGGGCTCTATGTCGAATCGTTCCAAAGTGGGCAGTAAAATAATAAAATATATAGATGAACATGAAAAATTATACTCCCAGCAGTCTGGATGACAACCTATTTTATATCTAAACTGTTTTTTTTACTTATTATTATTCTAGTTTTTATTGTAGTTTAGTGTTAATTGTATTAGGCACTTTTAGATATAAAAATTTATTTAATATTTTTTAGTTCATACAAAAGTTAGTAAGTATATTATATTTTGTATAATAAATATTACTGCATGTGTATTTCTGCTCAATCTGTTTATCGCTATCGAGAGCTGCAGTCACGGACATTATCTTGACTAATACAGATACAAAATTGACATTGCACAGTAGTAAAACGTAACTAGTAATCCTTGTGTTTAGTACATCTAACTACCTAGGATGACTGATATATTTTATTCCTTTAAACGTGTTTGCAATGTTTCATATCAAAATCGAACAAAAAAACGTGACCATTGTAGAAAATAATAAATATCTATCGTCTCATAAATTATGAGTGACGGATATACTTATCCGGAAGTTTTGTCGCTTCTTACTTTATTTATACAAGGCGACGGTGGCAAAACATTCAAAACAACTATTCCTCACATTGACCTATCGTGAAACGGACCCTGAGTTAAATAAATAGGTATTGCCATGAATGAATTGCAGATACATAATAATATTATGTTCACCACTAGTAGCTAAGTACCCACTGCTCTCAAAGTGGAGTGTTGAAAATACATAAACGACTTGTTAGTTTCTACGAGCAGGTCGAAGTTGCAACATAAGAACTAACCAATATTAAGGCCATCACCTGAGCAAACCACCTTGACCATACATTCGACGCGTTGCCGAGATCGCACAAAAATCCTATTTTTATACTTACTTACTTACTTAATAAAATTGTCTATCTATTGTTGTGTGTTTCAAATAACCGTAATTTGTAAATACTAGGGAGATGCTGAAAGTATGGCACTTCAATTTTAATAAATTGGTATTACTTTGAAAGGTAGTATCATGAGTATAATAAACAAAAATAGAAAATTTAAAACGGGGAAAGGAATGTTGATATACTGGAGGTTATTGCTGTTTTTTTTTTACTATAACTTTGTAGCTTTCAAGTTATTGAGTTTATAAAGCTCTAAATACGGTAGATTACGGAATCTCCGTAGGGGAAGGGCCTTAAAATAAACGAAGCTAGCATAAGGAGTAGTTACATGAGGAGAGGAATTATTCGAAACCCTCCATGGGTTCTGGCGGTTCTGCATGTACTGATTACTGACCTTATACCCTATAAATATGAACATAAGCACATGCGCGTAAACTTACTTTCTAATGTACGGAGAAAAACAAACTTACATACATTTTGCTTGTGAGACTAGTAACTACCCACGTCCACGGCATGAAGCAAGTTATGTCATAGGCATATTATTGCATTTCACTAAAAGTCTACTAAGTATAATTATTATGTTTAACTGTGGTTTAACTTACACATTACACATACCCGAGAGGGTCGACACGCCCTTTCTTATTTTAAGGTTATCTACATTAAGTCATTTACACCCCTACTTATAAAAAGAACCACACTATGTTATCTATATATATAAAATTACAAGTCCTGACTGACTGACTGACTGACTGACTGATTCATCATCGCTGAGCAAAAACTGTTAGAGCTAAAGCCACGAAATTTGGTGAGTAGGGTTGCTTTATTAAGTAGACACCCACTAAGGAAGGAATTTTGGAAATTTTAACCCGAAGGGGGTGAAATAGGGGTTGAAAGTTTGTATGAAAGTCCGTCATTTCTTTAGTTAGAAACATGAAAATTTATTTTTGGGCTACTGAATAAAAATGAATGAATACATATTAAAGCGTTTTTGGAAATTCTACCCCCAAGGGGGTGAAATAGGTGTTGAAAATTTGAATGAAAATCCGTCATTTTTTGAGTTAGAAACATGAAATTTTATTTTTGGGCTACTGATTAAAATAAATAGATACGTATTTAAGTGTTTTTGTGAATTCTACCCCCAAGGGGGTGAAATTTGGGTTGAAAGTTTGAATGAAAGTCCGTCATTTTTTGAGTAAGAAAGATGAATCTTTATTTTTGGGCTACTAATTAAAAATGAAAAGATACGCCTTAAAGCGTTTTTGGAAATTCTACCCCCAAAGGGATGAAATTGGGGTTGAAAGTTTGTATGAAACTTTGACAATTTTAAACCGATCGATCTGAAACTTTGCATGCATAAAGCTACTGTAACGTAGGCGTTTCCCTAGAAAGGATTTAAAAAAAATTCACACCTAAGGGCGTAAAATAGGAGATGGAATTTTGCATGAAACTTTGTTAATTTTGAACCGATCGGGCTGAGACTGTGTATGCATACATGCCTACGTCAAAGTTACTACGACGTAGGCATCCCCTCAGAAAGGAATTTAATAAATTCCATCCCTAAGGGGATGAAATAGGGTATGACGTAGGCGTGCAATAAGAAGGGATTTTTAGAAATTCCTCTCCTAAGGGTGTGAAAAGGGGGGATAAAGTTAGTATGGGACAACTAGATTCCTTAGTCTGATCTGCTCGAAAATTCGCATCATTATTATTTGATGTATTTTATGGAAGATGTAATTCATAGTTTGTTGAAATTTATCCTTAAAAGTCGTTAAAAAGCATGAACAGTTTACAGCGCTTTACAGCGTTTAGCAGCGGCTTGCAGCGACGCAGCGAGTTAGAGACGCCAATCATTGCTTTTTGCCACAAGAGACATAATCTGTGGCAAAACTTACCGGGGTATGTTATGGCTGTTTTACACGTAGCCTGCATGCAGGAGTCACAATAAAATATTATTATATAATAATAATAATCAATTAGTATTAGTTGTTAGATAATAATCAATTAGTTGTTAAATGTAAATATTAACTAGGTATATATTTGTAACAATTTATTGTTATTATAATATTACTGTTTTCTTATACTTTTGTAGAATTTAGAAAGATTGTCTTGAATGGAGGGTTTATATTAAACATTCTGTTTTGTCATCATAATAGTGTTAAAAAAATATTATGTTCGAAATTCAAAATTAGAATAGAATATACTTTATTGCGTTCAAAAAGTTGTAGTACAATAAATAATTAAATATACATTCACCAGGACACATGAACACAAAGGCGGCTTTATTGCTATTGAGCAATTTCTACCAAAATTAATTACTTTCACAGTGAATTGTCTACAGGGAACACGTACACACCCTAAAGTATTATCACTTGTTTTTGTTACACCCTGTATAGTAAAATCGTAGGAAAGTCAATTCTGTACATTGAATATTTTTGTATAATAAATAATACTTGGGATGTGAGGGGATGCTAACGCGGACGAAGTCGCGGGCAACAGCTAGTAACTTATATGTATGCAGAGTGCAGACGATAATGTCATAAGTCATTCTTCGTATTTTTCCCTTGAACCACTTTTCTCAATTTCTTAATCTTTTCATTGGTAAGGCGGAATCCTATAAAATACTATATGTATAGTGTATTACTATATACATTGTGACGTATAATGGGTGGTTCTCCAAAATTTGATTAACTGTAGTAGGTAGGTATGGTGCCTAGCTTAGATGCGAGTATTTTTAAATTTTGTAAATTACTAGGGCCTGATAGTTTTTATGTCTTACACTTTTTGACATATAATAATTTTATGTAAGTACAACATATTGTTATTGTAAATTAAATCGAACTGACAATTTTAGTAATGTAGTAGTAAACAATTTAGAATAGAGTGAAATAAAATTGTTATTAGTGCATTATAATTGTAGTGAAAACATTACAAACTTTAGGAGATCTTACTTAACTAGGGACTGATATTTAGACTAAGAAGTGTCAATTTTAGACGGTAAAGAATATATGTATACTTAGTTATGATATGTATAAAAATAAGTGACCAAGCTAAACGGACTTAATAATGCCGTTTAATATTACCAAATATTGGGGCAAAGAAATATAAATATGTGAAAATAGTCGCTAACACCAAGTTAACCAGATTTTGGAGAACCACCCATATATTCAATGTTATATGAGACATGTTATGCGATATACTCGTATAACGATAGTGGAAGATGAGGCAGGATTTTTTATCTTATCAAAAATTAAATTCTTTAATCGTCCGGGAATCTGTACGATTACGATTGCCCCTGGCGACGCCCGCTGATGGAATATGCGCTAGGGTTGCTGAGGATTCCTCTTCCGCTTCCTCATAATGAGGAAGTACCGCAATATTTTGGGTTCCTCAACCGTTACCGCATCCTCATAAATAAAAATAAAAAAAATCCTCATCCGCTATCGCTTCCTCAAAATTTAAGAGGAATTTGTGAGGAATTTCACTGCGCCTGGGCGTCGTGTATCCAATCATGGCAACGATACGCCAGAGCGCGAGAATCAGCGAGAATTGTATCATTCACTCATCTTTTTTTTGTGTGCGTATGTTATGTATGTTACTGTGTGCCGAGTGTGAGTTTTTTGTTTCACATTCGATCGTGAACGCGTTGACGACCTCTGTGGCTCAATGGGTAGAGTGTGTGGCAGCTCAAGCCGGGGGTCGCGGGCTCGAATCCCGCCGACGGAACTAAAAGTTTTTAAATGTTCCTGGGTCATGGGTTATAATAAAAATCCTAAATATATGTATAGTATAAAAGTATTAAATATTATATTTCCGTTGTCTGGTACCCGTAATATATGTATAGTATAAAAGTATTAAATATTATATTTCCGTTGTCTGGTCCTTCAGGTACTTAGCACGGGGCCAGATTGACGTGGTGTGAAGCGTCCATAGATATTATTATAAGATATCTAAGATTTTGTATGGGATTACTAACTGAGCTGGGCTCACTCCCGTGAGCTGCAGACCGATTCTGTATCGTACATTTGTGAGTTAATCACTGAGTTAGTAACTAAAACGGAGGAGTGAGCAACGGAAAGTGACACTTTTGTATTCACTTGCATACTCAGTGATTAACTCACAAATGTACGATACAGAATCGGCCAGCACGTGGCGCTGTACAAATCCCATACAAAATCTTAGGAAACGCCAAACGCGTTCACGATCGAATGTGAAACAAAAAATTCACACTAGGCACATGAACTCCTCCTTAACTGCTGGACCGATTTTGATGATTCTTTATTGCGTGTGTTTTGAGAATGGTTTAGATTCATAGTTTGGTCCACTGGAAAATGTCCTTTTAATATTTTTTTTGTGTATTGTTATGTACAGACAGGACAAAGGCTTTTGGGTTGGGTCCGCTAGTATTTATAATTTCCTATCATCCTATTCCTCATCCGCTTCCTCTAAAATTGCGCATGACAATTCCTCTTCCTCCTCCTCTTCCTCTTAATCACTTCCTCAACAACCCTAATACGGCGCGTATTAGGGTCACGGCCCGCCGGCCGTGACGCAAGCCCTTACATCATTTACCTTGAAAATTTAAAAAGTAAACGCACACGAAACATTACGACTGATGCCTGGTGGGATACTTACGGCCAGTGATTGCATTCATCATAATAGTTGAAAAAAATTAAATGCAAAACATGTCTCAATTTTTAATATCGGATGCAAGTTGCAACCTCAGCTGTAATAATGTCAAAACCTACGTATAAGTCTGGTATAAGTCTCTAATTAATTGTTAGTACATGCTAGACGAATAATTTTCTAGGATATCAACATCTTATTGAGGGGTTCATACTTCATAAACTGTTTTGTCGGTTATCATTTTATGGAACCTTAACGATCAATGAGAATGAAGAAGCACTACTTTCGAGATAGCCGCACTACAATAACTAGGAGGACCTTCTTCGCGGAAGCTTTACGAATTTCTATTCTAGCAGACGTTTGAAAAATGAGACTTACCAGTGCTATTGCGCTCTCTGGGTACCACTTGCATGGCCGCAGGAATATTGTCAGTGTTTCATCGTCGTCACCAAAATAGAGGTCGGTGTTTTCTTTGAGGAGTTCTCTTAGCTTTTCTAGCGCCTCCTTTACTCTCTCTGGAGTCTCTCTCAACTCCTTTTCTGCTATTTCTTTGGATTCCGGTGACAACTCAACGTACCGCTCCAGTCTAAAGTCATTGGAACTCATGATGTCTCGTTATCTGTAACTAAACAAAAATAATTATGATCATGGGTGCCAGCAGGGGGGTGCCAGGTGGTGCACTTGCACCCCTTGGGAATCTCGGGATCAACAGGAATTATTGAGATAAAAAGCCCTGTAACCCAATTACCATGCCGTACAAAGATAGTTCGTAATAATATTTCGGCACTAAATGTATTCTGTTGACGTAAATATAGACAGTCACTGTTGTTCGCAAAAAGAAAAAAAGAAAAAAATAATAATTTCAGAAGGCAGAAATAATTTCCAAGGGGTGCAGCAGCCCCTTGGAAATTATATCTGCCGACTCCTATGATTATAATATTTTTTTTAAACGACATATTTGGAACAGCAAACTGTCCTAGGAACTAGAACCAAAGTTTTCATAATAGTAGCTGGGAGACAAAGCTTTTCTCGAAGTTTTATAGTGTCCTTAATAAAGGTCTTGTCAGAAGAAAATTACCTCCTAGCTACAGAGAAGAGCTCCTTCAAAACATTGATATGTACTTAACTACTTAGAAAAGCATACCAACGCTGCGCGCTAACGAAAACCGAAATATAGACTTTGTCTCTAGTTAGAAGATAACTTTTAACGAGGAATATGTGACCTTCAACGTTTTAATTTATGACATGCATTTACAGATTAGGATTCTAGATACATTTGGTAACTTATAAACAAGGAAGTCGTTATAAATAAGTTTATTAAAATATACTAACACTTCACTCTACTTGCATTACTTATCACGATAATATTATTGAAATGTACTAGTTACTACTACCTCTTGGCTCTTAACATTCTCTACATATTATATCGTACGTAAATAGCATCCAATGTTCCATATTATATTGCGAATTGTAAGATAGGTGCAAAGTATAGAAAATTAGAATGTAGAGCTTATGTGCAGTTAAATCTTCTCACGATACGTACACTGCTCTACAGCAAAGAAAAGCTTGATGGAAAATTAAAGGAGTAAGGGCAAAGTTTTCCAAACCGCAATAGGCTACGCAGGTGGACGAAAGCCAAGTTTATGGTAGGTGATGAGGTAAAACTCCAACGTGTTGCTATTATAATAATATTATAGTGTTTAGTAAGCAATATCAGTCAAGAGTTGGCACTTGATTTAGAGGTCGAGAGTTCGGCACTCGTGTAACCGACGAACCGCTCAAAATTTTGTTTTATAATAAGTATAGACATTTTTTATTTTACATGTCGGTTTCTTAAGATCTGTGAGAAATCTATGGTCTCGGTGGGCATCTAAAATAAGTAAAATTCTTCACTAATTAAGTAGTAATTTTATTTACTTACAGAAAGTTGTTAAAAACAAACCCCATTGTTAAGTAATAACTACCATAACGCATGTTATGTATCGACAGCAACTCTCATATTGTGCTAGTAGCGGCATCATCTTACATCACTCGTGTATTA
This sequence comes from Lysandra bellargus, assembly GCA_905333045.1. NCBI lineage: Eukaryota > Metazoa > Arthropoda > Insecta > Lepidoptera > Lycaenidae > Lysandra > Lysandra bellargus. Next base: position 3,741,389 of record HG995346.1, on the reverse strand, counting down.
TTCACATTGTTTAGCGACTCTCATAATTCATTACAGAATTATCATATAATTGTGTGTGAATAAAATATCAATACTAATACAGACGTAACTGCGAATCCACGAGGCAACATCCTAATAAGGTAACGCGTGGAGCTTATTTGGGAGGTTTGCCTCGAATTAAATAAGTTCGTATCTATGGAATACAATAGGAGCTGAGTTGAGTTACTTCTCGCGACTCGTGAGTTTACCTTCAAGAATACTTTGACAGTTTTTTTAGACAAGCTTTAGTCTCAGTAAAGGGCCCCCGAGACGATCAAACGGTTTGACTCAAACACGTAAATTTTGGTTTGACTCAAACCATTTTGATCGTTTACAAAGCTAGTTTGAAAGGTTTGTCAAACATTTACGTGTTTGAAGCTCGTTTGATGAAATTTCATATTTTTGTTGTGTTTGACGCGCCGTTTGATCGTGTTCCGATGCGTTTGAACAAACTTTATACCATTCTTTGGAGTAGGTACATTATTTTTAACCGACTAAAAAAGAGGAGGTTATCAATTCGATGCGTATGTAAGTAATATTTCCAGAACTGCCAGTTTTCGTATATAATGTTAGTCTATATCAGCATCTTAACAAATGTGCAAAATTTCAAAAGTGACATACACAAAAACATACATATGTTTTTTGTTTGTGTTCACATATCTCCGGAACTACAAGTCCGATTTAAATATTTTTTGTTGTACTATAATAGGTATTGTTTAACTTGGGAGACTTCTGCAAGTTTCATCAAAATAGGTTTAGTAGTTTTTGAGATAGGGAATTTAATTCTCAATTTCGTACAATTTTTAAATTTTAAGTCGGTTTTATCTTTTAAAAAATTATATTTATTCGTCACAAGACGTGTACTCCACAGCGAGTATTAAACCAAACTGCGCAGTTTCGTTTGACAAACCATTCATACCGACATCAAACGGTTGCATCAAACAGGTAAGGTTTGAATCAAACCGTTTGATCGTCTCGGGGGCCCTTAATACTGAATGTTTTCAACTCTATCTCAATTCTCAGTAGGTTTTCATTTCCCAAAACGAGTGATAGCATTGATCATAGAGTAGTAGAGCAACATGAGTAGAGTAAACTAAGGTACACTATTTTTTTAGTTAAAATAGAATTCTTATAGTAAAACTACAGTCTACAGCGGTGTTAGTAATACTTGGAAGTTAAGGCGCTATATCGAAAGTAATTTTACCGCAAGGGCAATTTTATACTTAATTTGTATAACTACAAAGTCGTGAATACGATGCGGCCAGAAGCTATCGGCTCGCTCGGAAAACATGCGAAAAAACGTTATTATAATCATTTAAAAAATAACTAGGAGCATTTAAGCAAAGTGCTTCTATACGATTTTGAGTTGCAAAGGTTCTATCAATTAGAATAATTTCCTACAATACATCTATTTTCGTTTAAAAATAATCTTCAAATTTCGCATTTTTAAGAGGTCATTTCGAAAATTAAATGTATCGAGGCAAAATACATTAATCGTGTTTCTAATTCTTCTCAAACCTAGATAAGGCTATGAAGATATGTAGGTATATCATTACCAGATTTGTAACATTTCTGAGGGTCCTATAATAGTATTACGTCAAAAAGGACAGTTTTTTCAATATAGCCCTAAGACCCCCTGTGAGCTGACTCTACAGTTTGTGTAAATCGTCACGCTTGGAAGTGCGAAGTTGAATTATTATTTTTTAACAAAAAATTGAACCCGACTTCCAATGTAAAAACAATATTCTTAAAATGACCAAAAAAAGATGAAATAATTCTTATTCTTCATGAGTGCCTTTTTTAAAATACGACTAAATCTCAACGAATAATTCTGTACTCAATTTTCATTTCTTTGAAGTCGGTACCAGCCCATAACTGAGATACTTAGCATAGATCTTAGTCAGTACCGACTTCAAATGAATGAATTGAGTACAGAATTCGTTGAGATTTAGTCGAATTTTGAAAAAGGCACTCATGAAGAATAAGAATTATTTCATCCTTTTTAGGTCATTTTAAGTATTGTTTTTACATTGGAAGTCGGGTTCAATTTTTTGTTAAAAAATAATAATTTTACTCTTTTTAGATATCTACAAGACAAGGCTTTAATGCGTAGATAGCCACTAGCCCACTACGAATAATAACTATCCATATTATATTACTGTAGTCTGTAAGCTAAATTGTGGTAAATGCTTGCAGTTATCTAAGCGATGCTGCAATTTCCTAACTTTTAAGTTTTATCTTTAAAGGTTCAGGAATTCTGTTCAGTGCCTTTGGACCAAGAGACACCTTCGTATGAAATTTCTTTTAATCGTAACATATATTTAAGTTATTAGAAACAACATTTTAGCCACTATGAGTGTTTTAATAAATTTCAAGGGTTTCCCTCGATTACTTATAGATTTCATCATCAGCTCACCACTATCGTAATTGGTGTACAAAATTAAGAATATATCCTATTTAACAAAACAAGAATTTTGAAAATCGGTCCACAAACAGCGAAATAATCATCAAAAACATCTACTTCGATGCAAAATATCACGAAAAGTACCAATAATTGGGTCATAATGTGATGATGCATGGCATAATTATAGTTGTGATGGTGATGATTAATAAAATTGATATATTGGCTTATGCTTTCAGTTGTTTATACAACGCCAAAATCCCCGAACCTGTATCTATAAGGATTCAAAAGTTCTGTTCGGTACCTTCGGATCCAGGGTATAATCTGGTGCAAAGTCTGTGCAAAGTTTGGTAGTATTTACCTCGAATAGTTCAGAAAAAATTTAAATCACTATATGTTTCCATACAAATTTCAAGGAGTCCCCTTGATTCGTCATGGATCCCATCATCAGATCACCACTTTTGTGAACATGGTACCAAATTCTGATTCAACCCTGTACAACAACAAAAGAATCATAAGTTGAACATACAAAAAATGTACAGACGAACAAATAACCGCCTCCTTTTTGGAAGTCGGTCAAAAACAAAACAAGTAACAACGTGTGGCTGTTTTTAAAAACAAGCATTAACATTTTTCTATTTATTATGTGTATTAAGTCTGGCACATTGACCCAGAACCAAAACAAAGTGACTCGCAGATTGTTGATAAAATTACACGATAAGTAGGTACTTATATATTTTGTAAATAGTACTTATATGAATAAAATATGATTATTATACTTGACAATATTTGAAGTACTCAACTAAAAATCGGACATTGTCCTTGTAAATGTAGCTAGGTAAATGATATTACGATAGATATAATTTTACATGCTAATTAAACAATACGTCAACAAACAAACTTTATTACCCACTTTACTAAATATGCGTGTAGTTGTCATTAGTAATTACCTATCATTCTATAATATTATGTAACCGATCTGTTTTGTAAAAATATCACTAGTTTTTAGGGTCCTGCAGTACTTACCTCAAACGAAAAAATCGGAACTCTCTGTTAATATCTAAATAGATAAGGTTGTCACTAGTCATGACTTTTTCAGTCTGTCTATCAAGGCCCTGTATCTCGAGAAGTCATGAAGATATCGAGTTGCAATTTTCGCACAAAAACTGCAAATTTCAATATTCCTGAGTGTAAATAAAATCGAAATACCTACTTTCCGTTAACTAAGAACGTAGTAAGTTAGTAACTAGTACTACATTAAGGTTGGGTTGCACCAACTTATTTTAACTATAACTGTAACTATATCTGTAACTTTAATTACTATAGTGCAAAATGTCAAATCAAATTTAAACCGTGAAACAGCGCTTGTGCTGTGTTTCGCCGAGTGAGTGAGTTTACCGGAAGCCGAATCCCCTACCCTATTCCCTTCCCTACCCTCCCCTATTCCCTTCCCTTCCCATCCTTACCCTCCCCTATTACCCTATTCCCTCGTAAAAGGCCGGCAACGCACCTGCAGCTCTTCTGATGCTGCGAGTGTCCATGGGCGACGGAAGTTACTTTCCATCAGGCGACCCGTTTGCTCGTTTGGCCCCTTATTTCATAAAAATCTTTGGTTAAAGTTAAATATGGCGTCCTGGACGCCATATTTAACCATAACCGCTCATACGTACCTATATCTAAATTTTTCGTGAACTATGTTTTACAGTGTTATATTTTTCCTGTCGATTTTTACGGATAATTCAATGTTTATACCCTCTATCCCGTTACCTGTAGCTTCAATAAAAAAATAAACGCAACAGACATCTGTGATTTTCTCCGGTCAAAGTTAAGGCCTCCATATCTGCCAATGACCTTGATCATTGTCTGTTAGTGCGAATATCGACGTAAATGACATTAAAATAACATTCATAACAGCGCGCCTTGTACGGTGGCGGTTATGACGCTCGCCGCGTCCATGATAGGGCGAAATAGGAGAAAAACCTTTTTAAGGCTTAATATAATACATATTTCAAAAAAGTAAGAAAACCAAATTATCAACTTATGTATTGCAAAGCAGTAGATATTTTTTATATATTCTTTTGATAAATAATGAAGGAGTAAAGTGGTTTCATTCAACGATTTGGAGGTGATTTGGTTTTTTGTTTCTTTATTATGTGATACCAATAGAAAAAATATGGCAAAACCAAATTACGTATCGTATTATGTAGATTACTAATTATTTTTTTCAGATATAATTTCTCTGTTAATGCCGATGAAAAGTGGTTTCATCTGCACGCTTTTTTCGCGAGAGGAGCCTTAAGGTTAAAGTTAAAGCTAAAGGACGCCATATACTTTAACCTTAACTTTAACTTTAACCACGCCTCTGGTGCAACCCACCCTAAAGTAAGTAAAGTTAAGTTACAAACTACAAGTAAATATCTACATATAAAATAAAATGAAATGTGCACATGCATTAAGAATAAAATTACAAAGATGAGTCATGAGTATAACAAAAGTAGTCATTTGTGACTTGTGAGTTACTATCAATTTATTAGTAAGTACCAAAAGCTCCGTGCGCGATCCCAACTCGCGCTTAGCGGTTTTTTGTGTCAACACGCTTCAGATTTATAGCTCTGGATCGGATGTAGATATTCAATTTAATTCAATTCAATTTCTTTATTTGCAAAATGTGAGATTAGTAAAGATGTTAGTAGGTTTACAATGGTACCATCACATTTGCCCAATCGAGCATGCAAATGTTTATAGCTTATAAAGTGAAATATAATATGAGATACTTATTAGTTATTACTATTCTTACAAATTAACAAAGTATAAATTAATATATATTCCAAATGTGTTATTAATTATTATAAAATAAGCTAATTATAATTGTGCTGTATGGTTAACTTACTTAAATATTACCAATTGTCAATAATAATAAGTAATTATAAGTAATTATACATAACAAAATCTATTATTTTTAATCATAGAATTCATTACTTAATTAATTGTATTTTATGTAGAATTATTATTATTTTAAAAGTCAAATTATAGGAATGGATTTTATTATGTCAATTATAGTCAATTTACAATTACAATAATTATTAATTGTCAAAATATGAGATTATATATTTTCATATCATACAATTTTCATGTCATACAATTCATTAAAAAATATTTTCATTTAAAAAGTCATTTACAGAATAATAGCATTTGTCAATTAAGAATTCTTAATCAAAGTTTTTATAACCTACAAGATGTATACTTAGAATTTAAATTAGATAATAATATTAACATTTTTTTGTCGAAAAAATAATAAAAGGAACTTAGGCTGCAGTCAACTAAAGTTTTAAATAGAGTATATAAGGAGGTCTCTAAACTTTTCTATCTATAAGTAGTCACTTCGTAAACCTTATTATTTTATAAACAAAAAGAATGTAAACACAAAACCCGTTTGTGCGAATGTAGGTATGATTATTTGCTTCATTAAATGTGAAACACATTAAAATGAACATTGCAAAAACCTGTTCGGAATCTATTGACTCAAAAATGTACCGATTTCGTCAACAATAACTACTAATAGGTAAAAACATTTCTTTTAAATAAACAAAACACTTGCACAGTGCACTCTACCAATGACAAAACATACTTAGGTATTGAATGCCATATATATACGCAATAAAAGCTCGAAAAAATACTCCACAAACAAAGCCAACGTACTCACCAAGGGCCGCTTAACTGAAAATTCGTCCAATTTTTCACAAAATTTTCACGCACTGAACGCACGTAGGGAAAACTCCCGCACCGGTGGATCGACAAAGTGCGAGAAACGACGCAGCGAGTGAAAGATCGGAGCGAGTGTGCGCGCGCGCAGCTCCGACGCGATTATATACAGCTGATAACGCGCGCTTTGTGCCCCGAGACCGATACCACCAGATACTCCGCGCCCGCCACAAAAGGGTGGTAGGTAGACCCTCAAAGTTTCGTTTGAAGAAGTCCAATCCTGCGAATAGCACTGTAAATTTTCCCCGGAGTCCCCAACAAAGTTTTTATGTCTCTGCACCTAAAAAGACCGCTCTACAAGGCTCTACATCACATTATAGTGTAATGTGATACATCACATCGCTCTACAGAGCGGATATGAAATATATAATATAAGCAAACGATTTTAAAGTAATATCTGTGCAGGTAAGAGCAAATTTTTCGATTACTAAGCCAAGTAAAGCCGTTGCTTATGATGCCACTTAAGAGCAGCGGCGTAGCTACTAAGGGGCTAGGCGGGGCAGTGTCCCAAGGCCCTCAAGCTCAGGGGGCCTCTCGATCAAACTGAACTTATTCCCTAGCTCCCATTTTCAAAACAAATAGACAAGATAAATAATTGTCGTATTCGTTTCGTTTTTCAATACGCATTGGCCATTGCTCATTCACTAATGTGCGCGTTACGCTCTGAAGTTAAGGTTGTTTAAATTATTCTAGTGCAAAACCAGTGAAACTAAAAGCAAATCATAGCAGTGGGGTTCCATTTCTTAATTTGCCCCAGGGCCCTTGGTTACCTAGCTACGTTACTGCTTAAGGTGACGCTGCGTTAAAGTAAGAAACCGTGTTGGATATGTTTTAGATTGCTTGTTTTCTATGAGAGGCCGGGCCGGCCTCTCATAGAAAACAAGCAATGGAACAGCAAAAATGGAAAGAGCGTAAGCGACAAAATGGTTTTTGTCGCGTAATTTAAAAACCATAAATACATTTCATATAAGCTATGCACATATTAAAGTGTATGCTTCAACCAATTTATGTACAAATTTTGGAACCTTAAATCACTCTCCTCTGTTGGAAAAATAGGAATCCCTTTTTTTACAGAGGTCTTTTCGATTGATAATTCTGTGTTATAAAAGTTGTCCAATCGTGTTATGCTATGGGCAATTCAAAGACAAAGACATGATGAATACTGACAATGAACTTTAGTTTCTTAGCTTTAGTCATTGCTGAGAAAAATCGGCATCGCTACAGCCAAATTATCAAGGCGTCGCCTTAAGAGGAATGTCGAGTGCCACCGGTTGGATAACTACTGTCCCTACTAGAGTGTAGAGATAAAGGTAGAGATATTAGGTACTACTGCTAGTCCTGCTAAGACTCTACATTTTAGGTAATGAAAAGTAACTCGCTTTTCAGAACTGAAAAGTAACTTTCTCTTAAGGGCCCTCTCTCCCTAAATTAGCAGGTCGATTATTTGTCAGTGCGAATACTGACGTAATAATGACATTAAAATAACATTCATAACAGAGCGCCTTGTACGGTGGCGGTTACGACGCTCGCCGCATCAATGATAGGGCGAAATAGAAGAAAAAACCTTTTTAAGGCTTAATATAATACATATTTCAAAAAAGTAAAAAAAACCAAATTATAAACTTATGTATTGCAAAGCAGTAGATATTTTTATATATTCTTTTGATGAATAATGAAGGAGTAAAGTGGTTTCGTTCAACGATTTGGAGGTGATTTGGTTTTTTATTTCTTTATTATGTGATACCAATAGAAAAAATATGGCAAAACCAAATTACGTATCGTATTATGTAGATTACTAATTATTTTTTTCAGATATAATTTCTCTGTTAATGCCGATGAAAAGTTGTTTCATCTGCACGCTTTTTTCGAAAGAGCAGCCTTAATTCAGTTGTTTTAGCATGAGTGTACACGGAGTTAAAGAAGACAAACATTAAAAATGTACGGAACTTTGACATTTTGCTGTTACCAAAGAATATAACTATAGGTTATGGGTAAAAATAACATCATTTTACATGATTATCAAGTTGTCCTTCTAATATATAAAATTCTCGTGTCACGGTGTGCGTAATTGAACTCCTCTGAAACGGCTCGACCGATTTTCGTGAATCTTAGCGAGCATATCGGCTAGGGTTGAGAATCGGACAACATCTACTTTTTATATTGATAAGTGCATTTGTTGAATAAATAATAGTAAATTATTACAACCTGAGACTAACGGCGACCATTGTTTGTGCGACGGGATAGCGATCGACGTTGCCATGGCGACATACTTATTTAGTCACTTCAATAAAATAATATGAGCGAAATACTTTATATTATGGCAAAGCAACGTTTGCCGGGACAGCTAGTACATAAATTACGGCTGATTTAAAACAAATGACGTTTCTTTGTTTCATGTTCGAATGCTTATCTTTGTTCAAACAAACTTTTTAATTGCGCTCTCTGCCCTTCCGTTATGAGTTACCTACACTTTGAACTTTGCTACTCGTATCATCACTTTAATATACACGGCTTTCAATCCTTTATGTTCTTGTACTAACACTAATGTGTATTCTGTGGTTCTAGATACGAAAAAAATACGATCGTCTACAATCTACATTATAGAGTAAGGGTCACCAAATGGCGGACCGCGGTCCGCATCCGGACCGCCGACCCATTGTGTGCGGACCAAGCGTATTCGAAGAAGATCTTTGTTCATCTTAGGACTTCAACATCTCCAGGAATTTATGTCAATATCTATAGCTTGCACCAATATTCACTCCAAACTTCAGAGAGATTCATTTCTTATTGACATCTAAATAAATATTTTTGTAATTTCCGTAATTACCTTTGTTTAATATATTTTTTTATAGAATGTGTGGACCGCGAATCATTTCATGTCTTAAAACGGACCCCCAGCGGAACTAATTGGTGACCCCTGTTATAGAGGATATCCATACTAATATAATAAATGCGAAAGTGTGTCTGTCTGTCCGTCTGTCTGTCTGTCTGTCTGTCTGTTACCTCTTCACGCCCAAACCTCTGAAACGATTTTGCTGAAATTTGTTATGGAGATACTTTAAGTCCCGGGAAAGGACATAGGATACTTTTTATCCGGGAAAAATGTACGGTTCTCGCGCGATAAACGAATTTTGACGCAACGAAGTTGCGGGCATCATCTAGTCAACTATATAATATCATTGGAGGATATAGACATACTAATATACTTATATACTAATATTATAAATGCGAAAGTGTGTCTGTCTGTCTGTCCGTCCGTCCATCCGTCCGTCCGTCCGTCCATCCGTCCGTCTGTCTGTCTATCTGTCTGTCTGTCTGTCTGTTACTTCTTCACGCCCGAACCGCTGAACCGATTTTTAGTCCGTCAGGAGTTAACCGTCAGTCACGCTGTTACACGGTAGGTTACCTATCAGTCACAATCATCAACCTGACAGCAAAACCTGTCTTGGATGCCATAGAATGACACCATAGGACAACTCGTCAAGACGTTGACTGTGACGTTCAACGTTTTGACTAAAAGTCTTATTATAGTGTACTCGTTAAATGGGATGATTTTTTTTAAGTAGCCGTTTACGGGGTAGTAATTTAGGTAAATCCACGCTGTCATATTATTTTATCACAAATAAAGCACTTTAAACTTCAAAGTTTTATTCGACAAAATATCAACATAGCTGTCAGCAGCTATCCAGCTGTGCAAGCTGTTTGGAGCCATATTATTTGTTATATTAGTGACAACTAGTGCCGCAGTGGGAAAAAAGTGAAATATGTACGTTCAATTACCTGACTGATTTCATTTCCGCTGTCTTCAAAGGGTTAAGGGATATTACAAATTGCTAACTACTTGGACGTTGAGTGAAGATCGTTCAATCGACGTTCGGCCGACTCATTCAATTGAATGACTCGGCCGAACGTCGATTGAACGATCGTCCCTCAACGTTTAACTAGTTAGCGATTTGTAGCATAGAGTTTTTAACCGACTTCCAAAAAACGAGGAGGTTATATGTTCGGCTGTGGTTTTTTTTTTTGTATGTTCAGCGATTTAAATACTTAGGCTACACCATTGCACATTGCACCAAAACACCTTACGATGCAGCGCGGCACTTCATGGAGTGTTAGCGTTCAATCTCCTAAGTAGAAAAAGTAAGATCGCCATTTACAAGTCTGTAATAAGACCAATACTAATGTACGGATGCGAGACCTGGACGCTCACACTCGATGAAGAGAATAAACTACTGGTAGCCAAAAGAAAAATCCTTCGCAAGATCTTGGGCCCGGTGAAGACAGACGACGGAGGAACTAGAATCCGAACCAACGCCGAAGTTGAAGACCTCATGGCTGAGCCCAATATTATTGGCGTAACAAACGCTCAGCGACTCCGATGGTTCGGTCATGTTGCAAGAATGGGAGAGGATCGTGCCACTAAAAAGGCGTTCCTTGGGCGTCCGATCGGGCGACGACCTGTCGGCCGCCCACGGTACCGGTGGCTAGATGTCGTGGAGTCGGACCCGCGCGATCTTCAAGCCACAGAGTGGCAAGAAACTGCGCAAGACCGCGATAAGTGGCGCAAACTCGTGTCGGAGGCCAAGATCCACTTTGGGTCGCTGAGCCATCGTAGTAAGTAAGTATGTTCAACGATTACTCCGCCGTTTGTGAACCGATTTTCAAAATTTTTGTTTTGTTGTACTAGGTTTCACTCCAATTTGGTACCATGTTCACAAAAGTGGTGACCTGATGATGGGATCCATGAGTAATCGAGGGAACTCCTCGAAATTTATATGGAAACATATGATGATTTTGGTTTTATGAGAAGCATCCTAAGCATATGCTACCAAAACGCAAGATTTGGCACCGAGGTATACTATGGTTCCGAAGATACTAAGAGAACTCCGGATTCTTTAAAGATACAAGTTTGGGAGTTTAGGCGCTGTTTTAATAACTGAAAGCATATGCTACTATGCAAATTACATTCATCATCATCATCATCATCATTACCACGTCAGGGTCACCAATGTCACCAAATTCAACCTTATCTCCAGAGCATAAGGCACACATTTGACATTACTCCTGAGAAGCTAAAGTTGCTTCGATAATGTAACATTCTGTTTCACTTCGCCGAGATATTCTGGAAAAGAACCTAATTTCAACCTTTTGCATTGCGTTTAGCGTTCATAGTACAATAACGCATCGCATCGCATATCTGCCAGGGCTGTCAAGCAAGCGCGCGGCGGCGCGGGCGCGGGTCGGGTACTATGCACAGAATACAAATTACTCACGGAGGTACTATGTGCGCTGCGTGTCACGTACGACAAGTCGAGCGAGTGCCAGCCTATTGAAACTAGTCCGGTGACCGGCTACTTAGCACGTTACACGTGTTCACTTCGATTTTTTTAATGTATTGTTTAGAATTATCTGCAGGCTGCAGCTGATATTATAATATTTTGTAAGTGTGACTGTAATAAGATACATAGAATAATATACAGGTGTATTATACTACGTATAGTACGTGTTTGCTTACTAGGTAACTAAAAAGAGTGAAATTCACAGAAATAAGATCTACAGTCGGGGCATTTTAATAGGCCACATTTGACATCTGTCAGATTAATCTCCATAGTGAGGTGAGCTGCGTAAAAATATCGACCAACTACGAATAAATCGATACGGACTTGAAATTAATATTTAAATTTTATACGTTTGAAACAAACTCCTGTCCCACTATTACTTTTTCTTTTGCAAATTCAAGGAGCAAAATAAGACAAGTACATAATTTACAAAAAAAAATGCATTTATTCGCTTGAATTATAAAAACTGTTAAATGTAGTATTATCATTATTCATTTCACGTAAATAAGTGTTACTTTTCACAACGTGGTTATTAATTTATGGGGATATTTTGTTACAAGTAATCAATGCATCGATACTATTTATTCGCTTTCGATTTTTAGGGTAACTTCCCTAGAGTTTAAAAAGAAAAAAGGTCAGCTGACGTAACATTGTAACGACGTGCAATTATTAAGATCAGAATTTGTTTATTGCGTTTAGAATTGTTTATCAGTAAAATCAAATCATTAAATAATTCGTATCGGTCATATTTACAATAAATATGTAATCGTAATTGAAAAAAGTTGATCAATTGTGCAGTTACCTATAACATAACGAAAATATTTATTTTTTATGTACGTCGCTATAAGGTTACCTGGTACAATTTTGATGAACTGTCAAATGTGGCCTATTAAAATGTCCCGACTTTAGATGGAAGCGCTATGTCGCTCCATTTGTATGAACACGAGCGTGTCACTTTTTTCATTCCTAATGTGACGTCACAAGAGCGCTTTAGTGATGGGAATATCCGTACGCGCGGAATCGATTCAAAGGAATCGCCGCGCCCCGCCTCTTTTGCCATTTTAATAGGTATATCGATTTTTTAATCGATTATTATTCGAGTTCATAGACAGAGTAATGATAAATCTTAAGATACGTGCTTGCCAGGACAGCTAGTAATATATTATATTATTCTAAATTAAATCACTAAACAGGAACATAAATACATAATTATTACATAACTAGCTGTCCCGGCAAACGTTGTTTTGCCATTTAATACTTCAGTCGGAATTTCCAGGAATTGCTATTGTATTCTATTCTTGTCGCGATCACCGGTGCTCGCGCGGGGCCTGAAGGATTAAAGTATTTGTACTTCATTAGTTGATACAAAATCTTACCCCCTCTTTGGTCCCCTTAGTGGGGTGGGGGGGGGGGGGAATTTTTTTATACACCAGATGTTAAGTTGGAAGAAGACAAATATATCTGCGAAAACCGCATTAAAATCGGATCAGTAGTTTTCGTGTGATAGTGGAACAAACATACAGACAGACAGACAGACAGTAGACAAAAAACTAACTACAGTTTTGGCTTCTATAGCGATGTAGTGACAACCCCCGCTTATTATTTTTTTAAATACCTTTAATGTACAGAATTTTTATTTCTACAGTTTTATTATATGTATAGAAAATGTATAGAAATATAATTACCGAGTCACAAAATATTCCAAAGCGAACATTATCATTCATCTGTTTCATGTCTGTTTCGAAAATCGATTAATTAGAATCGAGAATAGGTATGTACAACACTATTTGCTTCATTTGACAGAAAAATTAAAATATTGACTGTACCTCGAAACTAAGCGATGAGTGAAAGTATCTGTTGTTTTATTTCCATTGCGCGCTCAATAGCGGACAAATAGAACGGGCTCTATAATTTTCTAACTAAAGCGGCAATGTATTATGAATCATGCGGTACACACGCAGTTACGTAGATTTCATGGTAAAAACTACAGCCACACACGATTTACATTAAATAATTAATATTAAAATAAAGGACACATGATTAAATAATAAAATTACTTACTGATGATAAGAAACGTGTCCACTATTTATACCAACGTTTCTATTCGAATTTCCACAACCCAATACGGCACAATGAGGCATTTTTAGAACTCCGATTGACGTCCGATTCCGATAACGGTGGAGCGCAGAGTGCAGACTAAAGAACAGACGTTCGAAAGAATAAAGTTTGTGATCGTTTGGGAACGCGATGGCACGCGAAGTACATACACATGCGGGATATAATTAGATAGAGATCTGTGGTGAAATTATTATTTTTAACAAAAAATTAAAACCGACTTCCAAGGTAAAACAATAATAACATCCTTATAATATTAACTAAAAAGTATTAAATAATTATTCCTATCTAATAGTGCCTTTTTCCGAATTCGGCTAAAACTCAACTATTTCTGTACTCAATCTTCATAATTTTGAAGTCGGTGCCAGTTCCAAAAGTTTCAAATATTCTGTCAGAGAACAGAAGATTCATCTGGTACCGACTTCAAAGTACAGAAATAGTTGAGTTTTAGCCGAATTCGGATACTATTAGATAGGAATAATTATTTTATATTTTTAGGTTCATATTATAAGGATGTCATTATTGTTTTACCTTGGAAGTCGGTTTTAATTTTTTGTTAAAAATAATAATGAAGATAGCGGACATGAAATCAGTCAGGTAATTGAACGCATTTCATTTGCAGATTGAACCAGATGACTGCGACATATACAACATTTTAAAAATCCGCTAGGTCAGTTTATCAACGATATAATTTTTTACAATTTGTTAAAATATTAACTTATTTCAATGCACGGTTATGGCAATAAATGAAAAATTCGTGAAAATGAAATGCATCTTTCATCTTTGTAATTTTTTTCTGTTAAGAAAATTTTAAGATATCGTGTTTTTGCTCAGATCGAATTCTTGGAAATATAATGTAGGTAGTGTCTAATTTTAGAAAATGAAACAATTCGGGGCTTATTTTGAAGTATAAAAATGAATTAAGTATAAAATCGAAGTTCTCGGATCGCCCACTTAACATCACGCGAGCCACAAATAAAGTCCCGGCGGGCCGCATGCGGCCCGCGGGCTGCGGGTTGGGGATAGCTGGTCTAGACATAGGCCACACCAGAATGGCAGCGGCGCGGCGAGCACTTTCAGTGTCATAATATGATTTTAAACTTTATCTTCATTATTGTAATACATAGTATCGATTGAGAAATCGCGGCCGCTACAATCTCAAGCGATAGTATGTATTACATTAATGATGATTAAGTTTAAAATTATATGACACTGAAAGTGCTCGCCGCGCAGCTGCCATTCCGGTGTGACGCGGCCTTAAAGGTATGTTCATCAAAACAGATAATTTTAATAACGTTTATTTAATTAGGCAATAACAATAATATTATTATAAACCTTTAAAACGACAATTTTATAAGCCCGCATGTTATATTGAGTTATGACAGACTTGCATCTGCCATGGAGTTTTCAAGAGCCGACGTCGAGGGCTCGTCTTTTGCGTCCCCGACGTCCATCCGCGTCTCGTCAGCCTCGTCAGAACTCACTTCACTGTCACTGCTAACCTTCTGCAATTAAAATATATCATTTTGGAATGTTTTACAGACCAAGTCGATACTGAGAAACGATTTACGATATTGAGTTTTTATGACATGCCGCAGACGACGTGTCGCTACGACGTCTGGTTTGTATGAATTTGTATAAAAACTTCGTGACTAGTGACTACGGAGGGAATTTTATACAACTCCATTAAAACAAGTAGTTTCGCCGCGACAAGTCGTCTTTTGTATTCTACATGACATTTACTATTTATAATAATTTACCAGCCACAGAGTTCATTCTGGGGCAGATGGCGGACTTTAAGTATTTAGTTGGTCAAATCTATGTTTGTCGAGATGAGTTGACACAACTTGACGAAAATTACGTCGATAATTTTAATAGTAAGAGGGTAATAGAGCTCACTTCAAATTTAAGGTCCGAGTTTTTCGCTAGGAGCGCCTCCTTGGCGTAGCGGAGGACGTGGTTGCGGCAGACGTCGTCGAGGCCGGGCGGCAGCCAGCCCAGCTTGTGGTGGCAGAACGACGAGCACCCCGCCACCGCCGCCTGCACTTCCGGCACCGCTATGTCGCAGTACTACACACAAAAAAGACTTAGCTTTTAATGAGGGTTGTTAAATTAGCCTTGCCTTGCCTTAACATATGGCCACAGTAGAAAGTACATGAATGCTTAATGGTCCAGTCAACTTAGGCTTAAATTAGGTAAGAACCTCGGAATTCGAGATACCCAGCTGTAAGTCTGTAAATATTTGTATATTGGCACCCTAAATGTTGTCTCAAAACCTACATATGGTAGGGTGTGCGCAACTATTAAATTTCAAGGTCAAAAGGTCACAAAAATCGTTTTTTTTTTTTGCACTTTTTTTGTAAATATTTAATTTCCTATGGGTTTTTTGCTATATGTATTTATCACCATAATGTAGAATACAAAATTCTCTACAACTTTTGCTCAAAAAATTTTTTCATACGGTGAACCGGGCGGAGAGCGCGCGTTCACAGTATCACTTCAGGTTAACTGGTGCCTCAGGTCGAAAACGCGCCATATGTGTCCCGACACCGGTGTCCGAT
The DNA here is from genome assembly GCA_905333045.1 of Lysandra bellargus. Taxonomy (NCBI): domain Eukaryota; kingdom Metazoa; phylum Arthropoda; class Insecta; order Lepidoptera; family Lycaenidae; genus Lysandra; species Lysandra bellargus. The sequence goes on along the minus strand of HG995346.1, from coordinate 3,725,193 downwards.
CCTTTAATGTTGTGATGTAGGGCATATTTCATCAATAAATTGGCTCTCAAATTTTTTCTCTCTGTCACAGTTGTAAAATGGCAGCCATTTTAGTTTTTCTCGGGTTTTCACACTAATCTGACCAATACTTCTCATTTTTGTGACCTTTTGACATTGAAATTTAATAGTTGCGCACACCCTATCATATGTAGGTTTTGAGACAACATTTAGGGTGCCAATATACAAATGTTTACAGACTTACAGCTGGATATCTCGAATTCCGAGGTGATCTATGAAGTTTGCAGGTCCATCTAGTTTGACATAATTCATAGGGAAAGGTGGTGAGTGGTGACTAATGGTATTCTTAAATTTTTGATTTTATGTAAATCTTTATTTAAGAATTGTATACGTGGGAGAGCTATGCTTCGGCACGAATGGGCGGGCTCGACCGGAGAAATACCACGTTCTCACAGAAAACCGGCGTGAAACAGTGCTTGCGCTATGTTTCGCTGAGTGAATGAGTTTACCGGAGGTCCAATCCCCTACCCTATTCCCTTCCCTACCCTCCCCTATTCCCTTCCCTTCCGATCCCTACCCTCCCCTAATACCCTATTCCCTCTTAAAAGGCCAGCAACGCACCTGCAGTTCCTCTGAGGCTGCGAGTGTCCATGGGCGACGGAAGTTGCTTTCCATCAGGTGACCCGTTTGCTCGTTTGCCTCCTTATTGCATAAAAAAAATACGGGTCTCACTCCGGGAGTGCCGGCAGAAGTGAAAACTTGATTATTAACGTTGTGCATTATTTTTTTAACCCATTTTTTATGAAAATCGATTTAAAAAAAAATTATAAAAAAAAAGATCGTTTTAATTAATTAATCGAAACCCTTACAATCGAAATAAAATAAATCTATATAAATATCGAAATAAAATAAAATAAATCAAAAATATCGACAATCGAAAAAAAAAGCTGCTGTCAGACAGACTGTCAGACACTTCTCGCGACAATTGTCTTGCAGGTGGAAACGTGGCCTTAATCAGCGCGTCTGCTTAAGAACTCATTTCCCCGACTGTACATTTCTGCTAAACAACTCATTTCCCCGACTACATTTCTGCTTAGCACAATTTTCCCCGACTGTACATTTCTGCTAAACAACTCATTTCCCTGACTGTACATTTATGCTTAGCACAATTTTCCCCGACTGTACATTTCTGCTAAACAACTCATTTCCCCGACTGTACATTTCTGCTTAGCACAATTTTCCCCGACCGTACATTTCTGCTAAACAATTCATTTCCCTGACTGTACATTTCTGCTAAACAACTCATTTCCCCGCTGTACATTTCTGCTAAGCAACTCATTTCCCCGAGTGTACATTTCTGCTTAGCACACGACTGTACATTTCTGCTAAACAACTCATTTCCCCGACTGTACATTTCTGCTTAGCACAGTTTTCCCCAACTGTACATTTCTGCTAAACAACTCATTTCCCCGACTGTACATTTCTGCTAAACAGCTCATTTCCCCAACTGTACATTTCTGCTTAGCACAATTTTCCCCGACTGTACATTTCTGCTAAACAACTCATTTCCCCGACTGTACATTTCGATTGAGTTCCACACAAAACACTACTCTCCAACCGCCTTACGCTTTTTCTATGGTTTTTCGATCAACACGAAAATCTGTCGCGAGTTTCACAGTTTTTACCCATCCCACAAAAGTGCTCAACGCCGCTAAAGAAGTTTTCACTTCAAAAAAAGAAACATCCTTATATTTCAAAGAATATTCTGACAAAACAATAATTAGCAAAATCAGTGCACCACTTCTTGAGGTAAAACATTTGAAAGTACCTGGTAAAATATTTGCCTCTGCATCAGAATCATTCCAGGGCGAAAGCAAACAGTACTCTCTTTGACTTCCTCTGAAACTTGTTCTTCTGCAACTAACTTTTTTACCCTACGATCTGTTTTTTTCACATGTATAGAGTCATCTTTTGATACAACCATAGTGTGAACTCCAGCTGAAATAAATATTATGCTTTTTTACTTATAGCCCAAGTTCATAAAAAAAGGGCTGTTCAAAAGGCAAAAAAAGGGTTGTTCAAAGGGCTGAGCCATACTTGAGTGTCTCAATCTAAAATCCAGTGTTTGATATATTCTTGCCTCTGGGTCCTTTCTAGGATCATAGCCAAATTTGACCCACATCATCTTCCAAGGACCTTCTTTCATATAAACTGCCAAACAGGGTAAGATTATTTTAAGTGTAGAAGTCTTCAACTTTGTGTGAAATTTAATGTTATTTATAGACCATATAGGCCTCACATCGAACATCTGGAACATAGTATTGAATAAATCATAGAGTGATGTGTAGCAGAATAATAAATTAATTAATAGCTATAAAAATTAATGTATTTACAACTTGACTTACCTTTGAAACATTTTCATACTCATTTTTCAACTGGGGATATATAGATTCTCTATTTTTTTTTGTTTGAGTATAAAAATCATGTGGCTCTGTAGGCAAGTCATTGGTTAAATTGAATGTATATCTGGCAACAGGGATACTGCGATCCACACGCATTCTATGTGTATCACCATCTCCATCGACCCCAGATACCCTTTTGATTTCTTTTTGGCAGTAAACCTTTTTATCTGTATAGTAGTAGTTAGTAGATTTATCGATTCTTGTGAAATTAGCTGGCAATATATAAGATGGACATGGGTCCCTGAAATTTTAGTTATGCATTGTAAATTAGCAATTACAATAACCAAAAAATTAATCAATCGGGCAAAATATGTCACGTTAAAGTTGGCTTACATTCCTCTCGTTCTGGATTTTAAAAACGTAAGTTTTGAACTTACAGTAATGCATTAACATCCTCCAATCCAGATGGCAGAATATCCTCCAAAATACATTTGAACTGGTTCCCACCCGGCACAGTGGGTGTTACAGGTAGATATTGAAAATCACTCATTGCTGAAAAACAAACTTATGTTACTATTCCTAGGCATAAGATTACTGATATTGTGTGCTTGTTTTTGATTTTAATTTGGAGATTTTAACCAAAAAATATCACACTCCCGGCGACATGATGGTCTAAATGCTAAACATTCTGAAAATAATTTGTGTCATTGGCTTATCTTATTAGTTTTTTAATCATGATATACTTATAACTTACATTCAAACTTGTATATCTTTTTCACAGATCCCATTGCTGTTGTGGAAATTACTTCTCTTTTAATTTCATTACCTACTTTCTTCTTTTTTACCTTAATCTTAAACAGCACACCGAATGCTGGTTGCACATCAGCATGCATTTTCTTAACATAAGGATTGTCATACTGAAAACTTAAGCCTAAGCGTTTTTTGTTCGATTGACTATGAACCTGAAAATAAAAAGTCAGTCATCTTATTATCAATGATGGTTATGATATTTTAAACAACGTCCAGTATTTCAGAACAGTTCCATGCCTATAATGTTTACCTGAGATATTGTTTTAATACCACCCATGCACTGTAAAGCTTTATCATCATTTTTAACTAGGCCCGGAAAAAGAACACACGTTAATTCCCGGTGCATATTATATAATTCGGAACTATTTTCGTTCATCATTAAGGTCCTTTATTTACCTAGGTTTTAGATTCTCAATGTTTTAGATCCTATTACAAAAAACATATAAAAGTTAAAATCTTGAAAAGTGAAAACAACATTCAAGTTTCAACCACAAGTTTCAACCACCACAGATCAGATATTAGTTAAATTTGATTAGTTAATAGAATCAGGCGTTACTTTGCGGAAATAAATTTGATTGTCAAACAGTTTCCATTTTAGTAACTAGATGGCGTATGGGTAGACATTTAGACAACTATCGGTAAAACGAGGGAATACCATCAATAATTGCTACAAAGCTGGGCAAAAGAATGTAAAACTGGATACATTTCAATTTGAAAAAGACGCCATAATATTCCAATGACTAGGTTAACAAAGTTATTACAACGATGTTTTAGTTAAAACTCACGGAAGAAATAGCCCTATTTACCGTTATTCACACCAAATGTCACAGGAATTATAAATTTTGGTTTTGACAACATCTTAGCTGCACTTGTGCACGATAACGGATATTTAATGGCCAATATTTTACCAATAATGAACATCAAAAACTCAAGTAACACAATTTGGGAAAAAATAATAAAAACCACACCAATAATAAAAAGTAGAAGAAGTATCAAAGTAACATGGCCGCCAAAACTCAAGTTGTCAATTTTCAGTTTGATAATTTGCGTGTTCCTAAACTGTTAGCAGTATACTGGCCTAATCGCTTAGGCCAATGATCGCTTAGGCGTATCACGTATCTCTTCGTGACTTGACAGTACACTGATATTTTTTGGAAACACAGACCACATGTAGTCAGTGATGCCACCCTGCAGATAATTTCAGATCGGTGGGGAACCAATAGAAAATCTAGAAAATGTCTATCGTCGCGCTGTCTGGTGGAGATTTAAAATAAGAAAACATCCCATTATTACCTGGTCTGGTATAACCGTCTGGCAGGGATGGGTAAGCTACTGAGTATTTACTCAGACCAGAGTAAATACTCAGTAAAAATGAATTTAGACAGTCAATATTTACTTTTAACTGAGTATTTATGTTTTACTAACCACAAGTGAGTTATTTAAGGTTTTTCCTTATTCATTATTTATTTGTATTATATTTAAGTGGCTATGGGCTTTTTAAGTGTAACCAATATACTTAAATGAAAATAAAATGATATACTTATTATACTGAATGCAAAATTTTCTTTTAATATTTTTTGGACTCAGTAACGAAAAATTAGGTACCTCAGCTATTATAGAATTATGTTTGTATTGATGTTTGTTACTCTTTCACGCAAAAACTACTGAACGGATTTTAATGAAACTTTACATTAATATAGCTTATACATCAGAATATAACAGGCTACAATTTTAACCGATTTTCAAAATGGACGAGGTCTTATGTTCGCTTTTTTAGTTCAACGATTACTCCGCCGTTTGTGAACCGATTTTCAAAATTTTTCTTTTGGTGTAAAGGCTATCATCCCAATTTGATACCGTATTCATAAAAGTGGTGACCTGATGAAGGGATCCATAAGAAGTCGAGGGAACTTCTCAAAATTTACATGGAAACATGTGATGACTTCGGTTTCGTGAGCAGTATTCTAAGCATATGCTACCAACAAGTAAGATTTTGCACCGGGTATAATATGGTTTGAAAGGTGCTGAGAGAACTACACGTTTGGGAATTCCCACGTTGTTTTAAGAACGGAAAGCAATGCTACTACGCAAATTACATTCATCATCATCATCACCAATCACTACCATAAACCGTTAAAGAACCATTTATCGTCCCGTTTTGACCCTATTATTGGTAGTTTTCAAAGTTTTTGGTGCTATGAAGAAATTAAGAGAAGCGAAGGGTAGAAATATTGACAATCTTCAACATGAAACTACATTAGACCAAGACAGATAATTTTAAAACAAAAAAAATATGGTAGGATGAAACCCATTAGAAAAGGAGGAGAATATTATAAAAATTAGGGGAAAAATAATTTACGGGCCATCTGAGGTCTTAAGGGGTAAAAAATGGTTTATCTCGATTTCCGGCAAAACTAATATTCCAATGAAATAAGGTCAAATGGCAAAGTTGTAGGTAAGAAAAATATTTAAAACTTTTGTAGTCACGCCTTTTTCACATAACCTTAAAATTTATGTGAAAAATTAAAAAAAAAACATGTTTTTGGTTTTTTATTAATCTTTCAAAAAAATTTTTTTTTTCACGAAATTCGGTGAAAACTTACCTTTTTATGTACCAAATACGCTGTTATTTATTTTATAAGAATTATTAATTTTTTCACCTTATTTCGAATTTATATCGAAAAAATACCCTAATTTTCAATCGAAAATTCACCCGTCAAAATATCAGCTTTTTAAAAAAAATTGGCATGCTTTCTATTCTTATATATATATATATATATATATATATATATCTCTACTTTCCAATGGTAAAAAAATATATATATTATATTTTGATACAGCTATCCCCAACCCGCGGGCCGCGGGCCGCATGCAGCCCACCGGGACTCTATTTGTGGCCCGCGTGATGTTAAACAACTTTGAAATTCACACCCACCGACAAAATAACGTAAAGTCTACGTGATAGTCGTTACATTTTTCCATTTTTAAATACTTAATTTTGGACTCTGTTTTGAAGAATGTTATATTTTAACCCTAAAAAACTTTGTTGCGGCCCGCGACACCAAGACCAAAACATGTTTGTGGCCCGCATGAAAAAAGGTTGGGGACCAGTGAAGAGTAAATCTTTCAGAAAATGCAAAAAATTCTTTATTAATTTTATTTAAAAATGTGATTGCTCTAATTTGTTGTAAGTAATTAAAAAGTGTATTTATTTAATTATAATTACATTTCAGTCGTAGAAAATCTCATTATCTATAAATATGACTTTTATTGAACTTTGAACCCCAATTTCACCCCCTTAGGTGTAGAATTTTTTAAATGCGTATCCAATTATTTTTAATCAGCAGCCAAAAATAAACTTTCATGTTTCATAATTAAGAAATAAAATAACGGACTTTCATTTAAACTATTAACCCCCATTTCACCCCCTTGGGGGTAGAATTTCCAGAAACACTTAAATACGTATCCATTCATTTTTAATCAGTAGCCCAAAAATAAACTTTCATGTTTCTAACTTAAGATATGACTAACGTTCATTCAAACTTTCAACCCCTATTTCAGCCCCTTTGGGGTAAAATTTACGAAAATTTCCTTCTTTTTAATTTGAAAATTGCCTACTTAATAAATCACCAAATTTTGTGGCTGTAACTTTAAAAGTTTTAGCTCAGCGATGATGAATCCTTTAAGATATTAAAGAGAATAAAAGGAACTTATTTCTGCTTACGACAATAGTTTATTTTCGAGTCTGATGACAATCACGATAATAACACAGTTGCTAGGATGCAGAAAGAACAATAGACAATACTTAATTCAAAAACCATATGTGACCTTCTTAACAGAATCAGTCAGTCAGTCAGGACATATTATTTTATAAGTGTAGATTTTCATTTATATTTTTAAATAATGAGATTTTATATGACAGAAATGTAATTATAATCAAATAATAATTAATCAACTTTTTAATTACAACAAATTGCAGCAATCACAATTTTTATATGAAATTAATAAAGAATTTTCAAATTTGAGTTTTTTTAGATTTTTTGCATTTTCTGAGAAGATTTACTATAGTATAATATTTTTTTTTTACCATTGGAAAGTAGGGATTTCAACGAATAGAGAGCATACCAATTTTCTTAAGACATCTCATATTTTGACGGGTGAATTTCCGATTGAAAATTAGGGTATTTTATCGATATAATTTCGAAATAAGGTGAAAAAATAAAATATATTGTTTCTTTTCAAATGAATTACGGCGTATTTGGTACAAAAAAGGTAAGTTTTCACCGAATTTCGTGAAAAAAAAATTTTTTAAGATATTAATAAAAAACCAAAAAAATGATTTTTTTTTATTTCCACATAAATTTTAAGGTTATGTGGAAAAAGTGTAACTACAAAAGTTTTAGATCTTTTTATTACCTACAACTTTGCCATTTAACTTTTTTCCATAGGACTTTTAGTTTTGGCCGGAAATCGAGTTAAATCGTTTTTTACCCTTAAAACCCACCCCACACCCTTCCCGAACTCAGATCACCCGTAAATTATTTTTCCCTTAATTTTTATATTATCCTCCTTAGAACAGGTCTAACGGGTTTCATCCTACTATTATTCTTTTTCACTTTTTATTATTTTTGAAGGTATTGCCACTGGTCTACATTGTCTTAATTTACTTAAAATTGTGAATCTATTAAATTATAAGTATTTTTAATTATTCTGCAATGTTCTTGATTTGTTTAAGTGTAATTAGAACCTAAAATATTGAATAAAACGTTTTTACTGTGTCCAATTAATAAATACTCATACAATAAAGTAAATACTCAGTATTTATTGAGTTTGAGTTTTTACTCTGACTCAGTTTTTACTGCCTTACCCATCCCTACCGTCTGGCGTCTAGTGTCTATAGTGCGTTTCATCAAATAGTTCCTTTGCCGAATGCATGTTGGCATTCCTGTCTGTCAATAATGTAAACAAGGTTGACATGCTCTGCGAGTTTTCATAATTTTACTGTGATTTCGTGAGAAAATCATGCCGTAAATATTAAAGAGTGGTGAAAGAATGATGGTGCTAAGAATGAAAGAGTTATGTGAACGTGAAAAACGTAACTAGGCCCCAATAAATCCATTAATCTCGTGTTGCCGCCATTACTGCTTAGTGAAATAGGGTTACCAGCGTCAGCTTAATCACCCTTAAACACAGTAAAACTTATGAATACATGCAGAGCGTGTCTACCGTGTTTACGTTATTAACAGAGAATGCCAACATGATGGCAAAGGAACTATTTGATGAAACGCACTTCTAGTAACGAAAACTATATACGCGCGAACGAAGGCGCGGGTAAAAGCTAGTACAATAATATTATCAGGGCGAGCGAAGCGAGCCCTAGTACTTCTCACAACCTGTACACCATTTTGTGGTACGTCTTTCGGACGCCACTTCACGCCTATTGATATTTTGTGCTTAAATGTGCGTAAATATGTTATCATCAGTCAGTGAAGGTGTGATGATGCGAGCCCTCAAACAACAAAGCTCGGCTTTTAGCTAGTAAATGCGAATGTGACTTTGCTGGTTACGCCTTCACACATAAAGTACTAAGCGGACCATCATAAAACTTTCATAGATACACGTTGTCTGGAACTCTGGAGTATGGAGAAGGACATAGGGTACCTTTTATCCCGGGAAAAAGAACGGTCCCTGAGGGATAGACGTTAACGTAGGCAGAGCCGCGGGCGAAAGCTGTTAGAATTATGTACAATTTTCTTTATGTGCATTTTGTGATAACATATTATCTCCCCTAATTTAAGATAGCACAGTAAGGGTAATGTGGCAACATTAATTTGCATTAGTGCCAACATGACGACAAAGGAACTATTTGATGAAACGCACTATACCGATAATTGTCTACACATACGCCATCTAGTTACTAAAATGGAAACTGTTAGACAATCAAATTAAAAAAATAAGAAAATGGCCCATTCTGTGATGTGAACTGTCAAATCATCGAATGTCATTATATCAGCCCACTGCGGCCATATAAAAAGATATCTGTGCTTGCGGCGTTTGACTTTGAGCATGCATTAGCAAATAGCATTCTATTCTACAAAATACTAGTAATCTGTGCATTCTATATAGTTTGTGGTTTGAGCCGCGGTTTAAAAATTATAAAATACGTTAGACATCAACTACGATAACATGGCGCGCCCCTCCAAATGACTGTTTCAATCTGTGCAGTCACATCCTTATGAAAGAGTTTGTATGTAGTAAGTATTCAACCAATCACAGTACACTAATATTTCACTTAATGTCACTTATTATCAAAATTTGTTGGTCGATTAATCTTTGCTGCCTCCCCATAAAGACGAACGCACTGCCAACGCGTTGGCCAACGCGAACGGCGGTGCGTTTGCAACGGCGCTTGTGAGTAATCCACACATTGGAAGGTCATTCAGTATGCTTTGGATCGAGCCAATGTGCGAACGGAATCGAAATGTCTCAGTATATATACTGTATTATCTATGTTGAAATGGATGCTGAGTCGCTAACAGCTGCGGCTGTATATTTATTCACAGCTTATAATTACACTAGATGACGCCCGCAACTCCGTTGCGCCAAAATTCGTTTATCGCGCGGGAATCGTCCATTTTTTCGGGATAAAAACTATCCTATGTCCTTTCTCGGCACTCAAAGTATCTCCAAGCCAAATTTCAGTAGGAAGGAGGAGACGGCAAAATTTTGAAAATCGAATTTTGTTTTATGTAACTCTTCTAGGAGAGGGGGCTTGGGGGAGCCGGGACGAAAGCCTATGAATCAAATGACACTCGATATCTGTATGTTTAGTTTAAGTTAGAATAAATTCACTTTTATAATTAATAACTTAGTTTGTTCCTAAAAAGGAGAATTAAAACTCAGAACTAACGACGCGACACTGTTTCGTTAAAAGCAACACATTCAGGGAGAGAGTGGGGGGGGGGGGGTTGGAGGGGCGCATGCCCCTCCAATTAGGAGACGGCAAAATTTTGAAAATCGGTTTACAAACGGCGGAGTCATCGTTGAACATAAGTAATTAAAAAAAATAACACAACACCTCCTCCGTTACGGAAGTCGGTTAAAAATGTAGCCTATGTGTTAATCCAGGATGTCAGCTACCTCCTTGTAAAATTTTGTCGAAATCGCTCCAGCCGTTTAAGCGTGAAGAAGTAACAAACATACAAACTCACAAACTCACATACTTTCGCCTTTATAATATTAGTAGGATTAGTATGGATTATTTTTTATATATAATAATTATTACCTTATAACTATAATTATCATGATTAATATATACTTATTTATTATTTATTAAATATTTAATTTATTTTGTTTTTAGTATATTTCTTGTTAATAGCGACAACAGATATAAGTACTTACACAATTTCAGAAATCTAGCTATAGCGGTTCTTGAGATACAGTCTGGAGACAGACAGACAGACAGATAGACAAACAGACAGACAGACGGACGGACAAAAAGGCAGACAGAAAAGCAGACAGACATTGAAGTCTTAGTGATAGGGTCCCGTTTTTATGTTTTTTAGGGTTCCGTTTGGGTACGGAACCCTAAAAAACATCGTGAGTAAAATAGCATGTCCAAGAACCTTATTTTTTTCAGCACTTTTGATATGATTTTTTTGTTCCACAGAAAGATTTACTCTGATAGTTAACTCAATAAATTTAAATGTTTACTCGATACTTATATTGTTCGCTATTTCGTCAATTTAGATGTTAATTCGCCACAAGAAGGAAACGTGCACTCTTCAGCGCTGCTCCGGGCGAACTGATCGCGCGGCCTATGTGTGGATTGAACGCAAGCCTTGCGACAAGCCTTGCGACAAATTTCCTTTGATCATTCCGACACCGCGCGGCAAGCTCGCAAACGCGTTGGCCAACGTCTAAATACCTACCGCGAACGCGCGAACGCCTGTTCTACACATTGGGCCGACGCGTTGGCCAACGCGTTCGCCTATTTGTAGTGCCGACATAGCTTGCTACATTAATCTGTGATTAATCTTTAAGTTTTAACTAGCCGACCGTGCAAGACAAAGCACATCAAACGTTTTGACAACGCACTTCAAACGTTTTGAATTTTGGAGGGGCGCGCCAAGTTATCGTAGTTGATGCCTATATATAAAAAGGTACTCTGTGAGTTGATGTCTAGCATTCTATATAGTTTGTGATTACAAATTCTGAGAGGTGTAAAATATCTTTGTCAGAGGTCTAAGCCAAAGAGGATGTAAACTGTTTACTACGTAACAAGAGGTCGGACTTAGAAGAAAAAAAATAAACATCCGTTATTTTTTTAATTTGAAACTGAAGTTAAAATTTTTAAGTGCAAAACCTTTCACTCTAAACATACAGAAAATTTAAAAAAATAAAATAAAAAATAAATAAGCTCAAATAAATGTTTTATTTCAATAAAAATTATCGTACACAGCTAAATAAATAGGCTAATAAGGTAAATTAAACAATAAAACAGATTTAATCCACAAGCTTTTGTTGATTTCTATTACTCAATATTATAATATTATTACAGTACAGTTTTATGTATTTTATTTATAAATATAATAGAATAGCTGTCTATGCTACTCTACTAACTACTTGATTGGCTTACACAGTAAACTCTATATAGGGAGGGGATTAAAGCTGCGCGTCCACCAGGTCAGAATCGGGGCGTACGGTGCGGACTGCGCGTCGTGTCGTCATATATATTTTGTTAGGCGCAGAATGACGTTCCAGTACTTCTAGTGCAGTTCACAGTAGTCAGTACCATACATACAAAGCAACAAATCCGTCCGCTGCATACCTACACAGTATGCTCCGATCCCGATCCAGTAGACGCGCACCTTTATACATGTAACACACTTAAGTATCATTACTTTGTTTTGTTACACCCTGTATACGACAGCTGAAATCTATCGCGTGGGCTCAGACCAGCTGCATACCACCTCACGTCTTGATCAGAGGATTTTTCCTTGGTGGCCGTACCACTCATAATCCCATACCTTCCTTCTCCAGCTATTGCTTGCAGACTAAAATGTTGCAAACTAGTAAAGGGACCTAAAAATCTGAAATTAATGAAACATTTTTCATTTACTACATTTCCATACAGTTTACATAAATTATTAAGTATACTTATCAACCTTATGTATTATTACAATAAAACAATATACACATTTTAACATTTTCCAAATTAACTGCATACTGATATACATTATAATATTTTCTATGAAATAATAATCTATCTTTTTCATATTAATATAGTTTAAGTTGTAAATTATTGTACAAATATGCAAATAATAACTACGACATACTTTGTATTAGAACATGGTATGACATAGTTATGTTTTGCTTCAATTTATCAATTTACGGTTAAATTAACATTTTACAATAACTTACCTTTCGTTTTTCATGAATTAATCCACTTAATTTTCAATTTTTGTATGAGTTGCTACAAAATAATTTTCACAAAATCAAAATCGAACTTTGAATTTTAAACTCCTTCTTCGTCTTTTTTCTCATGTAGTTTATATTCTCTATGGTTTTTTTTATCAGCCAATCACAGTCGACCTTGCACAGATTATCTGATTGAGTACAGTTGCTACGTTTAAATTTGGAACCCAAATTTTTTTTTGTTCGGGAATTTCGTCCCCCTGGTCTAAGCAAGGCTGTGAGCTTAGGTTTGGCCCTAACAAAGTTTCAAAATCTGGTGTTTTATTATGCACTTCTAAAAGTACTAACGAGCTACAATACTAACCTCCACAATGGGAGACGACGATTTTAGCAAACTTTTACAACAAGCTGAGCAATTAACTTCTGAAATTGAAGGAAATGAGGAATTGCCAAGAGTAGAGCGATCATTAGGCCAAGTGTTAGAGGCCTCACAAGAACTATACTCCAGAGTCATACAATCAGGCGCTAACGACATTCAAGCGTAAGTCCTCAATAATCCACATTCTACATTAAAAACTAAGTACTTATGTTGTATTTGACGGTGTTGAAGGTGTATTTAATTTTTCAGGCATCTTTTATTTGGGTCGAAAGGCATTGATCTGCAACAAATTTCACAGAAACTAGAAACTTTATCTTCAAAACGAACTTTTGAACCTCTCCAACCCATTGCCGATTCTGATATAGAAAGTTTCCTAAAAAATGAGAGGGAAAATGCAATATTATCACTCATTGATGAAGTCAACAAAAATGTAAGTACTTTATTATTGTCTTAACCTCATAATATTATTTTGATCCCAACTAAATGTTGTTTAATAACTTTTCAGTCATTACAAACGACAGAGGATCAGAAATGGGAACACATGTTGTCTGAATGGAATAAAGAAAAGATCAAACTTATGAATGCAATGATTGGTCCATCACAAAACTGGCTCGATTTGAAGAAAACCCCAGAGTTACCGAGCATTGCAGATACACCTAAAAAGTTTGGCCACTCTATGTTGGACAACATTGAAGCTGCATATGCAAAACAAGTACAACAATATAATAAACTAATCATTCAAGGTGCTAAGTCAAGAGTACCATTGTATCAGAAGTTTGCCCAAGTTGCAGATGAATATAATGACCCTGTAAGTTTTATCATGAGCTACATAATATTTAATTCCAATTTAAACAGTTTATTTTATCCTTTATAATTGTTTTAGAAAGTAAAAGAAATGTGGGAAATAATAAAGATGATGACCAATATTCCCACTCTAGTCAGGGATGAAGATCCATTGAAGGCTCGAGGAAATCCATTATTGCAGCAAACTCTTGTTTCACAAGGCAAAAAGTATTTAGAGAAGAGGTATGATCTTAGAAAAACCATTCAATAATATTATAATAATTGTTCAACAATGTCATATATGATAGCTAAACTTGTTTATTTGTTACAGATACAAACAGTACATGAGTGATGTTGTAAGAGCAAACCCAACTGCAGCAATGAGAGGAGGGGAGCCTGGCACATTTCCACTTGTGAGAGGATTTGTGGGTCTCCGCATTCAGGGTCAAAATGTGCAGGGCCTTACTGATGGTGTGGTGGAGGACCGTCCTCTGTGGCCCATGGTTTATTATTGCCTCCGCAGTGGGGATCCAGCCGCTGCCTTGCACTGTCTGAGAAAGGCTGGGTAAATCATTACAGAATTAAAGTTATTTCAAGATTGACATTTTATTATTTCCGAATTTAAAGTTTCAATGCATTGTAAATTGAGTTTATGATTTGATGGCACAATTGCCATCAAATCATGATTGCCATGAATTATTAATATCAATATATTAATAATTCACAATTTATATTAATGTTTTAGCCGTGACCAGGAGGAATTTATATCAGCATTGGAAGAGCACATTCGAGATCCTGAAAAGGCTCTTAGTGAGAAAATACAAACAGCAATAAACTTCCAATACAGAATACAAGTCAGGAATTCCTCAGACCCATACAAGAGGGCTGTAAGTATACTTTAATAAATTCAGTACAAAACTGAGTGATTTAAGTTTTACCATTACTATAATTAATTGTTGGTATAATAACTAGATTATTAATTGTTTTTGTAATTGGTTGCTGTTAGTGTTAAGCATTTGTGTACTAACCCACAATATATTTTTTTGTTGAATTATGAATGCAGACGGTCTCAATTATCTAAAGAATATAACTGCATCTATAACTCAATATATTTTTTTTGTGGGATGATAGACAAATGCATAAGAGTGTACAGTAAATTTAGTCAAGCTTTTAATCATGCTGTATACATTTTGCATGGTTCTTAATTTTTGACATAATTGAAGACGTAAAGGTGCATAACATTTCAAATTGTTAGTAACCTACTTCATCCATCTTCATTCTTCAATTATTTAATGTATAATATTTATTTTAGGTATACTGTGTGATAGGATGTTGTGATGTGAGTGATGAACACTCAGAAGTTGCCAGGACGGCCGACGACTATCTGTGGCTGAAGCTCTCTGTTATAAAGCCACAGTCAAATAATGAGTCCGACTCTTTCACATACTCTGATTTGCAGAAAATGATTTTAGAAGAGTATGGTATGTAGTAATTTAATAATAAAATTAAGGAACAAAAATATGTTTGTAATATAAATAATAAAATCATATTTTTTTACAGGTGAGACACATTATCATGCATATGAGAAGCCTCTTGTATATTTCCAAGTATTAACATTGACAGGACAGTTTGAGCCTGCTATAGAATTCTTATCAAGAATACCAAGGTAAATGTACAAAAACCAAGGGTCTACTGTGTTTTTTGTATGTATCAAAATCAAAATATTTTTATTCAGAATAATTTTTTTACAAAAATATTTCTGAACGTCAGAACTAAGGTGCCTACCACCGGTTCGGGAACTAACCTGAATCACCTTTGACATATTTTTAATTTTAGGTATCAGGTGCATGGTGTCCATATGGCTCTAGCTTTGCACGACGCATATATGTTAGGAACTCCGAGAAACGTGCAGGCGCCTCTATGTAAGTGTCTTTATTGTAAAGATGTACCTCAATCGTGGGAATTCCAGACACAATAGATATTCAAATGTTATGCGGCCGCCGGGGGCCGCTTGGGGCTTGATGGGATATTAAAAAAACCTGGTGCATAGTAATTTTTCAAATTTGTCAACAAAACATGTTACTAAAAACTGTTTTAAATATTTTAGTGTCAGTTGACACGGACGACCCAGTGCCACTGCGGAGATTAAATTTAGCAAGATTAATATTGCTGTATGTGAGAAAGTTTGAGCTCACTGACACTTCTGATGCACTCCACTATTACTTTTTCTTAAGGTAAGTTTTAACTTGACACAAGCCTACTGTTACATAGCTACATAAGCTAATGGTGATAAAATACTGTAGTCATTAGCTTATATAAGTTTTCTGCCGCTATACAATATAATATGTAATAAGTTTGGCAGGGATTTTTCAGATATCATAGACATAAGACATGAGATAATATTATCTTTAAAAACTTTCAAGGATCACTGTTGTTTTAGAAACCTAAAGGATCCTAGCGGCAAAAACCTATTCATGTGTTGCTGCACGGACTTGGCACTGGAATGTCGAGACTACGACCTTTTGTTTGGCAAGCTTGACCCAATGACGTGCACACGCAGTGCCGGCTTATTAGATCAGTTTAACAACACCGGTATAGATAGTAAGGTATGTTAAAAGTTTATATTTTTCATTTTTCCGGCTTACTTCATGTGAATTGCGAATTTTTACGTTTCTTACTCCGTATGCCGTCCACAAATTACGTGAGGTGTTTTCTTGAATTTTTGACCCCCCCTCCCTTGTGAGATTTCGTGAGATTTTATTCAACCGTCCTCCTCCCCCAAATATCTCACGTGAGATTTTTCAAAATGTGGGTTTCTTACGTAAACGTTTGGTTTGACAGTCAGTAGATTTTCTTTCGAACGAATTTGCGAATGACCTTAATCGTATAACGATTACGCTTACGATTAAAGCTTAAGCATACGTACAATCTGGATGAAATGGACCAAAATAGTATTATTTTGTTGAGAAAAAAATTACGTGAGATTTGCCGAGACCCTCCCCTCTCCCGAACGTAAGATTAGATGAGATTTGACTCCCCGCCTTAAACACCTCACGTAATTTGTGGACGGCCCTCTAGTTGCCAACTCGTTTTTTTAAAGAGCCAATGCTGTCCCACTTCTGATCAAAGACCTACCCCAAAGTCTTCCAATCACTATTCGTATAGTACTATCAGGGAAGTTGATTCCTATGCAGACGGCGGACCTAAGTCATGTGGTCGGCTTATGTCAATTCAATGTTAGCTGTGATCGGTCGGCTGGGTTTGACGTAACGCGACCAAATTACTTAGGTCCGCCATCTGCATAGGAATCAACTTCTCTGATAGTACATAAGTACTACATATTATAATAAAATTCCAAAATTCTTATTTGTAGGCCGGGCTTTTATTTTATTTTTATTTTACTTTATTTAGGAAAAAAATAAAAACTAACTAGTTCCATAGAATTTTAATTTAATTTTACAGAAAGATATGCGGCTTTTATAGATACACTAGATTTTAGATTGCCTATTTACAAATTAAAATTACAAAGCCTGTTAAAAAATAAGTAATTATCTATACTAATATTATAAAGCAGAAGAGTTTGTTTGAACGCGCTAATCTCAGGAACTACTGGTCCGATTTGAAAAAATCTTTCAGTGTTAGATAGCCCATTTATCGAGGAAGGCAGGCTATATTTTATCACGCTAAGACTAATAGGAGAATGTGGAAAAAACTGGAGAAATTATTTGAGAGGGCTTATCTCGCAAACTACTGGAGCAATTTTTATGTTATTTGGCACAGATAAGAAGTAGACCACGTGAAGGATCATAAGGCTATCGATTTTAATCTTCTTTTTTTTAGTGGCTATATGTATATTTTATACCCGTGCAACGCCGGGGCGGGTCGCTAGTTTACGTATAAATATAGAATAACCCGTCATATCCAGGACCTTTATGGATATTAATGTTTTTAAGTTCCTTGTGGATGAATAAGGATTAAGGCGACGCCTTGATAATTTGGCTGTAGCGATGCCGATTTTTCTCAGCAATGACTAAAGCTAAGAAACTAAAGTTCATTGTCAGTATTCATCATGTCTTTGTCTTTGAATTGCCCATAGCATAACACGATTGGACAACTTTTATAACACAGAATTATCAATCGAAAATACCTCTGTAAAAAAAGGGATTCCTATTTTTCCAACAGAGGAGAGTGATTTAAGGTTCCAAAATTTGTACATAAATTGGTTGAAGCATACACTTTAATATGTGCATAGCTTATATGAAATGTATTTATGGTTTTTAAATTACGCGACAAAAACCATTTTTTTGCTTATGCCCTTTCCATTTTTTGCTGTTCCATTGCTTGTTTTCTATGAGAGGCCGGCCCGGCCTCTCATAGAAAACAAGCAATCTAAAACATATCCAACACGGTTTCTTACTTTAACGCGGCGTCACCTTAATATTATAATGAAAAAAAAACTAGGCCTTTGCATCCGTTGTATAAATCATCATTTATACAGTATTTGCAGAACGAAGTAACCACTCCTCAAATACTGTAGTGCCTGTGGACAAGATTTAAATGTCTATATGGTTGCCCAAGTACATACGAAATTCTCTCAACATAGTTGGCCTAGTCCAGAGGAAAGAACTAGTCAATACGTCTGGGACCGACTATGTGCGGGTTTCCTCACGATGTTTTCCTTCACCGTACGAGCGTCCGTATTACGTGCTTGAGATCAGAAAATGTCTCATTGGTACACGCCTCCACCCGGGATCGAACCTGCACCCTCTACGAGTGTAAACCAAAGGTTGCAAACCATTAGGCCACGGACGCTCTTATTGTTATAACTTACAATGAGTGCTTTAAACCCAATTTTAGACTAGTAGCGCTAGCACGGCGACCAGCGGAAATGCGAAAGTATGGACAAACTGTGGAAATAAACCTAAGGTGCCGTTCCGATCTTTTTTCGTTCCGAAAAATTCAGTTAAAATGCCACTTTATGACAGACTATAGTCACAAACTGTGGAGATAAACTTAAGGTGCCGTTCCGATCTTTTTTAGTTCCGAAAAATTCAATTAACAAGCT
Organism: Lysandra bellargus; assembly: GCA_905333045.1. Classification (NCBI taxonomy): domain Eukaryota; kingdom Metazoa; phylum Arthropoda; class Insecta; order Lepidoptera; family Lycaenidae; genus Lysandra; species Lysandra bellargus. Next base: position 3,706,340 of record HG995346.1, on the reverse strand, counting down.
ACTTTATGACAGACTATAGTCCTAAATTCAAATAATATCCTATAGTCCGTTCAATCCACGAAGACGCGCCCCACCAATTTCTGGGTGAGGGGATCGCGGGGTACGGGGAGTTTCACCTGAGCGTCAGTCGCGAACCGTCAGCGGTTCGAGGTGCACGAGTAGTACAATCTATGTTGCAAAAATCCAGACTTGAAACGAAAGTTGCTCTACTTTAATTTTTTTTTAATGTTGAGAAAATTCTCATATTTATGTTTTTTGTTAAAAATAATCTCTGAGATATTGTGATCTTGATTTCAGTTTTAATATAAACGTCGGTGATTCATCAGACTCTGAATCAGATATTTCTGAATCGAGTGATTAACGATTTTCATTTTTCAATGAAGTTCAATAAAACTTTTTACGTGTTTCATTTATGTCCATTATAACTTATTATCATAGAAATGGTAAAATCATCATATTATATTAACTAATAATTACATAAAATATCCACACCTAAATATAATAAAAAATAAGAAATTGAAGTAGAGCATCTTTCCCTTTGACCGTGACGCTTTCTCTCAATTGATCTATTTATTGTAGTGTGCGCGTGCACTCATAGGTAATTAGTATGTATCGATAACACTCAACATTGGCGAAAGCTTGCACACTATAAACGATTAGGAGGAATAGTGGGACGCGTCTTCGTGGATTGAACAGACTATACATTATGACATATACGTGTGTGTGTGCCATAAAGTGGCATTTTAATTGGATATTTCGGAACGAAAAAAGATCGGAACGGCACCTTAGGTTTATTTCCACAGTTTGTCCATACCTACTTTCGCATTTCCGCTGGTCGCCGTGCTAGCGCTATAGGACATGTTTCCCTTACAGGTTATCGCATTAAACGTCGCTGAGCAGCTAGTCCATCGCGGACTGTTTGAAGATGCAATTACAGTGTACGACATAGCAGGGGTGAGTTCCATCACAATATTTTTACTTTCATACAAATATCCAATTGCACCATTGTCAGCCACAAGAAATATAATAATGTATGCGCCGAAACTATGAAGTAAACTTTGGTGTTATCAGAACATGGAGAAGGTATTGGAGTTATTCTGCGTGCTGCTGGCGCAAGTTGTGGGCGGTGCAGGGGGCGCGGCGGGGGAGGGTGGTCTGCGCGCGCGGCTCGGCGCCCTGGCGGACCACGTGTCGCGCCGCCTGCGCACCGACACGCTCGCCGACCCGCCGCAGACGCTGCTCGACGCCTACAACAAACTCTGCAAACTGATGACCTTCTTCGACCACTGTCAATCAGACAACTACGACGCCGCGCTAGAGGTACTGCACTGATATACTCTTTTTCCTCGATTTTTACGCGCGTAATGTTTAGACGCGCGTCGCTCTTGACTCGGAGGTCGTGGGTTCGATTCCCGCGTTGGAAACATGTTATTTCCAAGTTTGGTTAGGATAATGCAGGCTGATCACCTAATTGTCTGACAAGTAAGATGATGATCCATGCGTCAGATGGGCATTAAAAAAGTCGGTCCTGCGCCTGACCGCCAGTCGTGTCTGAGAGTGCTCTTGTGCACTGCGCACACACTTGGGCACTATAAAATTATTCTGCTTACCTGGCCTGGTTTCAATGAAACCGGCCACCGTCACCGAAACCGGTGTGGGGGTATTATATTTCCTCGATACAAAACCAATGAATAATCAGAGAAAAACATATTCAGCACATGTTTCAATTTAACATCCAGACTCTGCGCGAGTGCGAGCTGGTGCCATTGCGAGCAGAGGAGGTGGAGGCGCGTGTGGCGGGCGCGCGAGCGGCGCGGGGCGAGCTGCTGCGTGCGCTGCCGGCCGTGCTGCGTGCGCTGTGCCAGCTGATGCTGCGTCAGCGGCAACGACTACGAGCGCAGCACCCCACGCCCGCCGCCGCACAACATGTCGCTAAGGTACCGCTTACGGCACAATCATTGTATTTCTAACTAGAGGATCGTTGCGCCAAAATTTTTTATCGCGTCGGAACCGTACATTTTTCCGGGATAAAAACTATCTTATGACCTTTCCCGGGACTCAAGGTATCTCCATGCCAAATTTCAACAAAATCGGTTCAGCGGCTTAGCGTGAAGAGGTAACAAACAGACAAACACACTTTCGCGTTTATAAGTCACCGGTTACACGATCAAATTTTCATCAATCTGATCCATCAATCCGGTACGGCTTGACGAAAATTTGATCGTGTACGCCACGGATTGATGGATTGATCGTATTTTTAATATGAAATTTTTATAGCCATCAATATTCCGTCAATCAGATTGATGAAAAGGACAAAGCTAAAAAAACCCAGAGCGAACAGATACAGGTGTAGCTCATAATTTCAGTGATATTAAATGAAATTATTCTGTACATATTTCAACTTAAGATTTAATGGCTAAATAGAAGATATTGCTATTAACATTTCGTCAGGGGTGGTATTTTTTACTTTATTGAATGTTATGTTTTTTAATGTTTTTTGCAGTATCTTTTATTGTTTTTTTACAATAATAATTATAAATCTCCGTAATTAAAGCGGTCCATAAAAATAGGTAACTATTTTAGGTTGTGTGATAAAAAAACATCGTATAAAGTAACACAAAATATATTTTTAAACAGTTTACATATTATCTACAACTGATGTGACATTTTCTAACATAAAAGCGGGGTGTAAAAATCGGACTGATGTCTGGTCCATCACAAAAAGATGAAGAATGATGAAGAAAAACATTACTTACACTTATTATATGGGCGCAACTTTCCAAAGTTCTTCTGCCATGTATGCAGGAGCAGTAAAACTCAAGTATGGCACGTCGGCCATAAAATGAATGTATCGTCTTGCTCCTGACATGCCTGATTGTATTCTACATCTAATCAATATAATATTATTTTCTTGAGGCTCTTGTAGTTGAACGCGCTCCGGATGTCTAAAAACTCCGATTTTATATACACCCGTTCTCTTAATATGCTCGCTGCAATAGTAACGGGCGATTTTGATATGGTACGTTCCCAATGCAAAGAAAATCAAATCCGCATGAGTTAGCCGAGGGAATAAAATAAAAAGAAAATAAGATCAAGTGCGTATAGATAATGTCATATTAGATGTAGAAGGTAGATCGTTTTTGTAACGGAGATTTGTAATTATTATAAAACGATAATAGATGCACTGCATTCTGTATGACCACCTCTGTGGCTCAGTGGATGAGTGCGTAGGTAGCTCAAGCCAGGGGTTGCGGGTTTGAATCCCGCCGACGGAACAAAAGGTTTTGTGTTAAATGTGTATCATAATATAATAAAAATCTTAAATATACTTATTATAGTATAAAAAGTATTGAATATATTTCCGTTGTCTGTCATAACACAAGTCCTTCAGGCACTTAGCACGGGGCCAGACTGACGTGGTGTGAATCGTTCATAGATATTATTATTATTCTAACTATAATTCAGCTCCAAAAAGTCGCAAAATAACATAAATTTTTAAAAAATCGGTTTTTTTTCTTAATCGAAACCCTTACAATTTTTTTAACCCATTTTTATGAAAATAGATTTTTAAATTAATTTTTTAATTAATCGGTTTCGATTAATTAATCGATTTAATTAACCGATTTCGGTTAATTAAAAAAAATATTTTTTTTAATTAACCGAACAATCGATTAAATTTTTAACCCATATTTTATGAAAATCGATTTTAAAAAAATCGATTTTTTTATTTAATCAATACTCGAAAGATATAATTGTTACGTGCTAGTGTTCGAGGATTCGGAAAGACCTGGTGACTCTCGTGAAGACTTTATTCACAAACACTAGCTCACAGAAATCACTAAGTCCAAACACTAAGCACTAGTTCCAAATCACTGAGCACTATCACTGTCACTCACTATTGATCACTTGTTCTCACTTCGAAGTCGCCTTGATGATCGCTTGTATCAAACTGAATTGATTGCCGGCTTGTTTACCTTTTATATGGCCCGCCATACTTTCTGGAACGTTCCATTCTGGATTGTTTACGTAAACACGCAATTCACATAAACAAGGGTTGGACTTTTCTAGAAAGTACGCGCAACTGTCGCGCGCAGGTAAACAACTGCCCGTATCCGTAACACTACTCCACTCTTAGAGATGCTCGTCCCGAGCATCGTTGTTACTGCCATGATAACGCGCCAAACGGTCTATGTGTACCACTTTGAATGTGCCTCTTGGTGGCTTTCGAATCCTGTAAGTCACATCATTCAATCGGGTAACCACTTTATATGGGCCGTCTCACTTGGTCTGTAACTTTGGTGATTTCCCTTTTCGGCGAGTTGGGTTATGCAGCCATACCAGTGACCCTTCTTCGAAGCCGCTCGTGTTCGATTTCCGGTCGTATCTGGTCTTCATGTTCTCACTTGACTGTAACCCATTTTCCCGAATCATGGCGTGTATATAACGCATTTTTTTCCTTAAATCGCAGACATAATCTGGTACAGTCTTTGGTTCCTCCGGTGACCCTCCTCTCAAAAGGTCTACTGGAACTCTTAAATCCCTACCATAATTGACATACGCCGGGGTAGCTTTTATGCTTTCATGCTCGGCGGTACGGTACGACAGAAGGAAGAGTGGTATATACTTGTCCCAATCCTTTTGTTTGTCATCTACTAATTTCGCCAAATGCCTCTCAAGGGTCTGGTTAAATCTCTCAACCATTCCATCAGACTGTGGATGGTACGCGGTGGTCCTCGTCTTATGCATTCCCAAAATTCTGCACACTTCCTGGAAGACCTGCGATTCGAAGTTCCTGCCCTGATCGGAATGGATTTCCAGAGGCACACCAAAGCGAGATATCACTTCTTCGACTAACTTAGAAGCAACTGTTGTAGTTTCCTGGTTTGGTATGGCGAACACTTCGGGCCATTTGGTGAAGTAATCCATGACGACCATAAAATACTTGTTTCCCGATTCCGTTACAGGAAATGGTCCAGCTACGTCAACTACAATTCGTTCCCACGGGGCGCCAACGTTATACAAGCGCAGGTACCCACGGCTCCTTGTCTGTGGTCCCTTCACTGCAGCGCAAGTAGTACATTTGCGGCACCAATCCTGCACATCATCTCGACAATGCAACCAGTAGAATCGTTCTCGCACTTTTGTTAAAGTCCTCTTGACACCTAGATGACCTCCTGATACGCCATCGTGTATTTCACGGAGAACATCTGGTACTCTCGTCCTTGGGACAACTATCTGAAGATGGAACCCTCTGTCGTTAGTCTTCTCCCACTTCCGGTGGAGTATTCCGTTTTGAAGAATTAGACTGTCCCATTGCGTGTCCCAGTACGCCTTAGTGACAGCGCCAGTGGGTGCAACCTCGCTCCATATTGATTTTACGTCACCCCGTTTCTTCCATGTGATGGTGTGCCGAAGGTCGTCATCTCTTTCTTAAGCCTCCCTCATTGCATCATTCTCCCATGGACCCAAAGGATTTGTTTTCGTTAACTTTAATGTCACTTCATTAGATTCCTGCTTAACACAATGTTTGCAGTCCTCTGAACACGGCCTTCGTGAAAGTGCGTCGGCATTCCCATGCGACTTTCCGCTGCGGTGTTCCGTCTTGAAGTCATATTCCTGGAGTTGTTCAATCCATCGAGCTACTTGGCCTTCTGGGTTCATGAATTGCAGTAGCCACTTCAAGGCTGTGTGATCAGTTCGCAGCGCAAACTGTCTGCCAAAGAGATATTTGCTGAAATGTTGTAGCGTCTTTACAACAGCCAAGAGTTCTCTTCTTGTCACACAGTAGTTTCTCTCTGGCTTAGATAAAGATTTGCTGAAATATGCAATTACAACTTCTCTTTCATCCTGCTTTTGAGATAACACCCCTTCCAATGGCCGTGTTGCTTGCGTCCGTGTCGACTATAAACTGACCTTCAGCTTGTGGATACCCCAGGATTGGTTTTTCACACAGATGTTTCTTCAGTTTCTGAAAAGAATCTTCAAAAGGCTCGTCCCAAATAAACTGTCGTTTATCTTCTGTCAGCCAATGTAATGGCTTGGCTATCTCCGAGAATCCCTTAACAAAACGCCTGTAGTAGGAGCATAGGCCGAGAAATGCCCGCACTTCGGTTTTGTTCTTAGGGGTTGGCCAATTTCGAACTGCTTCCAGTTTCTCCGGGTCCGTCTGGATTCCATCACTGGAGATAACATGGCCGAGATAATTGACCTTACTCCTGAATAAACGACACTTTTTCGGATTCAACTTTAACTTGGCCCCCTCTATTTTAGCGAAAACTCGTTCTAAGATTCGCAAGTGGTCCTCGAAGTCGCGGCCAACAATGATGACGTCGTCCAAGTAGACTAAGCAAGCCTCTCCAACTAAGCCTGCCAGTACACACTCCATGAGTCGCTCAAATGTGGCAGGTGCGTTGCACAATCCAAAGGGCATGACGTTAAACTGCCATAAACCTTTACCGGTGAAGAAAGCTGTCTTCTCCTTGTCTTTTGGATGAATTTCCACCTGCCAGTATCCAGATTTCAGGTCCAGGGTCGAGAACCATTTCATGCCACTCAAGGTATCCAGAGTGTCGTCGATTCGAGGTAATGGATAGCTGTCCTTCTTAGTGACATCATTGAGACGCCTGTAGTCCACACAAAATCTTGTGCTGCCATCTTTCTTCTTCACCAACACAACAGGTGAGCACCACGGACTTGCAGACGGTTCAATAATCTTAGCCTTCTCATGTCCTCCAAAAGGCCTTCAACTTCTTTTTCCTTTGCAATGGGTATTCGTCTTGCTCGTTGACGAATTGGGTTCTCACTTCCGGTATCTATTCTGTGCTGAACCATCGACGTTCTTCCAAGGTCGCCTTCCTAACTGGAGAAGATATTCGCGTGGCGCTGTAAAAACTTCTTAGCTTTCATGCTCTGCGAATAAGTCAGATTACTCTTGCAGTCATCGAGTAGCTCAGTCACTATTCCATAGTTGCTGCTGTTTGCTGAGTCTGAGCCTGTGATCGAACTACACTTTCTCATCCAGACAACTTCTTCGCACTTTCCAATGACGTCACCTTTGTTCAAACAGATCTCGCGATCACTAAGATTCAAAACCCTGACCACAGCGTTACTGCTTCCACTAACAAGGGTTCTCGCCGTCATCAGTTTTTGCGCTGATGTCTTGGTAGGTGTATCTTCGATCAACACGCATCTGTTTGACTTTTTCTTTCCAGCTGGCGGTAGTTTCACCAGCACTCTAGCTTCCGCTCGTCCAGGTATAATGACTTCCTTTACACATGCGACTTTCCCGCAGGCGCCTTCAAGGATGAAAATTTCTTCTTCGCCACACTTGAAAACTCCGACAGTGACATTAATTCTGCAGTTGTGCTTCTTCATGAAATCCAAACCCAAGATGCAATCATCCATAACCTCAGCCACGATAACGTCATGGGGGTATGAGGATCCCCCTACATTAATCGTTACTGACATTTCTCCCAGGACGGGTATTGGCTGACCGGAGGCAGTAAGAAGCCGACAGTTAATTCTCCTCTTGTGCCTCATTGTGGCTTTTACCAAATTTGGGTTCACTATTGTTCTAGAGGCTCCTGTGTCTAGAGTTATTTTACAATCCGTTCTGTTAATAGTCCCCTGGATCACAAGACTGTTCCCGCTGCTAGTTTAGGAGACAACAGTTATTGGGGCTTCCTCCGCGTCAGCCAGTACTCGCCCCTTAGTCTTGGCTTTTATTCGTATCCCTGATCCCGGGTAGGGGACTCCTTGCTTCTTCAGCTCCTCTACTTGTTCCTCGAGCCTTTTCATCCTTGCCATCTGGGTCTCCTTCTGCGGGCAGTTGAGCTGAAGATGGCTCCTCTCACCGCACTTGTAGCACATGGCTCCATAATATCTCTTCGTAGGGGCCTTAACCTCCCTGACTTCCTCGGGGACCTCGCGGATCTTATAGGTCTGCCGTATGTCACGCCGAACAGCCTCGACCTCTAAAGCATGCGCCAACGCTTCCTTTAGCGAGGTGTGGTGACGTAGCCTCACTGCAGCTCTGACTTCCAGGTCCCTGATTCCGTCGACAAATGCCTGAACAATGTTCGTGTCAACCATCTGGGTGTGCCTTCTTGACCAGTTTTTCAATTTCCAACGCCCATTGCTGTAGTCCCTCTCCTGCGTTCTGTCACGAAGTTGAGCACGGAACACGTGCTCCAGGTGTCGCTCCCCGTATCTGGATTCAAGGGCCTCCATCAGGTCTTGGAACCCATTTCCTGTATGTGCTTCTAGGATCGACAAAGCTTGCCCTCTGAGCGCAACAGTGAGAGCGGTCAGGTATTGTTCGTCAGTCCATCCGTTGGCAGAAGCAACCGTCTGGAATTGCTGACGATAAGCGTTCCAAGAAGTAGTACCGTCGTATGGTGGCACTTTAACTGTTGGTCCTTGTACCACTTGCACCACTCCGATAATTCCACTAGACGCCGCCACTCCTATGGTTTCCAGGCGCACTTTCCACTTCTGTAGTTCTGTGAGGCCAGTTTTCACATTTTCCATATCCACTCCTAGCCCGGTAACTCGTTCTTCCATAACATCGACATCTTTCCGAAGCTTAGTTACCGTATCACTAACGTCCTTTATAGCCAATAGCGCTTTTTCTTGGAGGTCCTTTTGTTGCTCTTGAGACTCCATCATTGCCCTTTGAGAATCTTGCAAAGCCTGGCTATCAGCTCTTTGCAGCTCCATTAATTTAATTAAACTTAAATGAAGAGCCATTTGAGGGGCCGTAGAAACTACGGGCGTGGCAGGATGGATGGAGCTAGTCGACGGGGCCTGAGCAGGCGGGGCCCAGTGGGCGTGGCCATGACCAGAGTGGGCAGGGCCTGAGGAGCGTGGTCAGTGGGCGGGTCCTGGTGGGCGGAGCCAGTGGGCGTGGCTTCACCCGAAGTGGGTGGAGCCTGGGGGCGTGGTCAGTGGGTGGAGCCTGGTGGGCGGGGCCAGCGGGTGGGGCCTGCCCCGCAGTGGGCGGAGCTTGATCCCCAGTTGGTGTGGCCTCCGCGGCTCCACCTCCAACTCCTCTCTCGGAGTCAATGGCAGCAGCTCGCTGCGCCCTTGTCCTGATATTCCCCTTGAAGTCCTCTCTCGGAGTCAATGGCATCTTCCAAATCGCACTTCTGACACCAGTTGTTAGGTGCTACGGTTCGAGGATTCGGAGAGAAAGACCTGGTGACTCTCTTGAAGACTTTATTCACAAACACTAGCTCACAGAAATCACTAAGTCCAAACACTAAGCACTAGATCCAAATTACTGAGCACTAGCACTGTCACTCACTATTGATCACTTGTTCTCACTTCGAAGTCGCCTTGATGATCGCTTGTATCAACCTGAATTGATTGCCGGCTTGTTTACCTTTTATATGGCCCGCCATACTTTCTGGAACGTTCCATTCTGAATTGTTTACGTAAACACGCAATTCACATAGACAAGGGTTGGACTTTTCTACAAAGTACGCGCAACTGTCGCGCGCAGGTAAACAACTGCCCGTATCCGTAACATAATCTATGTACTAATACTAATATAATATTATAAAGAGGAAAACTTTATTTGTATAATTGTAATTAATAGGCTCAAAAACTACTGGACTGATTTTAAAAATTCTTTCACCATTCGAAAGCTACATTATCCACGAGTAACATAGGCTACATTTTATTTTGGAAAAAGTAGGTTTCCTTAAGATATTTAGGTTTTTCGGACACAAGGTGTAAAAAATCAATCAGAAAAGTTACTTATTTTGCGTACGCTGCCTAAACTATAAAATATAGAACCATATAATGTTCCAATTAATTGTAGATCTTATAAATATCTACAAAAAAAAGTCCGAGACACACTATACCTATGAGGCGAATGTCGAATGAGGCACAACAACCATTTTTTTATTTAAAAATTTTTGATTTTGTTGGACTACATTTAAACGCGTTTATTTTACTCATGCTATTAATTATCCTTATCAAAATAAATTATTTCATCACTAAGTACAGTTTATGTAGATAATATTTAGTCATTGATTAAATTGGACTAAAATTGGACGATTGGTTTTGAAGTTATGGCGAAATTAAAATATTACGATTTACTATTCCAACTGCACGGCCCGTTGTGACTTGTGAAGTGGGCGTCATCAAGGCGGGCGGGGGTGCGCTGTGCGCGTGCGAGAGTTTTTCTTTCTTCAACAGCTAACCAACAGTTCTTTTCAGAGCTAGAATATTACACGCAATTAATATTTTCTTAAATATTTGAAAATACCTAAGAGAGCCAGGTCGAACGATCATGGGCCATGGCGCCATACTTACCTATATTTTAGTCACTTCAATAAAATAATATGGACAAAACAACGTTTGCCGGGACAGCTAGTTATATAATATACAGAATTATTTCATTTAATATCACTGAAATTCTGAGCTACACCTGTATCTGTTCGCTCTGGGTTTTTTTTTCATACATGTGATAGCATTGTCTTTTGACCGTGTAACCTGTGACTAATGTTAGTATGGATAGTGTAGGTGTATCTACTCTCTTTACGACTGATACTGTCCGTGGAAATATCGTGCCATAGCTAATAGACCGGAACTCTCGATTCGCCCGTAAAACGCGCGAGTCGAGATACTTGGGTGCTATTGTAGCGTCCAGTGGACGTATTTGATTGGAAACGGCGTAAAAAAAATTTGCGTAAAACGCGGTATCTGGATGCAATAGAAATCGAAACGCGCGTATGGACTTCGCGCGTAAAACGCCTCATCTGGACAGGCACTAAATATGTAACATACTGAGCTTCATGATCACTTGCCTCTCGGACGAAACTGCCCTTAATTTGTGATCAATATTAGCGCAATACTCATTCAATACTTTTTTTTTTATTACAGCAAGTGGAATGGCTACGAGAACAAGCGGACGTGTTGAACACCTTCGCGGGCAACATTGCGTACAGAATGCCTGGCGACACCTACAGTCAGTTGGCTCAGATGCAAATCCTACTACATTGATTTTACTTTAATTTTACTACGTACTGATGATATTATTACATATTTTTCTAAAATAAAATGTAAGTTTTGTGATTTTATTTATAACCGTTTGTAATACATAAAGTGGATTCAGGTCCAGTTTTCCGCAGAACTTTTGATAATAATTCCCTAAAGTCGATTGCGGATGGCGCAACATATACATAACAAAATTCCCATCATATTATATTTTTATTAAAAAATATTAAACAGTCTTGTAACTAAAATATTATACAAAATGTTAGTCATTATTATTTAAACTTCTTAGGACCAAATATAAGGTCGGCATCGGGGGCGCCTTTGGGATGTTGGTACTTCTGTCGGACGTGCTGACCCCTGTTGGGGTTCCCCCCACCACCGGAGCCGCCGCCGCTTTCCGCGCAGTATTCCTCCTCCTCTTGCCTTTCAGATATGTTAAGGGTCAAACTGAAAAATAGGTAATAAATTTAATAAGGTATATAAGGCCTATCAGAAGTGTAGCATGCTGTGGTGGGGCCCCGTATAAAATTTATTTTGGGGGCCCTTAGGAAGTTACGCACGTTGGGGGCCCCATATAGTTGATACGGCGGTAGCTACGCCACTGCCTGTAATGTAAACAACAATGCTCCTAAATACAACGATGTCCATGAGCGTACTGAGTACCTGTTGCTGCTATGATAACAAATACTAAACAACAAAATGAAATTAATATTTAAGGGGGGCTCCCATACAACAAACGTGATTTTTTGGCCTAATTTGCTCTATAACGGTTCGATAGCCTGACAGTCATCGACCTGCTAACTTTAGGGACAGCCTTGCCTTACGTCAGATTGATTAAACTTGATTTATTTTTTGTTTCAATATACAAGACCGACCATCATGGTCCATATACCTGTACTCAGGATTTCAGCGCGGGGGAGAGAGCTCATGCTGCCCCCCCCCCCCCCCCCCCCCCCCTAGCTGAAATCCTGGGTACGCCCATGACGATGTCAAAGGCATACGCCACCAAAACTGTAGCAATGTTTTATATAATATTTTCGTCCTTTTTGTCTTACAATAATAGCAAATTTCGCTCATTTTACGCTTGAATTCATCAAGCTCCAAGCGGCCACATCCGGCCGCGATAACAATGAAAAAGCTTAGAGTATTAATAACACTTACAGTAGTATAGAGTGCGCCCATTGCAGAAATTGCTACTTAGTACGCATCGTAAGCACATTGAGTCTATACTCCATGCCAATTAGGGATGTAGCTACATGTAGTTTGCACTCATCGACAACTCGTCGCTTGTCTGCATGGCACAGACGGGCGACGAGTTGTTTTTTATTTCAAAGAAATTAGAATCAGGAAAGTGTGCTGAACAAACTTTATTCCATATGTTTGGTTCAAAATCCGTTTGTTCTAAATATAATCCACTTTATAAACCACTTTTTCATAAATTTTCGGCCTTTAAGAAAGCTGAAAAAAGATTAACGGTCGTATAATAAAAACTTAGCGAGGATTTATAACAGGTTTTAACATAGTAAAAACGTAGTTAAAACCCTCGCTAAGTTTTTATTCATACGGCCGTTAAACTTTAGATTATAATTATACACCAAGTAAACATTTTATAATATCGATTCGAGCGTCGATTGTGATTTGTGTCACATCACTAATTACTCAGCCGGGGAGAGCGGTGTGCGGGGGCGTTCCCGCCCCCGCGTCCTCTTCACCCCCGCAAATGATCGTGACCCGTAATTAATTTTTATTAAAATAAGAGACCTGATGGAATGACGCTCATTCCATGGAGCCGGGGCAGGCCTTTGGTTTGGGACGCCACCTGCGTGAACACGCTGGCGGCGTCGCACTTGACGGCCACCTCAAAAAAGGCGGGAGCGGACGCCGCTCACGCGGAGACCAGCCATAGGCGGAAATATGAGTGTCTGGGCGAAGACTTCATATTTCTGCCTTTTGCTGTTGAAACCTTGGGTCCGTGTGGGCTTGACGCAAAAGCCCTCTATAAAGATGTCTCCAAAAGACTGGTCGCCAAATCAAATGACCCCAGGGCTGGCGCTTACCTTGGCCAACGTATTAGTTTGGCCATTCAGCGAGGTAATGCCGCCAGCCTAATTGGTACTTTGCCCGCAGCCTCCGATTTAGATTTTGATTTAGATTTATACAAGTTTATACATTAATTAATTTATTTATAGCTGTTGTATTTTCTTATAGTTGTATTTATAAATTAATCTCTTGATCAAAGATACTTATGTAATTAAATAAAAAAAGTGTAAATATCGACTTAACAATGAAAAGTAATATTGGATTTTACTTTCGTTTGCTTCCTATTATCGTTTTTACAAGATCGAACTAGACATTTGACCATTTTGACTTGTAAATATGAAAAAACTTTGGAGACACGCTCTTCGCAAGCTCACAACGACGACTACAAGCGCTCGCGGCGGGAACGACATGTTGTTCTCACTTGTGCATACTGTTTCCACTTCGTTATGTGTCTCACACGTGTGACTTTAGGGGAGGGGGCCAGGCCCCCTCATTGTTTATCTCCAAACCAACTAGCAACAGACTAGTTATAGCCACGATTAAACTACCATGGTCTTAACCAGACCAGTAGCTTAGACCCTTTCGAAAAAAAAAAAAAAAAAAAACTTCGTTATGAGCGCTGTATACTACTGTAAGTGTTATTAATACTCTGTGAAAAAGCTATTGTGTCTCGTTTTGCCACGAATCGAGAAAATATCGTCGTCCTTTTTTGTCTTACAATAATAGCATAATATACTACTTTCTCTTTCGCTCATTTTACGCTTCGCTTTGATTTTTCTCGTAAAATGGATGACAATAATTTAAATATTAATTAAGTCTTAGTAATTACGTGTGAAATATTACACCATTGGCTCTATTTGTATTCCTCGTGTTGTTACTGAACTGTCGGAAGGCACGCGAAATAAATAAATACAATTGAAAATAAATTATTTGAATGGTAGTTCTCACTTCTCTTATTGATCACATTTTTTAATTTCTTGCTTTTCTCTTTTGTGTCATTTAATATCTTACCGTTTAACTCTCTCCATCTCCTGTTTATCCGCCAAGGCCTGTTGCTGCAGGTTGCTCGCCAGCTCGGGGGGCGCGTTGAAAGACTTGTACTGTGGTTTCGTTCCTTTTCGCACCATTAGCACAAATTCAACACCTTCTTTTCCTTGCTACACAAAACAGATAATAATGAAGTTTATTATGAAGAAACTAAATTAACAGTTATGCCTTTTTATATAATACTAGCTGTTTCCGGCGACTTCGTTCGCGTTAGCATAAGTATAGTAACGGAGATGGGTTTCATGTTCCTAACTTAAGAAATGACGGACTTTCATTCAAACTTTCAACCCCTAATCACCCCCTTCGGGATAAATTTTCAAAATTCCTTCCTTAGTGGGTGTCTACTTAATAAAACAACCCTATTCACCAAATTTCGTGGCTGTAACTTTAACAGTCTTCACTCAGCGATGATGAATCAGTCAGTCAGTCAGTCAGGACATGTAATTTTATAAGTATAGATGTGTTAATGCATAAACATAATCATTATCATTACTCGGTATTTGAATGTAATACAAAATTGTAAGCTTACCAATAGTTGTTCATACGTTTTCTTAGTCGTCTGTCGGCACGTCATGGGCACCGCTATGTCCCTCTGTTGCGGTCTGTTCTCCCTTTGCCTTTCAGCAATGTTTTCCATAACCATCTTTTCGAATGCAGATTCAAATTCAACATCTTCAACCTAAAACAGTCAATTTCATTAAAGTGGTATGTAAACAAAATTCCTTGATATATTATACATAACTTTGTGTCTTTCGGCCATGATGCACTCACAGGTTTCGGAGTGGGTCGTCGGGGCTCGATCGTAATGTCATCAGGTGGAATGTCGTTGTCATCGTTGCCGGCGTTTTCCGTGAGAGGGTCCTCGTCGGAGCTCTCGTCCGGCATGGCGGGGTTGTCGGTCTCGTCGTCGGTCTCCATGATGGTGTCGAGGTCTGCGGCGCTGTCGTCGTTGTGGTCGTTGTGGTCGTCGTTCTCGTCCTCCTCGCCGCCCAACTCGGGGTACAGCGTCAGTCTGATTTCCTCGATGGCGTCCTTGCACTGCTGCCAACTAGTGAACAGCGTTATCTTCGGCCTCAGGCTGGTCAGGCACTCCTGGTATATGTATTTAACGTAGATCGGGAACTTGTCGACCTCGGTCCAGTGCGGGTCCGTGTACTTAAACCAGTAGTAGTTTTGGAAGAACACCAAAAAGTAGTCCAACCTCTTTTTACTCGAGCCGCTGTTGAAGTATGCGCCGCACGTCTCGAGCAGGGCGCAGACCAGCCGTATCCTGAACACGTTGTCCGGCGGATCTAGCGGCGAGGGGACGCTGTGATCGTTCGTCACGCCGAAAGTTATAAAGGAATAGAGGACGGTGAAGACATCTCGAGAGTCGAGGAGCTTGTAAATGTACAGCTCCCCGAGGTACCGCACGGTCGCGATTCGCCTCTGGTTGTATCTGGGATGGGGGTCCTCCATGGTGACGCGGATCTCGTCGAGTATGGCGTCGACGACGGTGGGCGCGACGACCTCCTGCCAGACCGCGAGCTCGGAAGTGAGCCGCGCGAGGACCTTCCTAGCGCTGGCCCGCACGCGCCAGCCGCCGGCCAGGTGGTGTATCGCCACTGCCGCAATTTCCGGATCGTCCCAGTTCAGTTTGCGCATCAGCCGAAGGATTTTCTCCTCGTTGCTCTTTTGGAGGTCCTCGTGCAATATTTTTCTGATAAACTGATGCATCGCGGGCTCCTCCTCTCTCGGCTGCGAGGGTGTTTCGGGCGGACATACGTAGTAGAAAGCGTTTTCGATTTGTGTTACATATCGAGAATCAAGAGCCGAAACTGTCTGGAAACAATACATGATATATTTTTTACTTGTCAGGACTCAGAAAGTGCAGAAAACGATCAGATGTTACATTGATCAGGTTACATGATCCGCTTACCTTTTTCCTCATCATTTGCTGTAGATATATCATGGTCCTTTGGTGTGTATCAGGGTTACTGTAGAGATATCTACCGCACGTTTCGAGAAGGTTGCAGGCCATTTCGATGTGGTGATGTTGGAAATCGTGCAGAAGAACTTTTAAACAATATAAGGCCTCCATTTTCGAGTACAGTCCAAACTTAACCAATTCACCAATAAATCTTACTACCTTTATCTAAAAAACACAAAAATAATTATTAAAAACCAACTTATTTTATGGTACTCTACTTAAGTTAGGGACTCTTGATTACACTTTTGCTTTTGTGGTGCCTTCCCTTACTATTAATGTAAACATTAATGTAAGTACTTTGTATGGGGCATTTTCTTATTTTTTTAATTTGATTGTCAAACGGTTTCCATTTTAGTAACTAGATGGCGTATGGGTAGACAACTATCGGTAATACCAGGCAATACCATCAATAATTGCTACAAAACTGGGCAAAAGAATGTAAAACTTGATACATTTCAATTTGAATATATGATATTCCAATGAATAGGATAATAAAGTTATTATAACGATGTTTTAGTTAAAACTCACAGAAGAAATAGCCCTATCTATTCACATCAAATGCCACAGGAATTATAAATTTTGGTTTTGACAACATCTTACCTGCACTTGTGCACGATAACGGATATTTAATAGCCAATATATTACCAATAATGAACATCAAAACTCAAGTAACACAGTTTGGGAAAAAATAATAAAAACCACACCAACAATAAAAAGTAGAAGAAGTTTCAAAGTAACATGCCCGCCAAAACTCTTTCAGTTGTCAGTCTGACAAGTTTTTATTATGTCGGCGTGTTCCTAACTATTGATGGTCAATGATCTTCTTCTTCTTTAATGAGGCCAATGATCGCTTAGGTTTAAGATATTTTGATTTATGTCACACTTGACAGTACACTGATATTTTTTAGAAACACAACCAATATATAGTCAGCGATGCCAACCTGCAGATAATTTCAGATCGGTGGGGAAACAATAGAAAATCTAGAAGTGTCTACCGTCGCGCCGTCTGGTGGAGACTTAAAAAAGAAAACAACCCATTGTCAAATTGACAAGACTTACTTTTGATTCTATATTAATTTGATCCTTCTTTCTCACATGGTACTTAAAATCTTGTTTTAGCATTTGACACAGCTCTACACACACATCTGGCAACACAGGGTACAAAATCGCAGCAAATCGCGAATAAAATGGCAACAAGTCAAGTCTCGTCCTGGCAACACTGAATAATACTCTTGTTAGCTTCTTCCGATTATTCTTAGTATTCAGGTTTAAAACAAAGTCAACAGCAGCATTATCTATTAGTTCTCTGTTAATGCAATTTGGAAGCTCATTGCAGAATGCGTCCAAAGCGTATCTGAAAAGAAAACATTAGAGTAAGAACTATTAAAATTGTTAAACGGTCAATAATCGTTTTATGGAAACAGTGTACTTTTCGGCATTAAATATAGCCTTAAATTAGACCCTAAACTACTATAGGCCGTGTTCACACCAAACCGACTGTGAGCCGCCGAATGTAAGCAGGCTCACTGTGAGCCCCAGTGTGAACGTGAAAATATACGGTATTGAATGAATAGCGTATTATCGGTTAGGTGTGAACGAAAAAGTGAATATGTATGGAAATACAATAAACTGAGTAACGTTCGCTCACATTCGGCGGCTCACAGTCGGTTTGGTGCGAACACGGCCTATAGATTGACGAAAATATGCTCAGCAGTTTTTGCGTGCAAAGTAACAAACATACACACATAGGTTGCCATCACACTAGCATATGTCCAGGGTAGGCGTTTTCGCCGCGAACGACACCACAAAGGGTATCCTATATTACCAACACATACGGCGGGCAAAAAGACCGCGCCGCAGGTGCCTGGCGGGCACTGGCGACGCATGTCAGCGGCTGCCCGCCGTGGATCACACAAACCAGTTTACATGCAGTAACGCAGACGGCGTGTGCTTTGTGTACGCGGCGCGGGCAGCCGCAGACATCGATAGGCGTACGCAGCGAAATTGATCGGCCCGCCCCGCCCCGTCGCGTCGTCTGCAAAGCACCTAAAGCCCTAAACGTATGCGCATTGCGCAGCACAGACGCCGCGTCAACGCGGCGCGTGGGTCGCGTTGTCGCCGCTTCTCTACTGGAACAATCAGAACGCTGAGCTAGCGCCGCGTACTGATTGTTCCCGAAGACATTGTGTAACGTCTGCGCCGCACTATCGCAGCGTTTAATTAGTTTTGCAGAGGAATCGTTACGACAACGCGAAGCACGTGCCGCGTTGTCGCGGCGTCTGCGGTGCGCATACGCTCATCGAACGCCTACGCTGGACAAACGTTATAGTTCGTTGGCGTTAAGAAAATAGTGAGTCATCTGTGCAAAAGGGTGTATTCACAGTGGAGTAAAAGTACAATTTTGTTTTAATATTTAATTATTAATTATTTTTAATGGAACAAAAATGTCTTAAAATTACTTAAATCACTAATCAGTATCGCTAGATTCTTCAGTTACACTTATTATGATAGAATTAAATATATTGAGTGAACTTTTCTTCTTATTGCACATTTGTTGAGCTCATCTAATTTATCGACTGTGGATATAAGTCGAGCTCTTTTTTTCACGCGTGATTTTAATGTGTTAGTATTGCCTTTTGTTCTTTAATAATTTTATAAGCAGTATTTTCGGACACACCGCATGCACTTGCTGGTTTTATGACTATGCTCTCCATATTTGCATTTAAATCACACAGTTTAAAGTACTTATAAACATTGTAAATTATGCGTCTCTCTCCGCTATGGATTATTGATCCACTTTTATTTTTTCGAATTGGTGAAGTATTCATTTTCAAATTTTATTGTTGAACGAGTCACGCAAAATACACAACCGTTTTGTTCGAAGGTCAGACTTGAACTGGTCACTGTGAACTCGACTTTCTAATTTCTAGCATTTTAATTGGCTGGGGGGCGTGGCCAGGCCGGCGGACAACGATGACTCACTATTTTCTTAACGCGAACGGACTATAGTGTAGTCATATACACACTCACATGTGGATATACTAACAATTTTATTTATGTTTAAAATCAAAATCATAATTCAGTGGTTGGCTAATGTAAAAATATTAATCAATAAACAACACTGTCTAGTAAAACTTCAGTAAAAAAAACTAGGAGTCTGGGGTATAAATTGTTCATACTTATTAGACATGTTTGATGGCTGTGCTTCCTCTTGTTCCACGTCAGGTATGATTGGCTCCTCACTGTCACTCAACTCATCTTCTTTTAAATCTTCATCTAACATTTCTTCAGTTACAGTTTCAGTTTTGCTTTTGATAGTCTGTAATGAGAATTATTCTTATTCATTAAGAACACTTTATTTATAATTATTAAACAATATTATGTACTAAAAATAATAAAATACCTCCTTCAGCTGATAATTAGGCATAAACACTTTCAAATCGGGCATGCATGTGTAAAATGTTCTAGTATCTTCGTCTTGCCAAGGATCAATAGTGAGTTGCATTGGGAACTCCTCATTTCCACCAATCATTACAGAGCCCTGTGTTTCGATAACAGCTAAAGATAATGTGGGTGGCTCACCAGCTTCTCCTAAATCCTCACCCAACACTTCAGCAAAACTCTGGGCTCCGGATAACAATTTGTCATAGGTAGCCTAAAAATAAGCATTAACATTATATTTTCATATATTTTCTAATATATAAAATTCTCATGTCACGGTGTGCGTAATTGAACTCCTCTGAAACGGCTCGACCGATTTTCGTGAATCTTAGCGAGCATATCGGCTAGGGTTGAGAATCGGACAACATCTACTTTTTATATTGATAAGTTCATTTGTTAAATAAATAATAGTAAATTATTGCAACCAGAGACTGACGGCGACCATTGTTTGTGCGACGGGATAGCGATCGACGTTGCCATGGCGACATACTTTATTTAGTCACTTCAATAAAATAATATGGGCGAAATACTTTATATTATGGCAAAGCAACGTTTGCCAGGACAGCTAGTATTATATAAAAATAAGTCAAAAATATTCAAGTTGCTCTAAAATGAATCAATTGTAAATAAAGTTTATAGTTGGGAAGGGGAAAAGGGGATTTAGGGAGTAGCTCGAGCATGTCAGATTAAGCTTCCGACATGCGTCTAGTTATCATGGTATAGAAATCAGATTTCTCACGTGGTGGGTTGATTTTTTAAATTTTTTTATATTGAAATCTTATCGGATCTGTCAGATTAAGGGGATGTTTAGTATACCCCAAAGAAGCACTGACGATATAAAGCACTGAAATATAAAGCACTGACGATTCAAAGGTTAGGTACGCCTGTAAGGACATTTTAAAATATAAAAAAAAAACTTAATATTTTCCTAACTAAGCTTTGCAGATATTTTATTTTGCACTTAACTCAATGATTTAGTCCTTGTTGTCTAAAATATATTTACAATTTACCTAAATAAGCAATTTTTTTAATATATTTTCTTTTTCTAAACTTTAAAATGGCAGAAACTCTGAACCCACCCCTAAAATAAAAAAAAAAGTCTTACTATTTTTTTATCACTTTAACCTAAGTAAAAAACCTACTAGGTCTCCATGGCGCTCAAGTGACTACACAATTAGCACCCTCCCCTCCCCTACTATTAATACTAGTTGCCCTGGCAAATTTGAATTGCCATAAAATTCTAAGGACACCCTAAAACGAGGGTTACAAAAATAGTTTTAGGCCTTTTCACACCAACTCTTTGTTGAATATAAAGTAAAATTTTGCAATATTTTGTAAAAGTAAAACATATTTTATTGGTCAGTGTTGGTTAATTAAATTACATAAAAACAACTTGATAAATCCATACTAAAATCATCAATGCGAAAGTGTGTCTGTCTGTCTTCATGCTCGAACCACTAAACCGATTTTGCTGAAATTTGGCATGGAGATACTTTGAGTCCCGAGAAAGGACATAGGATAGTTTTTATCCCGGAAAAATTTATGGTTCCCGTGCGATAAACGAATTATGGCGCAACGGAATTGCGGGCGTCATCTAGTTTTACAATATTTTGCAAATTTTATCACGTTGTTTCAATGTTAAATTTGATCACCAACACTGTCAGAATATTTATAATATGATGAAAATGTTTTCTTCTAACCTGATGCTGTTCAAGTTGATCTTTTCTCTCTTGTGAGAGTTCACCTCTGGTATGTAGAGTCCTTTGATTGGCAGCATGCAAGGCTTGTAGCTCATTCTTCTCAGCTAATAAATGTTTGGTAAGGGACAAAAAATAATCCTTAAGCAAAGTTCTCACTGCAGCTTGCTTTTCTGCCGGTAGAAAAGTATTTCTTGGTATAGAAATACCGTTTTTCTACAATTTTAAATTTTAATATTAAGAAAGGATTATATTATACTTTCAATATAAAAGTACTTAATTTTGAAATAAAAATATTAAATGTTAATATACCTCAGCAATATCTTTGATTTTCTTTGACACCAAACCAGCATAATCCTCCCCACAATGTTTGCAGAATGATAACAATATAGGAATATTATTATGTTCCTCTTTATCCATATTTATTAAAACAGTTAAAACATTCCCCAAAAGTGGTAAACCTGTTTTGTTTGTGAAGATCCCAACTGAAACTAGCTCTGCGTAAAACCTCAGATCCACCCTTAGTTTTGATGAGTTATTTATCTTATCAGTTGCTTTAAAAGTAAGAATCTTTTGCCAGTTCTCAAAAAAATTTACTGAAAATTCTGAATATGTCTGGTGTAGTGCAGAACACAATGTGATGGCTGCAGCAATGTCTGACATTTTTAATTTTGATTCTGCAATGGCAGCGGCAACCTCAGAAATATATTTAGTTAGATTTAGTGCACTCAAGTCCTTCAGTAATGCATCAACTTGTGTGGCACTAAATGTTTTTAATTTCTTCACAAATGTAGTATTTTTTTTTAATCCAGAGTCTAATTTTGAAAAGTGATTATCAGGAGGACGTATACAGTTTAAGTTTTGATTTCTAAGTTCTGTTTTAAATTTTATCCTCGCTTCTAAGCTACTAATATACTCCATGAGTAAATGTTTATCGCCTTCCTCAGTATTCTCCATTGCTGTTGAAGTATCATCTGGCTTATTCTCTTTCTCAGGACCGGCCATGTTTCAGGATAACTATAATTTTCTCCTAAACAAGTAAAGAAAGCTATAAGAAAAAAGATCAAGAAAAAGACAATAGTGAATTAAGCACAAACAAGAAAGGGACTTAGAAAACACAATTTTATTAAATACACAGTACCTATTACACTAAAAATACACAAATTTAAATGTAAATCGTTGTTTGTAGCAAAGTGGAAACAAATTATTGTATAATAAAATTGAATTTTTAGTTAATTTAATACAAAATTGCAAAATTGAAATGTATCGCAGTATCTTCTTCTTCTTCTTTTTATTAATGGCTCCTTAGTGAATCGCCAATGTCAGAGTGCGTCGACGAAAACTCTGCCTTATGACTTATGAGTAGGTTTTATGAAAAAACAAGGGTACGGTGAATTACGAACGTGTACGGTGTCTGTTTACAATTCCTTAACCTAGAACAAACACAAACAAAGAGTTAGTACCACACCTTATAATTTAATTTGGTTAGTATGTATAAATGTACATAAAGTTTTTACAAAGGGAGTATTTACAAAGGATAGGACAGATTTGAAATCGGTAGGGCGAGGGATTGTAGGAGGAAGGATATCATATAATGAGGATTGGTTCTTTGGATAGGAAAAGAAAATATGGTCTAAAGTGCCCTCGTCTATGCCACACTCACATAGTGAACTGTCTCTAACCCTAATTTTGGCTAAGAAAACAGGTGAACAACAGTGACCCAGTCTGATTCGGCAAACTGTTGAGCAAACTGTTTTACTTGCATCTTTAAATTTAAAAAACCACGGTTTAATGGGGATACTATTTTGAATTTCAAAATAGTATTTACCCTTATCTACACTGGTTCTTGACCACTCATTATGCCAATTAGTGTACAAGTATTTTTTAGCTAAAGGAATTAAGTCCTGGCAATAAATCTTATAGTGACTAGTTGTACCTGTTATTATAGCGGCCTTAGCATATGCATCTACACTCTCATTGCCAGTTATTCCACTATGTCCTGGTATCCAAGCCAGAGCAACTTGGATATCTTGTATGTGACACCTAAAGAGAAGCTGTCTTATTTTTAAGACTAAAGGAAATCTGCACTTGGAGCAAAACTGATTAGAGTTAATGGCCTCCAGGGCGCTTCTTGAATCCGAGAGTACAATGGATTTGTTGAGGTGGTGTGATTCAACAAATGATAGTGCCTCCATAATGGCTAAGTTTTCTCCTGTAAATACGGATGAATTTGGAGGTAACTTAAAATTTAGAACTACATTAACTCTCGGGATCCATACCGCCACTCCAACACAGCTGTCCTCCAAGAGTTTAGATGCGTCCGTAAAAATAAGCAGCCAGTCCCTAAAGTGCTCATCAATAATTTGATTGAACTGGGTATTAGCAAAGACAGAGCCCTTAGCAATTGGAAAATTTAGAAGCACTTTTGGATGGAGGGTAAGTGCATTATAGGGAGTGGAAAAAATAGGGTTAAGTCTAGCCTGGAAAATAGGGCAAGGTAGACGGGTGAGTTTATGGTAGCTAATCAGGAGGCAAGGAGGATCCTTATGCAACCAGTAGCTTGAAGAGCTAACTAATTGCGAAAGGGTGTGAAGTTTACTAAGAAGTGGATGGGATGTGTTTTGGAAAACTTAAACACAAATCTGTCTGACAGGTACTACCTTCTCAAGCTAAGCGGGGGATCCCCGCATTCAACTTGTAGAGCATTAATAGGTGTAGATCTCATTGCTCCAATTACAATTCTCAGGGATTTACTCTGAATTTTGTCAAGAGTCTTAAGCCAACCTTTACTGCACGGCTCTAAAAGAAAGGAGCCATAGTCTAGGTGGCTACGGACTAAGGCATTGTACATAAGCTTCTGCGTGCAAGGATGTGAACCCCACCAGACAACTGAGAGAGAACGTAAGATGTTAATATTCTTTTCGCATTTTTGTGCTATGTGATTGATGTGGTGTACACCTGTCAACTTAGAGTCTAAGTATACACCTAAAAATTTTACATTGTCCTTTACCGGAAAACTTTGCTCGCCTGGACCGATGTTGAGATCTGGTATGGTTCTGGAACGAGAAAACACAACAACAGAGCTTTTGGCGATAGAGATGGACAAGCCATGTCTATCCATCCATTCGGTAAGATAGCTAATGGCAGAGTTGAGACGTGCGGAACATTCCGCAATATCTTTTGAAGCTATGTACAAGGCCCAATCATCTGCGTACTGGAGGAACTCACAAAAACTATAGACTACGAGGTCAACGTCATTGGTGTAAATAGTGTAAAGTTTAGGACTGAGGATGTTACCTTGAGGGAGGCCTTGATAGACTGTTCTAGGAGGTAATTGGGAATTTTGGGTAGAGATGACTACAGAACGGGGAGTAAGGGAGTTACAGATATAGTTTGTCATCCTTGTCAAGCCGCTCAGCTGAAGCAATTTTTGCCTGAGCAGTGGAAGTCTGACATTATCGTACGCAGATGATACGTCCAAGAACACCGCCACCACGTGTTCCATTTTCGAAAAGGCGATGCGGATATCGGTTACAAGTGTTGCTACACTGTCCATGGTGCTAAAGCCTTTTCGAAAACCGAACTGTGTTTTAGATACCACACCCCGACTCTCTATTAACCACTCCAATCTGTTCTTGATTAAATGCTCCAGAATTTTTCCTAAGGTAGCAGATAGAGCAATAGGTCTGTAACTGTTTGGATCATTAATAGGTTTTCCCGGTTTAATAAAAGGCAAGATTATCTGTGAACGCCAATCATCTGGTGGAACTCCCGACTCGTAGATGTCATTCAAAATCTTGAGACACAGATGTTGTGTGTCTGGTCCACTGTTGACAATAAAGGAATATGGAATTCCATCAGCACCAGGAGCGGTATCCTTTAATGAACCTAAAACTAATCGGAATTCCTCCAGAGAAAATGGCGAGTCCAGCCAGTTTGTAGTTGATCCTAATGAGGAACAAACGCTAAGTTCTTCGAAAGTTGGAGCCGTCGGAGGAGCCAACTTTCGCGAAAATGCGTCAATCCATTCAGAAGGATCATTGGACTGACGGTAATTGCTTTCAGAAAGTGATCCACGGAATTTCTTTATATTTCTCCAAACTAATGAGGGTTTAGACGTAGGCGACAGACTTAAATAGAACTGTCGCCAGCCTTCTCTCTTTTTTTCAGAAAATAATTTGGAAACCTCAGCCGATTTTTTTTTATAATTAAGAAAATTTGTCATGGTCATGGACCTAGAGTATAGTCTTTCAGCATCCTTACGACGCCTACAAGCTGCAGTACAATCCTCATCCCACCACGGAGGTGACGGTCTATGAGATGTTGTGCTCTTAAGTGGTATAGAGCTCTCTGCCGCGCTCAAGAGTATGTGTTTTAAATTTTGATATTGAATGTGAGGATCATGTGTTTAAGTTTGGGATAAGGTTGGTTTCAGAGTCTGTGGCTATGGCAAATTCCGCCCAATTTGCTTTTTAGACTTTATATTTTAGTCTGGGAGGATTAGGAGCTATTATCTGTCTGGTCGAGTACGTTATTATAATACTAATAGGAAAATGATCGCTACCATAGGAACTTGACAGGACAGACCATGAACACAAAGAAGTAATAGCCGGTGAGCACAATGAGAGATCCACCACACTCCTAGGGTTTTGCAAAGGCGAGACCCTACGAGTGGGAGATCCATCATTAAGCACCACCAGGTTATTGTCATCTAAGATATCCATGAACAGCGATGAATTGGAATCATTGAAATAGGATCACCAGGATGTGTGGTGAACATTAAAGTCACCTAATACAACCCGAGGGAGAGATATAGAGGAAAGGATGGCTGAAAGTTCGGAAAGGATTGAAGGACTAGGAGTAGGAATATACACTGATATATATATATATACAGTATTTACAATATGGACAGCCACAATATTAAACAAATTACTATGTACAGGTAGGGACAACACTGAATAAGTACATTGGCTGGAGACCAGAATGGCTACTCCAGCCTTGCCATCTGCTCTGTCGTCCCGAAAACATGAGTAGCCGGGGATACGAAAACGTGAACCAGGCTTTAACCATGTTTCCTGGACGGCAATGAGCAATGGCTTAAAAGTATTAACTAAATTACAAATGTCTTGTTTTTTGCTCCTAATGCTCCGACAATTCCACTGGATCATCGGGAGCTGATCCATTATTGAGGACTGAGTTAAGGAGCTGGGTCAGGTTTGTACGAGTTTTGTTCGGTAGTCCGGAGTCACCAAATCGGGAGATTATATGGATAAGGGTGTTGACAAGGGAGTCAATAAAGTTGTCGTTCGGAGAAATGTCAGTACTGGAAGGATATGCACACCCATTTGGTAACTGAGAAGCGGGTTCATTAATAATATTTTTGTGAGCCTGGTGATCATAACCAGGGATCACAGGAGTAGGTGTACGGCGGGGAGTATAAACAGTTTTCCTGTATGAGGTCGTGACAGGAGATTTGGGTTGTGATCTGGATTGGAGTGAAGGATAAGCAGTGGAAATAGAGGAAGGAGAGGTCTTGGCGGAGTCAGCAAAAGAGCGTCTTACATGGGGAAATCGAGCCGAAGCTTCCATGTATGAAATACTCTCCTGCGACATTACAAGTTTAATTTCTTTTTGGCGAGCATGTTCGGGGCAAGATGAGCTGTTGGCTGTATGTGATCCTGAACAAAACAAGCAGGTTGGATTTGTTGCCACACAAGTGTCTACCTCATGCGACTCACCACATTTGTAACACCGGGGATTTGATCGGCACTGGGCTTTAATGTGCCCGAAACGACAACATTTATTGCACTGTATGACTGGAAGCAGATAGATTTGGACAGGTAATGAGGTAAAATAACAGTAAACACGGAGTGGGAGTTTTTGTCCTGCGAAAGTCAGGACAACTGATTGGGTTGGGATCCATGAAGTTTGTTGGTCATTAGGATTCTTCCGACTTAGTCCCCGGGCCTTCAAAACTTCTCCATAACCTGATGGGGTTTTTAAATTTTCAACAAGTTCCTCCATGTACCAACTTATGGGAACATCACGAACTATACCTATGCGGGTAATACTGAACAATGGGATTGAAGCAGTATACCCAGCATTTGAAATTGTTGGTAGATTTAAAAAGGAGTTAGCATTTTCAGCAGAGTCAAATTCAATCGAAATCCTATTGCGACCTATCTTTTTCATGCCATCCATTTTAACATTAGTAACATTATTCTTATATAAAAATTGGCCAAATTCCATAGGTCTCAATGGTGCTCCATTTTCCGATTCTGGTTTCGACACATGTACAACAAAAGGTGCGACATCATTAGTGGAGTAAAGCTTTTTGTTCTCAAAGTCGGGAGTTCATTTGGATGGAAGGTATGGAGTGAGAGTTATCCGTCATCCTTTTAGAGGATGTATTAATTATTGTACTATCGGGATTAGCCCGTTTTCTAGGATTATTAGAAGTCTCACATATCATATCTTCAGGATTATTAGGACTCCCACCACCCGGGTCGGGCGGTTCCGCGTCCATGGCGGCTACCCTAGGTTATTTACACTTTTAAAAACTACAATAAGCAACACTTACACCAAGACAATCACAATATTAGACAAACACAACTAAAAGAACTTCAACAGGACGAAAAAACACTATAACAAATTGAAAAATACACTAAAAAAACAAAAATATGAAAAAAAACACGTGTTTAAGCACTCAACCGAAAAAGCAGAGTCCCTATCGCAGTATCCCTCTTCGTTTTCGGTTTGACATTGACACAACGTTAGTTCTTCAGCTGCCATTATGTTCATAACTTATGCACAGTTTATCAATATGACATTTAAGGCCAGGACTAAAACCCGAAATTAAAAGCCAGGACTGATAAAAGATGTTTATAACAAACTAACATACAAATTATTTATTTTTATAACATGTTGTATAGGTTTAATTGTTTATATTGGTCATCATTAAAAAAAAATACTTTAAAAGGAAAAGTTTCACTTTAAGAGCAATAAAGACTAATTGTCATAAAAATATTTATTAATAATAATTAATAATACATATTTTTAAAATCCTACCAAAACTATTCAATGTAAAAAAGCCAAGTCTCTTCAAACAATCTATCCTTCGCAAAAGGTTTTCAAATTTCATAGAAGCCAAGTCTTGATAACCTTATTTTATAGTTTTCAATCAACATTCAGTGATTGACTACAGTTTTGTTTATTGAATGAAGCTTGTTGTAATACGTCTTAACCTTGGCCCGAAAATCTGAATCTCTAGCTTTGATAAGATCCAATATATTATAATAGGAGAGGTAAATAGTCGCTTCTATAAAAATATGATGATAAGTTCACTCGAAACTTGGTTGGGCACTGCCGTGACCGCACACTATGGTATTTAAATAGTATTTTAATGGAAAGGTGCTGGCAATCGCTGAAAATCATATTTAAAGCATTTTCGCATCATAATCTTTGAATTTTAAGAAAACCCCAAAAAACCCGAAATATCCGGGTTTTCATTTTAAAAAACCCGAAAACCCGGGTTTTGAAAATTGGGTCCGGGTTTCAATGCCCTAGTGACGACGCGAGCCCTTACAAAGCTCGGCTTTTTGTTCGTTATAGTCACCTTTACTTTTATTTGGAAAATTGAGAAGTATCGATATCGATATTTTTTTATTATTCAGTGACGTCTCTAGTAAAATCCGCCATTTTTGTTTTGCAAATTTTGAAGGCTCGTTCCTTTCGTGATTATTTCTTGTTTCTTAAGTCATTGGGGAACCCCTTACTACAGTTAGTATTACCAGATAATCTTCAGTATTGTCGTCTTGAGAATGCAAAATAATACTTATTTTAAACATTCGTTGCATACATTCAACATTGTAAAAATCGGGAGATAGGACAGTTAAATCGGGAGAAAATCAGTAGATCTCCCGATAAATCGGTAACTTTTGCAACACTGGAGCGAAGAAATAGAGGAAAGTGTGGAAAAAACGGGGGGGGGGGGAATTACTAACCACACATAAATTGCTTATGCCTAAATTATAATATATCGACGTAGATTGTAGACTAGTACCACCCCCTGCTTAATTTTTTTAAATAATACTAGTTATATGACCGACCTTCGCTCGGTATTCAAAAAATTTAAAAAACACACATAAAATGACATTTTCTAGGGGGGGGGGGGTATTACATTATCATTTATATTGGATCATTTATAGGATCATATATAAGATCCAATAAAAATGATCATATTTTGATCATATCTGCATATTACATTATCATTTATCATTGATCCTATTTTACGTCATATGTGGTTTCAATAGCCAATGGGGAGCGCTGACACCTGTCAGCGCTCCCCATTGGCTATTGACATCAGTGTTACTAGATCTCAGAGAATTCGATTTGTCAAAAGATATCGTCATTTTCAATATGGCTTGTTTGTGTGTTTAAATATGTGTTTAGTAAAAATGAGTGTTTAAATATTTTGAAGTTAATTTTTGTACATGAACCTAGGTAATCACTATTTTAAGCTGAAAAATAAGTCAAACATGTTAAATATTTTCGTATGAGAAAATGATTTTGGTATTACGTATGTATGAGAATTTCGAGGGTAGCCCGGCCTCTTAATACATGCCAAATCGTCAGAAAATTCCTGTTGATTACTTGATTTTCAACTTAGCTGAAGCTGCTTGGTCACAAGCCCGCAGCTTTAGTGAAACACCCCTAGTGGAGAAGTAAAAAACTTAAAAACACAAATAATAATAATAGCCTTTATTCAGATTACAGATAACACATATTTACAAGACATTTTGATGCTTATTTACTTAACCCTAGAACCGTACCCATCTTAAACTTTATCTAACGGTACCCTGGGGGCTGGGGTACTAGCGCACCCCAACAATAATAACACATTTTTAAAAAGATATTAAAGTTTTTATTACTAAATCAACTAACAATAAGGGAGCAATATTTTGTGTAGGAATAAATACCTAATGCTTAAAGCAATAGGAAACTTTGTATTTCTAAATTCATACATTGGCTATATCGATTTTACAAAAAATCTTTGATTTTATCATCCACAGACCAATGTTGGAGACCGTTGATTGAAGGGCATAAGAATACCGTATATCAAAATATTACACAGCATGATATACTCTGAATGCTTAGCAAAGGTCAAAATTTAGAAGGTCAAAGTTAATTAGAACGAGAAGATCCCGAATTTCATGTTAAGAGAGGAGTCAGACAGGGTGACCCCTTGCCTCCCAAGCGATTTTCGGTGCAGGAAGAAATTTTTTTTATTTTTTAATTGGGAAGAAAAGGTCCTTAATATAGACTGAGAGCGCCTAAATCATTTGAGGTTTGCAAACGACGTTGCGTTTTTTGATGAAAACTTATAGGAACTAAACCATATGTTACAGGAGCCACAAAGTAGGACTACTGCTTCGTCTTCGCTTTGAGTCCGTATACGAAATTTTGCCGATTTCGCTCATTTAACAGACGTGATTTAACAGTTAAAATACAGTATTTCTATAAGTTTTAGTGCACAACATGTAAGATCATTTCAATTATAATCTAATGTTGGAGCTAGATTTTTTATTTATTTTTTTAAGTATCTTTAAATAATCCAACTCAAACCCGCGACAGTTTTGTGATTTTTGCTGTAAAAGGTTTGGAATATCACCTTTTTATGGATTGTATTAACGTCTTAACGGTATGAAAAAAATACAATGTACTGTTGAGAAAGTCGTCTGTACAATGTTGGAATTACTTTTTACCACTTTAATATAAAAAACCCTTAAAAAAACAGAAAACCTCTATCTGCCCGCTAACTTGGCGATCGTCCTTTTTCACCTGGCATATGAAAGACGGGCGTAAGTGTGAAGAGAGCAGTAGAAAAGAGAGTACGGGCTCTTAACGCTACAAAGACAAAAATCATAGGTCATAAGTCATAACTAATGGATAATGAAATTGAAATAGACGGAGAAGATGTGGGATATTGGAATATATGAAAGAATTATTATTTATCTACTTCCAAAATCAAACTGAAAGCGATAAAACTGAGATTAGTGCTGGAAAAAATACTGAAACATATAAATAATGAAAACTAGATGTGAGTTTTTTTATATAATATCATTGCATACAACAAAGAAAACTGGAAATCATACTTCATGTTAGGGATAAAACTAAGACACAAGATACCCAATACAATAATAAAATTGGAGAGAAGACTAAAATATGTAATTTATAGAATTCGTATGATAAAATGGAATTGGACTGGCCATATTTGCAGACGAAAAGACAATAGAATATAAATTATATACACAAAGAAAAATAAAATGAACAATGAGAAAAAGACGTTCAAGAGTAAAATGGAGATGACATATTCAAACAACATTTTGACCCAACACGGCAAGTGAAGGCAAACAGAGGAAGTCATGGAAAAATGGTGTATAGAGAGACCTACGCCGACGAAGCGACTACATTAAGCTACACAAACTATTAAATATATAGACGATAATCTAATATTGTTAAACTAGGAACCACAAAAAATATAATAACATTTATTACTAAATAAAAATAATCGGCCAAGTGCGAGTCGGACTCGCTTACCAAGTGTTCCGTACCGTTTAAGCCTGGAGACAGACAGACAGAGAAACATCGAAAATCGTGTGTGTGTGTGTGTCAACAAACCAACCCCATAACAACACCATTGTCACTACATGTTTCCCAATAAAGTAAGTGTTCCTTTGTTTTCTCGTGGATCCCATATCATGATATTTCAACATTGTTGGTCGTAAGAATAAGTTCAAATTATATCCTATAAAAACTGACAAAAGAATAGTAATCAAAGACATCCGT
The DNA here is from genome assembly GCA_905333045.1 of Lysandra bellargus. NCBI lineage: Eukaryota > Metazoa > Arthropoda > Insecta > Lepidoptera > Lycaenidae > Lysandra > Lysandra bellargus. Next base: position 3,674,294 of record HG995346.1, on the reverse strand, counting down.
ATTTTTTTATCAAAAGTAATAATAATAATAATTTGAGTCACCTATAGGCGGTGTTTAATTTTTTTTGTCACTATATTTATCACTATTTTGAAATGTTTGATAGATACCCTGAAGAGGCGTGTGTGGTCCCAGCATGGTAGCCAGTAGATGCGACATCTTCCGGTTTATTCGGGTATGATGCTCTATCCTTTTCCTTTAGATGTTGTGGCATAGGCTTGGTGGAGAGGGTCAATCAAGTTGGGTCGAGTTTCAAAGATGTTAAGAAGATATTGAAATGAACTAAAACTCTAAACTATGAAAGTAAGTAGTTACACACTAGGTGAAATCTTACACCCGAATTTCAATACACAAAATAATAGCGTTCTTAATATCTGTCACATAAATGCCCAAAGTGTACCTAGTCACTTTAGTGATATGAAGCCGAACCTGCGCCTTGTAGAGTTGTAGGCGTTGGTCCGGACTGAAGTACTGTCTCGCTCTGTTAAGAACACCAAGCTTCTTCGAGGCTAATTTGGCCTTACCCTCTAGATGATATCGGAACTGGACTTCGCTCGATATTTTGACGCCAAGTATCTCAATGCTAGGGGAGATGGTTAAAGATGCCTTCGAAACGAGGATATACGACCATTGGTGACTTTTTAGTGGTGAACGCGCAGACTTGTGTCTTGCCGGGGTTGAATTGGACCAAGTTACGTCTACCCTATTCAGATACCTTCTCCAATGAATTCTCCACCTTAGACACAAGTTCGTTTCGACTCTCAGTGACATTTTGCCGAGAAATATTGGGGGATCCGGTATATACAGCATCACCTATACTATCATCCGCATAGCAATGAATGCCTCTGGTCATTGTCGAACATGTCATTGATATGCAGTATGAATAGAGTAGGCGATAGCACACAGCCCTGAGGGACACCAGCATCAACAGACTGAGTTTCAGAGCATTCGCCGTCAACTACGATCTTTATGCTTCTGTCTGCTAAGAAACCAGTGACCCACTTACATCATTTCTCGGGCAGCCCGTATGATGGAAGCTTTGATAGCAGCGCTTTATACCAAACCCGATCGAAATTATACATTTTGGTTTTGACAACATCTTACCTGCACAGTTTGACAAGCTTTTCATCTCAGCGTGTTCCTAAACTATTACCAGTATACTGGCCTAATCGCTTAGGCCAATGATCGCTTAGGTTTAAGATATTTTGATTTATGCCACACTTGACAGTACACTGATATTTTTTGGAAACACGACCAATATGTATCCGTGATGCCAACTGCAGATGATAATTTCAGATCGGTGGGGAACCAATAGAAAATCTAGAAGTGTCTATCGTCGCGCCGTCTGGTAGAGATAAAAAATAAGAAAACCTCTCATAGACACAGGTGTTAGTTTGCTGAGATATAGCTACCACTGCATAGGACAAGCTATCATGAATTCCCAGTTTTTGGGTTTTGGTCTGTACGATGATCACTGAAGGACTCGTTAATCCCTGAGCTTCGTGAATTGTGAGGACGCGAGAGCTCGTTCTCGATTCATAGCCTATACTAATTATAACTACTTTCTCCTCCTGTGTGTGTACGAGATACAGGTACTTAGATCTGTTTTAGATATTCATTTATCCTACTGTTTATATTTCTTTAGCTTTAGGGACCGCACTCCTTCCTTCGATGAATAGATGTTACTGTAGACCATGCTTAGGGCGTAATTCGTAAGCCACATCCCTAAGGCTCCTGTGTGTGCAAGATAACTCCTGGGTAACTCCTGTTTACAAGGTTTAGAGCTTAAAGAGGCTTGCGCGCTCTATGAAAGGAAGTTGGTTAATATCTTCAATGAGGATAACGTCGTTGGCGCCTATTAATTGATTTGCCATGATAATTGAGCCGAATTAGTTCATGAGGGCCTACCTAGTTTGTCCCATTTACCAGCATGGAGGCCATATTTTTAACTTCATCCGTATTATTGAAAAGACCATAAGAAATACCAATAAATAGAGTCAAAGCGTGATGAATGATAATGTATGGTGTAACAAAGGTGGTGATGATGATGATTAATGTAATTTACGTAATGGCATATACTTGTAGTTATTTAAACAACGCTGAAATCCCCAAACATGACAACTACAAGGACTTTAGCGGTCTATCGCGATCGGTCCATTCGGAACCAAGGTCTCAATATCTTGGTGCAAAATCTTACTTTTTGGTAGCGTTTGCTTAGATTACTTCATAAAAAGTTTAAATCAACATATTAATATGTTTCTTTGATTCCTCATGAATATCATGTCACCATTTTTTGTAAAAACCATTACACCATTGTTAAAAAAAAAAGAATTTTGAAATTCGGACAAATGTCTGAGTAATCATAGAATAAAAAAATATTTTTTTATAATGTAATTTGGGGCCGTCTATGGGCTGTTCGCCCATATCCTTTTTTTACTATAGTCCGTTCAATCCACGAAGACGCGCCCCACCAATTTCTGGGTGAGGGGATCGCGGGGTACGGGGAGTTTCACCCGAGCGTCAGTCGCAGGGGGTGTGCACTTCTGTGTCGGTGAAAGCTCACCCACACATAGATAATTTTACACTAGTTGCGCTGGTTCGAATGTTTGCCACTATTAAAAAGAATCCATTATGGTAGTTTTATTTTTTCAATTTCATCGTGTTTTTTCAGAAAATATTTGAATTGATTGATATTTCTGCAAATTGTTTTAGACAATTTAATTGGCAAAACATCAAAGTTGCTTAAGTTATCACGAACTAAATGCTATTTCATTCTGTGAACAAAATTAGAAATAAAATATTTGTATTTTCATAGACATCTGTACTGGCAACATAAATATTTACTTCGTTAGCTGTGGTTAGTTTATTTTCAAGTGAAATTGTGAGGTTATATTCTTGAATATTTTCTCATATTTTGTTCATTAGCAGCAAATTTACGCTAAATTGGCTATAATTATGTCCTCCGTAAAACCCTGTGTGTGTTTTTATGCCAGTTATAAGCTGAGACACTTTTTAAATTGAAAAATAGACTCCTGCCATGTTTATGTTGTTGTGTGCTTAAGTTTTGTTTATATTGAAAAATTGACTTCGAAACTATTTTTATTGTGCGTTAAACAATCAAATTGAGAAATTGATTCTAATCTTAATGTGATAAAGTGTTATTGAATTTCACGCAATTATGATTCATGTGCCTTACCGGAAGTCAATGAAAGTTTCCTTAGGAATAAATAAAAATTTTGAAAAATTGTATAAATCTGTTTTATTTCTATTTGTTTTTATGCGATAACTGAAAGAGTGGATCTGTCAGAATATATAATATATTCTGATAGTTCCATTCTTTCGAATTAATTAATAGAGTACCGCCACCCACCCAGCTAAAAAATTCAAATTTCCCGCCACAGAGAAATAGTAGAATTTTAAATTTCCCGCCAATTGACGTCATCGCCACTTCAACGGCCTCTGCCCCTACTTCGCAGGTACTAAAGGATTTGAGGGGTACACTTTTTTCTATGAAGTTCCGCTTCTTCTCCTTGTGAGTATAGTATTCGTTGGTCAGTCGCGAACCGTCAGCGGTTCGAGGTGCACGAGTAGTATAATCTATGTTGCAAAAATCCAGACTTGAAACGAAAGTTGCTCTTCTTTAAATTCTTTTAAATGTTGAGAAAATTCTCATATTTAGGCTTTTTGTTAGAAATAATCTCTGAGATATTGTGATCTTGATTTCAGTTTTATTATAAACGTCGGTGATCAGACTCTGAATCAGATATTTCTGAATCGAGTGATTAACGATTTTAATTTTTGAATAAAGTTCAATAACTTTTTACGTATTTCATTGATGTCTATTATAACTTCTTATTATAGAAATGGTAAAATCACCATATTATATTAACTGATAATTACATAAAATATCCACACCTACTAAATATATAATAAAAAATAAGAAATTGAAGTAGAGCATCTTTCCCTTTGACCGTGACGCTTTCTCTCAATTGGTTTATTTGTTATAGTGTGCGCGTGCACTCATAGGTAATTAGTATGTATCGATAACACTCAAACATTGGCGAAAGCTTGCACACATATACTATAAACGATTAGGAGGAATAGTGGGGCGCGTCTTCGTGGATTGAACGGACTAAGGTGCATTGGGGTAATGTCGTAAACTTTTTGGAAGAGTGAGGCTATTGTGTCATTGTTTCAACTTTAGAAGACGAATTATATATATTTTTAACTAAACTCTAACATTTCAGTTATAATAAACATATTTCCATGTGAATTGTATCTTTTTTAGTTCAAAAGTATTTACGGATTCTGGTATAACTACCCCTTTAAAATATAAACCCTATTTTTACTTTTCATGGGTAATTTCGAAAACTCAAGGGGTAATTTCGAATAACAGCGAAACACGACCTAATGTAAAAATACATTTAAGGCACACATTTATTTTCATTCTATTTTACCCCATACAAAAACATTGTGTATACAAGCCATAGAAGACACCAAACTAAGTTTTAGACTGAAAAATTTTCGAAATTACCCCATCGGGGACGCAGATGTCCTCAACATTTGGAGCAAAGAAGTAAATAGATAAGAACAATAAAAAAGCCAACACTAGATAATATTATTGTATTTATTTAAATTTAATACCCAGCAAAACTATAACTAACGAAATAAAATAGGAACACATTTTTTGTTAAAAATAAAAATATTTTTTACCCAGTCTCGTAAATAGCTAAATCAAAATTAAAACTAAATTAAAAAAAGGAAGTAGTTTTCAATTGCAGAGGAAAGGCGCGCCTTAGCTCTGCATTTAAAAACCACGTCAGCAATCAGCACCCGAGCAGTTGACACCTGCAAATAATAAAAGTGGCTTCTTCACTTAAACCATTTTTATATAGTCGTACAGGTTCCCTAGAACAATTTTTTTTATTACAATCAAGCTAATTTTTCGTGAGTAGCTTCATTTTGATAAGACGAACAACAATTTCCTTTGCGTAAATTCTCGAAAGTGGTTGCTGACAGAGATAGAAAGGATTTAAATTTTAATATTTCTATTTGATGGTCCTAAAATATGGATTGTTCTATATTTTATAGGACAAGGTTACTCTTGAATTTTATAACTATGTATTAACCTATCAATATAAGTACAAAAAATCAGCTCGTTAGGGTTCCGTTTTAGTCGTTTTAGTTCATTAATCAACAAAACTTGGTTAACTACGGAACCCTAAAACACAACCCTAACTAGCTGATTTTTGTATATTGATAGGTTAATAGTTCTATCTCTGTTAGCTACCACTTTCAAAAATTTACGCAGAGGAAATTGTTGTTCGTCTTATCAAAATGAAGCTACTCACGAAAAATTAGCTTGATTGTATATAAAATATTTGCTGGATGAAAACTGTTTTTATTTTTATTTTAACAACAATAAAAATTGATTCTACACGTCTATTCAAAAATACGTTTTAAAGCTCTCAATGTCGAAAATCGACATGATTTGTACGAGTCGAGTCAAGTTTGGACCCTGTATTTTCAGTCGTTTATGTTTGTTGGTAAAGGCAGGTAAATATTTTATATGTTGCGCACCCCTGCAAAATACTATGAAAAAATTATTGGGGAAATTTCGTTAGCAAATTTACCCCACTGGGGTTATTTAGAATGTTTGTTAAAAATCATAGCTAGACCAACATTACATATTCTTAAGAAAGCAAAAAACGTCAAAGCTTCTTTAAAACAAACAAATTATTACGTAACTTACCTAATTTCTGTGTAAAACAAAACGGGGTAATTTCGATAATCCCAAAAAATCATAAAATTGCACTTGGCGCGAAAAAATGAACTTAGCGCACACGCACTCCCGGCTGACGGCTCGAGGGAAGGGAAGCGGGGGAGGTGATTAAATTGGCGTCTCGGTAAATGTGGCCAGAGCTCAAAATTACTTTCTGTTTGGTAATTATTTGCAATTTTCGAAATATCCCCATTTTTTTTTCTTCCGAAGTTACCCCAATGCACCTTATATCTTTGTATATAGGTTTTTCGCACCAAGGAATAAATTAAATACAGTATTATTAATTGTAATTATTGTAGTCCATCACGCCATGGACTTTTTTTTAAATCTAATGTATAAAATTCTCGTGTCACAATGTTAGTCCACGAACTCCTCCGAAACGGCTTTACAGATTTTTACCAAATTTTATGTGCATATTCAGTAGGTTTGAGAATCGGCTACTCGGTACTTTATATATTGATAAATGCATTTGTTGAATAAATAATAGTAAATTATTACAACCTGAGACTGACGGCGACCATTGTTTGTGCAACGGGATAGCGATCGACGTTGCCATGGTGACATACTTATTTAGTCACTTCAATAAAATAATAATATGGCAAATATATATTATGGCAAAGCAACGTTTGCCGGGACAGCTAGTATATTATATAATAGAATATAATAAGTATACAGGGTGTTAGGTTTAACACCGTTATCCTTAAAACTATCAAATGGGCTTATATTTTGATGGTTTTAAGGATAACGGTGTTAAACCTAACAACCTAATAAAAAAATATGTTATGTATACAGCCAAACGTATAACCTCACCTTTTTTGGAAGCTGCTTAAGAAAACACCAAATATAAAATATTCTGAACATATTAAAACTACAACTCAATAAACGAGCGAATTAAATATTAATATTGTAGGAGGCTGGGATGAATGCAACTTATCCCCGACTGTCCAAATCTTGACATGGCAAATTGCGGCGTTGCCAATTCGAAAATTGGCAACGCCGCGCTCGCGCCCTTGCATTTTTTCGGTACCGAAATGATTTCGGTTAGGGTACCGATAAAATAAAGAGATATATCGGTACCGTAAAAATAAAGGTATATTTCGTTATTTTGCGGTATCGCAATGGTGAAGTTCAACCGTTTTGACTCAACCTTTAAATCAAAGCAATACCGTAATTTTATACCGGTATATACCATTTATAACGGTACCGCTTTCAGTCCCTGTTCTGAACATAATTAAATCGCATTAATTAAGTACTATAAAACAATTTTGACATATTTTGTTCTGGTGAACAGTATACAAATGAAAGTTTTGCACGTCCCACATTGCGTAGTGCGTACGTGATTTGCGGTCTTTGGACCTCAGGAAGACAAAACACCTTCCAGATTTGAAATTAGGAGAAGCTATAGAAGGCGTTAGGCGTTTTCTCCAGTATATCATCAATACTTATTTGTAGATACTTTGGCAAAGTTCGGTATTGAAATCTGTCTTCTAGGTGCGGTTTTATGTGATCAAAAGCGAGAGTCTTCAGGTAAGTGCGCCTATTCTTGAAAAAATCTTAGTCTTTCTGAACATAATTAAATCGCATTAATTAAGTACTATAAAACAATTTTGACATATTTTGTTCTGGTGAACAGTACAAATGAAAGTTTTGCACGTCCCACATTGCGTAGTGCGCACTTGATTTGCGGTCTTTGGACCTCAGGAAGACAAAACACCTTCCAGATTTGAAATTAGGAGAAGCTATAGAAGGCGTTGGGCGTTTTTTTCCAGTATTCCATCAATACTTATTTGTAGATACTTTGGCAAAGTTCGGTATTGAAATTTGTCTTCTAGGTGCGGTTTTATGTGATCAAAAGCGAGAGTCTTCAGGTAAATGCGCCTATTCTTGAAAAATTGCTTATTAGCAGCATCTGAAGAATGTAACAGTATCATAGAATTGATCCACACAATATTTAGTATTCCATAGAAGATTCCAGATGCTCCAGCGGCGAGTTTTGCGCGACAAACTACAGGTATGACTGCTTTTCGGTTTTTTCCGCCTCTACCACGTAAAATATCTGGAGCTTTGAGGACAGTGACTGGTTACGCATTAGAACAGAACTGCAAAGATACTTCTTCTATTTCTTCATCTGAATCAGGAGGTGACTCTACTTCTAAACAGTGAGATAAAATGACGTCACCGTGAAAATCTTGGATAACATCATCCAGCTCTTCATCAGATGCCTCACCTAAAAACAGATCTTCACCTTTTTCTTCTTCCGATTCCAGAAGAATATCCTCTAATTTTAGTTAATTTTCACTCGAATTACGTCTAGATGCTATCTGAAAAAAAGAAAATAAGTTAGGAGTTTGTAAACAATCCTATAATGCCATCAAAAACAACCCACAATATAAAAACTGCTTGACGATCTCGATAAATTTTATGTCGGTTTCTTCAAATTCATGCCCACAAATAACCAAAAAAAACAACAAAACGATGAAAATGTTCAAACAAGAATACTTACGTTTAAAGTACCCTGGGGTACCGCAGTACCCCACAAGTAATATACCGCTTCTACTGCAAGTAGGACCGTTGTCCAACTGAGGTTTCGGCGCGACACCCCGCCCCACGTAAATACACGGACGCGCGAAACAATCCGTCGAACAGTAAAAAAGTATAATTAAAGTTTTGTTTATTTTTTCATTTGTACCCCAGGGTACGGTTCTAGGGTTAATCCTTATTTCTAATTTATTTTTATATTCTATGACATATTTGATATTATTATTGGCTATCTGTTTGCTGCACGAGGTTCTAGGGTTAATCCTTATTTCTAATTTATTTTTATATTCTATGACATATTTGATATTATTATTGGCTATCTGTTTGCTGCACGACATAGGCCTCCTCCAACATATTCCAGGTGTATCGGTCTTTAGCTGTTCTAGAGTCTAGACCATGTGGGACCTGCAATATTTTTTATATTATCGTCTATCCATCGCCTGGGGGGACGTCCACGTTTCCTTTTAAAGTGGCCCAAGAACCAAGAAAGTATTGATTTACTCCATTTATCTTTGCCACGTACTGTGTGCCCTGCCCATTTCAATTTTAGCCTTTTGATGGTAACTATTACATTTCTAGTTTTTGTTTTTAACCGACTTCAAAAAAAGTAGGTTATCAATTCGACGCGTATGTATGTAATATTTCCAGAACTGCCCAGTTTTTGTATATGTTAATCTATGACAGCTTCTGAACGAATGTGCCAAATTTCAAAAGTGTATGTATGTATGTATGTATGTAGGTATGTATGTATGTTTTTATGTTTGTGCAAGCATATCTCCGGAACCACAAGTCCGATTTTAGTGATTCTTTTTTCATTGTACTAGATATTGTTCAACTTAGGGAATACTGCAAGTTTCATCAAAATCGGTTCAGTAGTTTTTGAGATAAGGAATTTTAATTCTTAATTACGTACAAAAATTTGAAGTCGGTTTTATCTTTTTAAAATACTATTATATTTCTTATAGTTTCTATCCTAATCTTATCTAAGAGTTTTTTTCCCATCATGCTTCTGTTCATTGCGTTTTGACATGTCGTTAATTTCCTTATTTGTGCTTTGTTCAATGCCCAAATCTGGCAACCATATGTATGAATTGGTATGATACATGTATTGAAAAGCTTCCTTTTAATCTCCATACTCATTCATTATTTCTTTTAGGCTCCAATATCGTTTCCAGGCATTGGCAATGTGTCTATCTATTTCTTTCGACATTTTGTCATTTGTCGATATTAAGTGACCCAGGTAAATATATTCGCTGACATATTCAATAGTTCTGCCTCCCACAGTGACAGGTTCTTCAGTGCTATTAGATAATATTTAAAATCAGGTAAATATATTCGCTGACATATTCAATAGTTCTGCCTCCCACAGTGACAGGTTCTTCGGTGCTATTAGATAATATTTAAAATAAGTTTTAAAAATGTTTAAATAACTGTTTACCTAAATATATCTGAAATATCACTTCCATTTTGCTTGTTGTTGGCGATTCTAGAGCCAAATTGTATTGCACGTTTTGGGAGAGTAGAAGCACTTAGCAGTCCCATTTTATAAGCAACAAGTCGTAAAAATAGCTTATCACCAATTCCCATATTTAGGTGTTGTGAAGGAAAACATCTGGAAAATGTTATAATTTATAAAATATTATGGGTTTTATTAAAACAAACAAACTTATTAATAAATATGCAAATCGTTATAAAAATAAAAATATAGAACAAACCTTAGCCAAGGCTTTAGTTTTATAACATAATTCACAAAATCTTCATCCAGATATGGCATTCTTGGCTGTCTGCCATGATCACATATAACTCTATTATCACGAGCTAAATTTCTGAATGATATTCTTTTCCAATCTAGTAAAAGTTCTTTGGATAATCCAGCCCAACCATGCCTTTTTAACGCATTCCTGTGCCTAATGTAGCCACCAAATAATTCATCAGCACCAGATCCTACGATAACAACCTGAAAAAATTTAAATAATTTTCCTATACAATAACACTTTTCTTTATTTGATAAAATAAGTTTTTTATAAAGCAAATTACCCTGCATGGTGAAATGCTTTTATCATCTTGGCCTCTAACTGCAAACCATAAAGCTGAGCCGAGACTTTCGTCAAGTATAGTACGCCTCGGGTAAACCAGATCACAAATTATATTTTGCTGACAGTTTTTCAATTCGGGAATGGGTACATTAATTTCACGAAAAATCCATGTCCTTAAAATGTTAAGAAGGTTTTAATTATTGGAAATCTTAAGATAAGTTAATGCTGTAAAATATGATATGAAAACTGAAATTACCTCAATGGACAATTTTTTTTAAGTTCTTCAAAAGATTGTCTGCCAGTTAATCTATCTGGAACTTCATACAACTGGCCTTTTTCAGATTCAAAAGCAACATTCAGAAGATCAATAGATTGGTTTTTAGGTACATACTTATCAGCAATTAAAGCAAGTATAGTACAATCAAGACCACCAGAAAATAGAATTCCTGTTGCACTGTGGTTACATGTGACTGTTTCTAGAGATATACAGTTTTTACATTTTAGTGGCTGTGTTTGGATTCGGATCTTGACACTCTTTTCCAATAAATTAGTTAAATTACAAACTGTATTTAATATTACACTATTTTCTAGAATCTTTTTAAATATGTCATGCTTTTCAGTAATGCTCTGGGATATTTCTTCTATAAATGTGATGATGTCATCCTTGAACAACCAAAGTTAAGAGTAATTAAAAGATACAACAATAAGTAATAAAATATTATAAAAGTATGTAATATTATACTAATGAGGTTTTCAATAATAATATACCTCTATATTTTCAATAACAATATACCTCTATAATATTCTCTGCACTATACTTGCATTCTGCTTCATGAAGGTCAAATGTGAAAGCTTCATCAGGTGAGTTTTGTTCTTTGTGTACAGTTTCCAACCAATTCTTTAAGAAATATTCAAAGCAATGATCGTCATGCCAGTTGTATGTTGTAATAATATCAGTTTTTAAATCTAATTTATAAATTAATCTAGCAGGAATCTCAGCAGCACTATATTTCCTTCCTGAAAATCCAATCTCTTTTTGTTAAATCAGACATACACAGTGTATTCATATTATTAAATACTGACAAAAATGCAAAAATATAAGTGGCAGTATATTTCCTTACCAAGAACACTACCTATGATAGTAGTGTCTTCTGAATTGTGTATCAATAATGAATTTCTTCCAATCCTGTCTCTTGTGAAATACAAAAGTTGTGACACTTTACAATAATATACTAAGCTGAATGGCCCTTTCAATCCTTTAATCACAGATATTATGTGTTGGCATGTAGACTCCTAAAATCTGGCATTATTTATTAGTTTAATAATGTGAAATAATGTTTAGTTGCAATAAAATAATAAAAATAAACACCTTTTTTTAATTTTTTAAATTTCAGACACATTAATATGTTTTGACAATATGTTCATTTTGTTTGACTTTGGATTGCGGTGTAATACCTCGATCGTGGTTATGCGACATCCGGGTGCCGCTTGGGGATTGATTGGTTAACTTTAACCCATCAAGGCCCATATGGGCCGCGAGAACAAAAGATTTCCAGAAATTGGTGTTTGACGGATTAAACAATACATTATTGTATTGTTCAAAGTTAACCCAAAATGACTGTACATTGTACAATGATAATATATGCAAGTGAATTACAAAAATATGTAATTATTATGCAACAGATCATACTTGCCTTACTCAGCTGATTCATTAAAAGGTGTGTGTCGCTTGCGATAGTAGTGTTCCATGTTTCATCAAATATGTCACCATTAAATAAAAGTATGCCATATTCATTTTCAATTGGTTGTGGAGTTAATTGCTTGCCTTGCATCCACAGCACTGACCCGCAGAACCACAAAGTTAGGTTATCATTGGGTAAATATTGAACAGAAGACATGTGATCCGGTCCTCTCCTCTGTATTCGACTTTGAGCTTCCGTGTCCTGGTTTATAGGAAAACCTTTGTAGTAAAATTAAATACACATAATATTTGTTTCTGAATTGAAACAAAAAAATATATATTTACTTACCTCACTAGCTTTCGATGGTACATTTTGAATCCTACTGATTTCGCAAAGAATACCACACATTTCTTGTATTAAATTATAATAAACATAAGATAAATTAAAAATCAAATCAAGCGAGGAGGGATCTTATTAAAAAATATTTTATGTATAGTACGTTTCACTTTCATCCCCAGATTCAGGTGGACGAAATTCCCGAACAAAAAAAATTTTGGGTTCCAAATTTAAACGTAGCAACTGTACCCAATCAGATAATCTGTGCAAGGTCGACTGTGATTGGCTGATAAAAAAGACCATAGAGAATATAAACTACATGAGAAAAAAGACGAAGAAGGAGTTTAAAATTCAAAGTTCGATTTTCATTTTGTGAAAATTATTTTGTAGCAACTCATACAAAAATTGTAAATTAAGTGGATTAATTAATGAAAAACGAAAGGTAAGCCATTGTAAAATGTAAATGTAACCGTAAATTGATAAATTGAAGCAAAACATAACTATGTCATACCATGTTCTAATACAAAGTATGTCGCAGTATTATTTGCATATTTGTACAATAATTTACAATATAAACTATATTAATATGAAAAAGATAGATTATTATTTCATAGAAAATATTATAATGTATATCAGTATGCAGTTAATTTGGAAAATGTTAAAATGTATATATTGTTTTATTGTAATAATACATAAGGTTGATAAGTATACTTAATAATTTATGTAAACTGTATGGAAATGTAGTAAATGAAAAATGTTTCATTAATTTCAGATTTTTAGGTCCCTATACTAGTTTGCAAGTCTGCAAGCAATAGCTAGAGAAGGAAGGTATGGGATTATGAGTGGTACGGCCACCAAGGAAAAATCCTCTGATCAAGACGTGAGGTGGTATGCAGCTGGCCTGAGCCCACGCGATAGATTTCAGCTGTCGTATACAGGGTGTAACAAAACAAAGTAATGATACTTAAGTGTGTTACATGTATAAAGGTGCGCGTCTACTGGATCGGGATCGGAGCATACTGCGTAGGTATGCAGCGGACGGATTTGTTGCTTTGTATGTATGGTACTGACTACTGTGAACTGCACTAGAAGTACTGGAACGTCATTCTGCGCCTGACAAAATATATATGACGACACGACGCGCAGTCCGCACCGTACGCCCCGATTCTGACCTGGTGGACGCGCAGCTTTAATCCCCTCCCTATATAGAGTTTACTGTGTAAGCCAATCAAGTAGTTAGTAGAGTAGCATAGACAGTTATTCAATTATATTTATAAATAAAATACATAAAACTGTACTGTAATATTATAATATTGAGTAATAGAAATCAACAAAAGCTTGTGGATTAAATCTGTTTTATTGTTTAATTTACCTTATTAGCCTATTTATTTAGCTGTGTACAATAATTTTTATTGAAATAAAACATTTATTTGAGCTTATTTATTTTTTATTTTATTTTTTTTAATTTTTGGTATGTTTAGAGTGAAAGGTTTTGCACTTAAAAATTTTAACTTCAGTTTCAAATTAAAAAAATAACGGATGTTTATTTTTTTTCTTCTAAGTCCGACCTCTTGTTACGTAGTATACAGTTTACATCCTCTTTGCCCAGATTACTAGTATATATTTGTTTTTTTTTTTTTAATTTATTGGGAGCTGGAAACATCAAACAAGTCCTTTGCTCCAGAAAAAATACATTATTAAACCAGCGCTTCATAACAGGGCTTCATAACAGGGCTTCATAACGTTATCGAATAACAGAAAAAATATCGTTACGTACCGTTATTTTCATAATGGTAGCCAGATAACGTTATTAAAATAACGTTATCTAGTAAAATAACGTTATATTTACCGTTATTATTATAACGTTATTTTTTCGTTATGGCAAAACAAAAAAATAGCGTTATAATAATAACGGTAAATATAACTATTTTCTGGTATCAGGTATGCGATCGTGCACGGTGCACCAAATCTCACTCATATTTAAAATGTAATAAGCGTTCTCTGTGAAAATACAAAGAAAAAAATACACATTATAAGCGTGATTACGTTTAGAAAATTTTCCCGCCTGTCATGACTTTCTTGACGGACTATAACGTTATCAAAGAACATATATTTACCGTTATAAATCCTATATAACGTTATAGCATTAACCGTTATTAATATCAATTTTTAACGTTATTTTTAATATCGGTTAAATTTTCATAACGATATCTATGCCCTTGAAGCAATAACGTTATGAAAAAATAACGTTATTTGAAGCCCTGCTTCATAACGTTATCGAATAACAGAAAAAATATCGTTACGTACCGTTATTTTCATAATGGTAGCCAGATAACGTTATTTTCTTAACGATATCTAGTAAAATAACGTTATATTTACCGTTATTATTATAACGTTATTTTTTCGTTATGGCATAACAAAAAAATAACGGTATAATAATAACGGTAAATATAACGTTATTTTCTGGTATCAGGTATGCGATCGTGCACGGTGCACCAAATCTCACTCATATTTAAAATGTAATAAGCGTTCTCTGTGAAAATACAAAGAAAAAATAGACCTTTAAAGCGTGATTACGTTTAGAAAATTTTCCCGCCTGTCATGACTTTCTTGACGGACTATAACGTTATCAAAGAACATATATTTACCGTTATAAATCCTATATAACGTTATAACATTATTTTATAGTTATTTCTAGTATCGGTTAAATTTTCATAACGTTATCTATGCCCTTGAAGCAATAACGTTATGAAAAAATTACGTTATTTGAAGACCTGGTCTGTATTAGGGCTTCATAACGTTATCGAATAACAGAAAAAATATCGTTATTTTCATAATGGTAGCCAGATAACGTTATTTTTTTAACAAAATTTAGTAAAATAACGTTATGTTTACCGTTATTATTAAAACGATATTTTTTCGTTATGTATAAACAATTTAAATATAAACGTTTCGTTAAGTATTATCAAAGAACATATATATAACGTTATTTTACTAAATATCGTTAAAAAAATAACGTTATCTGGCTACCATTATGAAAATAACGGTACGTAACGATATTTTTTCTGTTATTTGATAACGTTATGAAGCCCTGCACGGGAGTCGGAAGTCGGGACCATGGCATAACAAAAAAATAACGTTATAATAATAACGGTAAATATAACGTTATTTTCTGGTATCAGGTATGCGATCGTGCACGGTGCACCAAATCTCACTCATATTTAAAATGTAATAAGCGCTCTCTGTGAAAATACAAAGAAAAAAATACACTTTATAAGCGTAATTACGTCTAGAAAATTTTCCCGCCTGTCATGACTTTCTTGACGGACTATAACGTTATCAAAGAACATATATTTACCGTTATAAATCCTATATAACGTTATAGCATTA
Source organism: Lysandra bellargus (assembly GCA_905333045.1). Classification (NCBI taxonomy): domain Eukaryota; kingdom Metazoa; phylum Arthropoda; class Insecta; order Lepidoptera; family Lycaenidae; genus Lysandra; species Lysandra bellargus. The sequence goes on along the minus strand of HG995346.1, from coordinate 3,658,533 downwards.
ACCGTTATTAATATCAATTTTTAACGTTATTTTTAATATCGGGTAAATTTTCATAACGTTATCTATGCCCTTGAAGCAGTAACGTTATGGAAAAATAACGTTATTTGAAGCCCTGCTCCCGTGGGCGCAGAACTTTTTTTGTCTGTGACGAATTTTGACTTTTTACTTGACTGATCACTGACACTGATGAGTGATGAGTGATGACTGTTTTGTCATTTGAGTGAGATTCGAGAACAGGGAAAGGAAAAACAAAGAAAATAAATTTGGATTTGGATCTAAATTCTAAAAGAATGGCAGCAAATCGTCGAAAACAAGATGACAAGAATTTAGAAATATTGCGTGAGCTAATTTCAATGAACGGTAATAAATATTGCTTAGATTGTAATCAAAGAGGACCGACATACGTAAATACAACCATTGGATCATTCGTATGTTCAAAATGTTCGGGAATGTTGTAAGTTTATTTACTTACTTACCCCCTTGTTTTCTCTCGTGCTATCTTTGTCAAGAATAATTATGTATTTTTTTTAGGCGTGGCCTTACACCGCCCCACCGCGTAAAGTCTATTTCTATGGCTACATTTACTCCGGAAGAGATTGAGTTTATCAAAGAGAGAGGCAACGATTATTGCAGACGAGTATGGTTGGGCCTGTACGAGGGTGAAAGTGTAAATTTTGCTGATGAACAAAGTGTCAAAGATTTTATGTCAGACAAGTATGAAAAGAAAAGATATTATCTTGAAACAGCGTCAAATATTATGACCATTAATGGCAATTTATCTTCAAAAAATCAAACCAAAGGAAAAACTACATCAAGCAGCACTGCAACTTTAGTGTCCATACCTCAACTGTTCGGGAAGGCTGCAAATAATAACAATACAACACATTTAGCCAAAATAGTCAACAATTTTACTCCAGCAAATGAAACCCGTAAGGTTCCCCGGCCTGTAAACAATATTATAATGAATAATATGCCTCCAAATAACATGTCGTTGTTAGAGAATCCAAGCACAGCACCTGTACCTGAGTAAGATATGCTCATCAGTCATCATGTTCATTGTTTAAAATGTGATGTCTATAAATTTTTCAATATTATTAACAATGTTGTGTTTTCAGTTTTCCCGTAGATTTTTCAACTGCAAACATTTACAACAGTGCTCAAACTACTAGCACTGTGAACAATAATTTCATACAACCAATTGCTAATTCAACTCAAATGACTGCTTTTAATTCTACAAGTACAACATCAAGTAAGTTGGTTAATTTTATGTTGAAATTGGGTACTGTTTTATTTTAACCTTTAAGTACATGTACATGCAAGTACATGCATTGTTTTGGGTAACGTTCCATCACGCGTGGGGTCTAGAGGTACCCCAATATAAATATACGTATAAATTCAGAATGGTTTAATAATTTTTAAAACCCGTTTTATATTATAAGAATAGATATTATTTTATTTATGAAAAGCATTTATTAATAATAAACTAACCATTATTTAGACAGTAAAGAACATTTTTATGAACTAACCAATCTCGTGCATAGAATTTGTAGGGCACATGTTTAATGTACTAAAATTCAACAAAAATGTCTACTTCTGACTAACTCATTGTTTTTTTCTCATAAAATAAGACTTAGAAATAAATAATCAAAATAAAAATTAACACTAAAATTTACAGAAAAATAATTGACAATCCTTGAAAAGTACAACCCTAAACTAAAATTATTCCTTGAGTAAGCTAGGTAAGTAATAAATAATTTTACTGAATGAGACTTGCAAATAGTTTTATAATAAGGCTTACGGGCAATTATAATTAGTTCTGGGACAATAATAGCATCTTTGCCTCATTTTTGGTGCACTAGGTCTAGCTAGCTCTAACTCTTTCAAAATGTTTCCAAAAACTTTCAGAGACATTAAATTGCATAATATGATTTGGGCAATTTGATTTTCTGTTAGTCGGCAACAAATTTTCCATTTATACATAGACAATTAAAAAAAACAAACAAATAAACACATAACCAATGTGAAAAAAGTACATACGTTAAATCATGGGTAGGGTCTGCAGGTATCCCCACATAAGCAAAAATGTAACTTCTCTTATCAGAGGAGCGACGGACTTTTACTCACTGAAAAACCTCGCGTTGCATTGAGATTAGCCGAAAACATGCGATTGTAACTTGCCAATTTAAAAAAATATCATCAAAAAACAGCGCGTGGGGTCGCGTAGACCCCGCTCGTGACGTTAAAGGTTAAAAATATGTGAAAATATTATGTACCTTAACCTTTAATATTGGTTAGTTATATTATGTAATATGTATATGTGCAATTCTTGTGTATATATATATAATTGGAATCTCGGAATCGGCTCCAACGATTTTCCTGAAATTCAGTATATAGGGTTTTCGGGGACGATAAATTGAAAATGTCATTTTATTCGTGCTTTATCGAATACCGAGCAAAGCTCTGTCAAATAGCTAGTTTTGTATTATACTTTACCATTACAGTGAATCTAAAGATTTGAAGTATTATAAACATAATAACTTTTTTTGGTATTTTATAATGTTTCAGATGATAGATATGCTGCATTGGCTGATTTAGATTTAGAACTAAGAAAACAAAATATGAGAAGTTTAGGTGGGTATCATCTACTTTTTTGTATTATTCATAAGTTTTTAATGTGAACTTTGGAATAATAGGAACAACTAATTTAAATAACTTTTAACAAGTATGTATTTAAGTTATTAACAAAACCAATGATAAATAAATATTTCTTTAAATTACAGAGGAGACTCCAAGTGTTGCTAGCAAAAATCCTTTTCAAAGCACAACTACTACTGACATTTTTGGGAACAAAAATCCATTCTTTAATGGTGGTTGGAGCAGTTCTATGCAGCCTATTAACCCATTCATGGTATGTAATACTAATTACTAAAGATGTAACAAGATTTTATGTAAATTATCACAATATTTCAATATAATAAGAAATAATTTCATGATACATTTAGTCAATTTCAATATTGTGAAGAGATTTTTTTATGAAATAAGAGGGCAAACAAGCAAACGGGTCACCTGATGGAAAGCAACTTCCGTCGCCCATGGACATTCGCAGCATCAGAAGAGCTGCAGGTGCGTTGCCGGCCTTTTAAGAGGGAATAGGGTAATAGGGGAGGGTAAGGATGGGAAGGGAAGGGAGTAGGGGAGGGTAGGAAAGGGAATACTCACTCACTCGGTGAGAATGTGGTATTTCTCCGGACGAGCCGGCCCATTCGTGTCGAAGCATGGCTCTCCCACGTATAATCATTATCAAAGTACATCATCATTGTTTCATCATTCACATGGTTATTTATCATTCCTATGTTCTGTAGTACAGAAAATAGTTATTTTTTGCTGTCTTGCTTTCTAGGGTGTTATGTATAACAATTAATGGTTTATTACAGCCCACTACAAACAATGGAGCAGTTGTTAACTCCAAGAATCCCTTTCTTTGAGAAGATGTTGGTCACATTTTCAATTGAATCAAGTATTCTGGATGCACCAAAAAGCTGCAAACTAATTGTAATTCCACAGAAGAATGACTACCTATTCACTTTTTGCTATTAGATGTTGACTTCAGTGCCTCAGCCTGCCTTAAATTGCAAGAATTTAAAAAATATTTGTAAAGGCTTTTTATTAATGTAGTTTGTAGAGTGCTGCATAAGTGAAAAAAAAATCCCATGATACTATTAATGGGTTTGTCTGAATTGCTGGTCGTAGCTTTATTACTATATTTTTTATAATATTATTTGAGTATTTTACTATTGCTAATGTTGATGTAATTTTGCTGCATATTCTCAAAATTGTATAACAATAGTGGTTCTATGGGTAAACAATTAGTATGTAAAGAATAAAGGCCTTACTTAGTTTTAATTACATTAGCATAAAGATGAACAACCTGCATGATGTCATGGTTACTGTCTACTGATGAATTATACAAGCCTGTAGTGAGTAGGATAAGCATATGGTACAAATTTTACTAAACATGACATTATTCCTAATATTAGCACAAATAACTTATATTTCAAGTGTATAGTAATATTTTTAGATTATATTTATGAGGCTAACTTAAATTAATAATGTTATTCATGTAAATTTAATGCTCAAACGCCTGTTAGTCAATGTTTGTTTTGTAATCAATTATTTCGTCCCTTTTTTGCAATTTTATGTCAATTTATTTACAATGGAAGTATTTAATAATAAGCTCTCAAATTTTGTGTCTAAACTGTGATTTAATTAGGTATTAGTTACGATTTTTTATCATCAAATGAACTAACTTGAACAATTTTACATGATTGCAAGTCTTGACTATTTATTTAATTATATTTTTTTAAGTTTTGAGCACAGATCTGTTACAATATATAAGAATTAAATTATTATGTAATATTCTTTGACCTTGTTATCCTAACCAGTAACCACTCCATCTGTCTAAGGGCAGCCACTCGAAGGGTTGTTGTTTTGGATTCGTGGCAAATGAACTGGATATGTCCATAATATTAGTTGCATGATATTTATTTTCAAAGACACCAGTTCATTTGAGTATGGTCGCCGTCGGTAATAGCGCGATAAAATCTTACACTATAATAACATGATTGACATATTTTATACCTGCACATACTTGTGCCAATACAGTTAATTTGCTGAAGTGCTCAATCCTGCAATCCTAGTGAGTGTGATTTCGTACCATTCATACAACCTTATATATAACTAGCTGTCCCGGCAAACGTTGTTTTGCCATTTAAAGTATTTCTACTTCATCAGTTGATATAAAATCTTACCCCCTCTTTTGTCCCCTAAGAGGGGTGGGGGAAAAATTTTATACACCACATGTTAAGTTGAAAAAAACAGTTAATAATATGAAGTAAGTCCATTAAAGAAAAAAGTTTGATACAAAATCTGACCCCCTCTTTGCTCCACTTGGAGGGGTGGGGGGATAATGTTTATACACCAGATTTTGAGTTGAAAGAAGACAAATATATCTGCGAAAACCGTATGCAAATCGGATCAGTAGTTTTCGTGTTAAAGCAAAAGTCTTATACAAAATCTGACCCCCTCTTTCGCAGGGACTGAATAACCGGAAAATATCGGTAGAGAAATTTAGCGGTATGACGTCATACCTTTAAATTTCGGTAACCTTTAAATAACGGTACCGTTATATACAGGTATTGAAAAATTACGGTATCGATATTTTTTTAGGTATCCTTGTAAAAAAATAAAGGTTTTGTTTGCACCCCGCTGTCCGCCGGAATATCAAGCCTAAATTACTTAAGTCGGTTGAATCTTGATTGGATTTTACTGACACTCGTGTCCTGCCTGTAACGATGCGCCGCGTAGGTAGCCAATAATAATTAGCGCGTGTAAGCTTCGTTTAAAATAATAAATAGACAGACACCAAGATGGAAAAAGTAAGAAAATACTATTTATCATTACATAAGTGCTATTAGCAGTTTGTACCAAACATGTTTCCACATAGTCCTGTATGTATGTATTGTATGTATTAATTTTTTTAATGGATCGGAACACCGGTGTGTTTGGACAGGTTGTATATAGAGTATAATAATTATTATACAATGTGTCCAGACGCACCGTTGATTTTCGAGATTGCTTGATATGATATATTGCTAAAGTCACTCGATAAACAAAGACTAGATCTGAGCTCTAGGTAAAATTATGTAAATACTTTTAATAGTAAGGGGAGCAATATTTTGTGTAGGAATAAATACCTAATGCTTAAAGCAATAGGAAACTTTGTATTTCTAAATTCGTACATAGGCTATATCGATTTTACAAAAAGCCTTTGATTTTATCATCCACAGACCAATGTTGGAGACCGTTGATTGAAGGGCATAAGAATACCGTATATCAAAATATTACACAGCATGATATACTCTGAATGCTTAGCAAAGGTCAAAATTTAGAAGGTCAAAGTTAATTAGAACGAGAAGATCCCGAATTTCATGTTAAGAGAGGAGTCAGACAGGGTGACCCCTTGCCTCCCAAGCGATTTTCGGTGCAGGAAGAAATGTATTTATTTTTATATTGGGAAGAAAAGGTCCTTAATATAGACTGAGAGCGCCTAAATCATTTGAGGTTTGCAAACGACGCTGCGGTTTTTGATGAAAACTCAAAGGAACTAAACCATATTTTACAGGAGCCACAAAGTAGGACTACTGATTAACGCTACAAAGACAAAAATTATAGGTCATAAGTCATAACTAATGGATAATGAAATTGAAATAGACGGAGAAGATGTGGAATATTGGAATATATGAAAGAATTAATATACTTCCAAAATCAAACCGAAAAGCGTTAAAACTGAGAGTAGTGCTGGAAAAAATACTGAAACTTAACATAAATAATGAAAACTAAATGTCAAAAGGAAACTTTACGAATCTAATTTACTGTCATGCTTAATGTACGGTTACCTAGGCGCTTAAAAAAGATGAAAAGCACCAAAGCACTGAGTCATACAACAAAGAAAACTGGAAATCATACTTCATGTTAGGGATAAAACTAAGAAACAAGATACCCAATACAATAATAAAATTGGAGAGAATACTAAAATATGTAATATAAAGAATTCGTATGATAAAATGGAATTGGACTGGCCATATTTGCAGACGAAAAGACAATAGAATATATATTATATAGGTACACAAAGAAAAATAGAATGAACAATGAGAAAAAGACGTTCAAGAGTAAGATGGAGATGACATATTCAAACAATATTGTGACCCAACATGTGCAAGTGAAGCGTGTTGTGTGCAAGTGAAGGCAAACAGAGGAAGTCATGGAAAATGGTGTATAGGGAGACCTACGCCGACGAAGCGACTACATTGAGCTACACAAACTACTAAATATATAGACGATAATCTAATATTGTTAAACTAGGAACCACAAAAAATATAATAACATTTATTACTAAATAAAAATATTCGGCCAAGTGCGAGTCGGACTCGCTTACCAAGTGTTCCGTACCGTTTAAGCCTGGAGACAGACAGACAGACAGAGAAACATCGAAAATCTTGTGTGTGTGTGTGTGTGTCAACAAACCAACCCCAAAACAACACCATTGTCACTACATGTTTCCCAATAAAGTAAGTGTTCCTTTGTTTTCTCATGGATCCCATATCATGATATTTCAACATTGTTGGTCGTAAGAATAAGTTCAAATTATATCCTATAAAAACGTGTGCGTCCCCCCAGAAAGCCCAATCGAGCTAGGTGTATTTTCAATATATCAGAATTTAGAGCAAAAATAGAGCACCTCTACAGTCAAGTAAAAAAATTGGAGCATTAATACGAACGACGCTGCGAGCTAAAAACCGTGGGCTTGCTGACGTCCTGTCCCGTCAGCAAGCCCACGGTAGATCTCGGGAACCGTTGAGAGTACTATCGTGTATTGTGGTTCAAATTTTCGAGCAAAATTGGAGCACTCTGCTCCCGTGAAATCAACTTCGAAACTAGAATGTGAAAGGAGTTAGACGTGATTAACCGGTGGGCTTGCTGGCGTCCTGTCCCGTCAGCAAGCCCACGCAGATCTCTGAAACGGTAATGATTTGGATTATAATTAAAAACTCTACAATAGAGCCCTATTTAGAGCACTCTGCTCCAAAAAAAATATTAATGTAGCTTCAATAGTTATCGAGTTACAGGCCTTTGAAAACGGGCTTGCTGACGTCGCGTCCCGTCAGCAAGCCCATTTGGAGCGTGAAAACTACTGAACGGAGAGTCGTCAAAAATATCTCAAATCGTAGCTTAGAATGAGAGAACTATGCTCCAAATAGATCAAAATCCTAGGTTCTACGGTTTTCGCGCTATCAGCGAAAAACACTTCAGCCGCCAAAATTTGTCGATTTTCACAATCGCGCGACGTTGCCGCTCCGTGCTACAAGCAAATGAACGCTTCATTTGCCGTTGGTGTACACGAGAATGAACCTTCCGATGGTTTATTTAAGAGTCTCTTTACTTGCAATCCTAAGATGGCACGTAGTTTATGTCTGATATAATAGACCAGCAGCTATCGTTGCTAATTCGACATTTGTAATCTTCTTGTAAGTTCATGTAAAAGTAAGCTTGTTTGCCTACTCCCTATATTGAAATGTTACCTAATAATATTTCATTTGATGTGATGTGAGTCAGCACAGCATGATTAAGGGCCTACACGAGCCATAATGGCGCCGCCATTCGTTAAAAATAATTACTCACGTAAGTAGTACTTACCTACTTTTAAACGAAAACTCAGTTTTCAAGTTAGGCATTTATTTAGAAACAATAAATCGGCAAAATATAGAAAGCTGTGTAATATCTATTATTTTTAACGGAGAAATTATTTTTTAGCTGATGGCGGCGCCACTTAGGCTTGTGAAGTTGTGATCTTAATAGAAGTGTTGAAATAAAACAAGAAACATACAAATGTGTAAATGTTATAATTGTTACAAATCAGTCTTGTTTATAAATTAGAATAGGTAAGGTACCTTTCGCACCTTTGCTTCTTATAAAACAGTCTTAATCATCATTTGGTTTCTTATGTTACTTTACTACGATTATGATTAAATAAATATAGCGTTTCATTTATTGTAGTGTTCCTATTAGGTACGTTTTTTCCAAACATGTTGAAATAAAATTTAAAATAAACTAACAGACAATATAAGTAAACATCGTAACAATAGGTAGGTAACTATAGTGCTTAAGCAAAGTTATACAACAATTTTTATCACATTTTTGGTCATATAATGGCACTAAAATTATGTAAAGTTTCATGTGCACAATCACCTCTTTATTTGTGTCCATTTCGCTATAATCCTCACTTTTGAAACCTTCATGAAAATCAATTTTGAGTAGGTATGCCAAAAAATATTCATGAAATAGTCGTGACTACATGCCGAATCTCGAAAATAGTCCTTCAACGATTCCAGAGTTATAGGTACCTTGGTGAGGATTATAGCTACATGCTTTTTCGGTATAATCCTCACCTGTTTTCTACTAAACGTTTACGGATTTCAGTATAAACTTGGTATCAAAAAATAGTCCGGAAATAGTCGTCCCAAACGATATAAATTTCGACCTGGTTTACTCTGTATAAGTATGTTAAAAACCCATATAACCCATGTAAACTATACATATAAAAAATCCTCAACACACCTTTATAACTCTGGAATCCTTGAAGGACTATTTTCGAGATTCGGCATGTGGTCACGACTATTTCATGACCATTTTTTGAAATCAAAACCAATGCGATATTCTGCGCCGTTTGCCCGCACGAGAGGTGAGGATTATAGTGAAAGCATTTCACTGTAATCCTCACCAACATATAGCTATAACTTTGGAGTTATAACACGACTATTTTTTTACCTAGGTGACTATTTATGACTATTTCATGACTACTTTTTACTCAAAATTTATTTTCATGAAGGTTTCAAAAGTGAGGAATATAGCGAAATGAACACAATTCCCGTAGTGTCAGCTAATTTTTTTACACTTTATTAATACTAAATAAACACGATAATAAGAATTTACAATCACAGATTTCAATTGAGATCAAATTTTAATAATCACAGCTTTCATTGATATTATCATCTTTTAAAAAGGAATTATTCATTAAATAAGTTGCTTAAACTGAATAGAATATGCAGTGGGGTAAGACAATTAAATTTTCATCTTGATTCTGTATGCTGGGAGCTAAGTCATCATAGGTCAGCCATTCTGAATTTTCTACTAAACAATGAACTCTGTAATGGTGTGCCCAATGCTGAAATTCAACAACACATGGATGCGTAAAATTCTGTCCTAAAATGTTTATAGACTTTGGAACATCAGCAAGATTGTATTCGAACCCGGTGTTTACTTCAAGAGCGATGAATTCAGATAATTCGTAATCATATGAAGTTTTGCCTTCACATCTTTTTTCGTTTATAGATTCTTTGCAGTCATATGTTGCGCTAATACAAGATAATGCAGATAGCTCCAAGGAATTAATACCTTTTTCATTTAAGATATTTATATCTAATGTCAAGAAGCCAGTACTTCGTCGTGTTTTCCTGATGTTACTGGGGCATGATTCATTAGAACATTTCCTTTGCCAAGTTGTTTTAAAATAAGAATCACTTAAATATTTATCTATGATGAAAGTTACATTGCATTCACAGTTTGAATTCTTGTAAAATATTTTTAATAAGTCATATCTGAGAGCATATATTAGATCTGATTTATTTTTGACAATGGCGGCTACAAATTTGGAGAGAGGATCTTTATTGAGGTCAAAAACAGTTTTGATTTTATTTTTTAAAGAATATGCTACTGCCAATGATTGAAAAATACAGTCGAATGCACAAGTGTTGTAAACAAATTTCCCTTGAGATTTAGAACCATTTTTCAACAAGTGTATTTCTTGCGGTTTGAAGTCACGATTTATGTTGTGCTTTTTTTCGGCAGTTGCATTCTCTTTATGTTCAGTTATTTTGGAAAAAATATCAAAATCGTCGCATGTGTCTGATGAAACTTCATTTACTTGGCTGTTTTTATGTTTTTTATCAAGATTTCGATCCCCAAACCCTCCCCAATTTTCTATAAACGTCGGGTTGTTAGCAAAAATCGAATCTTCGGGAAAGGTACAAGAAATATTTTCAAATGATTCAGACTTTGAAACTGGTTTTATTCTCTTATTTTTTCGTTTCGTAAGTTTTGCTTTTCTTTTATTTTTACAAATTGCGGAATTGAAATGAGACGATCTGGAAATGTTGTGAAGTTCTAGTTTAACTTTTCCGGCTATAAATTGAAAATGTCTAATCAAAAATGAATCTACTCGTTCGCGCTTTTTTCCGAGCATTAAAAATTTTATGCTTTTAAAATAACTTTCGACATTGCTCGATGAAGGTCGAAGAATATCGGAAGTAAAATAAGTATACATGACATTTGACCATATGGGAAGCTTTTTTAGTAGGCGCTTTAATAGGTCGACTATCGGCGGGAAGAAGAATATGTTAACATCTACGTCTGTATTGTCTGCTAAATCACTATATAGTTGTTCATTTTCAATTTGTTCGGCAATCCATTTATCTAGAGGAGTTATTTCGATCAACTCAGCATCGGTATAATATAAATTATTATTTCGGGTTGGGCTTTGATTTAACTCTGTTGCATCTGTATTTTCTGATTCAATGGAACATGTTTGAAGGTATTGTAATGAGCCTTTGCATCTGTCATCAAAATATTTATTAAAAGCTACAGAAATTATATGTTTTAAAATATTTTTGATGATTGAATAATCTGTACAGTTTTTAATGGACCGTATACCTTGTATGTAAAAGTGTTTTATTTTGTCATCTACAGATTTTAGGCACGCCTGATCGTATAGGGATTTAATAAAGTGGGAAGTATCAAGTCTTATATAACATTTCGGAACTATTGCGTCTTTAATACCTTCTAATAAATTAAAACAATTTTGTAAGTACTCGCTACTGTTTTTAAAGTCAGTGAAGGTTTCAACGGATGCTTTAATTAAAGCACTTGAGTCATCCATGATTATTTCATTGGGACATACTTTTATTGAGTCTTTCCATGAAGTAAGCCAATTTTTAATGGTCAGCGCAGTGTGCGAAGTCGACAACATTTGACAAAGTGGGACACTGCTTCCATGTATATTGTAGGCAATCACTTGGTATAAAAATATATGTTTGGATTTAATATTCCTAACATAGTCATTAACTTGAGGAGGAGTCATGTTTTTAAATATAGACCCTGTAGCATCTATAGAAATTATGATTTTCCCTACTGTTTTCACATATGTTTGATAGTACAATATCTGTAGGTTACTCCAATAATACATTATAAATGGAACAATTGAAATCCTTCTAATGAAATCGTTGAAGGGGGGCGTAGTTGACATAACCCACAAAGATAATAGAACGTTATTGTGAAATATATTTGATGTGCTCTCCTTGCTTTTTATTTTTCTTAATGCTCCCAAAGATGGAATAAAGTACGGTTTAGTCGTATCAGATTCATTAACTACATCGTTTATGATTTCGTTTCTAACTTCTTCAGCGGTCTTTTGTGAAAGTTCTTGGCCTAATTGCTTTGTTCTATAATTAGTCATACGATATTTGGAATGCGAGTCATGTTTAAAATCATTATTTTTATGCTTTATTGTGCATCCAATGTCGACAATATTATCAGTTTTTTTTTTAATATCGGTCGTTATTTTGGCTTGACACTGTGTACAGTAACCTTTACAAACTACGAAGTTCGAGTTGTTTTTAACAATATTATTTTTAAACGCCCAGGAGCATTTTAATTTGGTGTTCTTCCATATAATTTCTCTTAAAAAATCTGTCCATTTGCTTTTTGGGAGATTATTTCTTTTATGGTATAAGCTGCCTGAAACATCTGACCGTTTTGCTAAGTATATAATAGGCTCAATTTCTTTCCAGAAATATACATCAACACTAAATACAAAAGTTTCTTGATTGTCGTCGTGCGATGACTCTTTGTTGGAATCCGGATCATTTTCTAAATTTTCTTCTGATTCTGAGCTATGTGAGTTACTAGTTATTTCAAAAAAATAATTAAAATTTTTCTTCAATGAACTATATATAGCTTTCTTTGACAAACGTTTATCAAACGCTTCTTCAAGTTCATTAAATAAATCCATATTATCTAAATTGCTTTTTGGAGCTTTTGTACCTATACGAGATTGAAATTTCTTAAAAATTATCTTTTGTTGTTCCAAGTCTATACTTCCTCTGCGGCCGCGTTTCTTGCCATTTGCTTTCTTAATTTGTTTTGCTAGACAAACTAAAAGTAAAACTAGAACCAAAAATTGAAGTGCATAAAATATAAACATTATGACATTTATGACAAACTAAATAACTAGTATAAAAATGTATTAGACAAACACAACATAATATAATTAATAGCAATACCCACTGCTTTCATTTATTTCTTTTTGTAAAATTTCGTCAGCATTTATCCGGTGCACAATAATTGGACGCCATGATCGATGTCAATTTTCTGTAAATAAAGTATTCATCGTTTAATGTAATGTAATCAAAATAAAGTCTAAATAGTGCACAACAAAGGCGTTATGCGCGTCTTACTGCTTGTGTGCATAATTCTTCTAAACTACGCAACAGATTTTGATGCGTTTTTCACGATCGTTAATAGAATTTATTGCCGAAGATTTGTGTACTTTTACCTCGAAAAAATATATTATTCCCACGGTAATATCGGATAAAACACGGGCGAGACCACCGGGTGGAGAACCAGTTCATTATAATACTAGTTGTGCCCGCGGCGACTTCGTTCGTATGGGTTTTCATCTTCTGGGTTCGCTCTCTCCACCGTCGGAATCAGAAAATAATATCACGTCTGTTTTGAGGCCAATGTTTTATTTTAACTCCCTTTAACCGTCGAAATTTGTAATAACTAATAATATACATTAATATTCTGAGTAGGTCATATAATTTCTTAACCTTATTTTGGTTATGGTAACCAAACTACATTTAACACAAATGTACTAAAATGCCGTCAGCCAATACTCAGTGCTAACCATTTAAAGTATTTATAAAGCATTCGCGCTTACCACTAGCTGCTGACCCAAAATCTAAGAAAATCTGTGACCATTTCGCCATAATCCTTCATGAAAATCAATTTTGAGTATGCCAACAAATAATCATGAAATAGTCATAAATAAACACTTAGATAAAAAAATAGTCATATAACTCCGAAGTTATAGCTATAGGTTGGTGAGGATTACAGTAATATGCTTTCGCTATAATCCTCACCTCTCGTGCGGGCAAACGGCGCAGAATACCGCTTTGGTTTTGATTTTAAAAAATGGTCATGAAATAGTCGTGACCACATGCCGAATCTCGAAAATAGTCCTTCAATAGTCGTTCAACGTTTACGGATTTCAGTATAAACTTGGTATCAAAAATAGTCCGGAAATAGTCGTCCAAAATGATATCAATTTCAACCTGGTTTACTCTGTATAAGTATGTTAAAAACCCGTGTAAACTTCTACATACAATTTGTTTTGGTACAGTCGCGTATACAAAAATTTCAAATCTATTGATTATTGGTTTAATCCAGCTTAAGTCATTATCTCAAATGTTAATTAACTAGTATTTATTATAGGTAACTACTTTAACAAGTATAGATGAACTCAAATACAAGTTTTTACTGAAATCCGTAAACATTTAGCTGATAAAAATAAAGTTTAAAAAACTAAAACCCGACTACTAAAACGCGCTCTAAAAAGTACGAAACAAGAAAACAGTTTATAGGGATATGGAAATGTTTAAAGGATAGCCGTGGTCGTATGCTACCTACTATTATAGCAAAACAGATTCATTGTAGACAATAAAATTGGGCATACATACAACCTTTTTTTTTATTTTTTTATTTTTTATTTTTTTATTTTTTTTTTATTTCAATTATTTTGGGGCTAAAATTTGCTCGATAAATTTCTTAACCTTCCCAACTCCTCAAATGATCGACGACCATATTAAGGATATTTTACAATTTATTTGGTTCTAGTGAGCAAATGAATAGTTATTTATTGTTTCACTAGCTGTTGTCCGTGACGTCGTCCGCGTTAGCATAGCATAATATTTACTAATTCTTACATTAGATTAACTCCAATTGGTCAACATGGAGCCATCTTAAAAAAATCTCAAGGTATTTCTAATGGGTCAGTAAGCGAGACATGCAGCATGTGGCAGTGTCCATTTACCATTAGGTGGCTTGTTTGCTTATACCATTTAAAAAAGACGTGAGACCCCGCGAGAAAATTTGGCTAGCGCTGGCAAAACTACTAGTAGGTAAAACAGTGGTAAAACAATTTTGATATTTTCCTAAAGGCAGTGTGAACATGACGACTGACAAAAACAGTTGGTATAGTCTGTTCACTAGGAAATGTCCAAATTCCACTCGAGAAAAGGAGAATGTTTTGCTATTGTTTGTTGAATTGCCGATAGTAAAACCACTTTGCCGCCGACCACGTGCATCTGCAATACTCGGAACGACTGACTTTGATCCTTTTTATATGCATTTTTTACCTACGAGCGCTTCAAGAAAAGTTAAACCTTTTCTAGTCAGTAATATTTGTTATACCTTACGAGTAAGTCGAGTGTTAGGAATCAATCCTTTTTTAGTATGATAAGCGAAGTTTTATTAAAAAAAGTGTAGTGTTAAAATGTTCAGACAGTGGGAAAGCGAATCGGCTGGTGATATAAAAGATTCAACAGACTCTGAATAATATCACTTTATTAAGTTTTATATAACTTTTTTAGTTTTAAATGTTGTAAAATATGTGTTAAATAAATATGTAATTTGAAAATTCTTCAGAATTTACATGATAATTTCATCAAGTATCAACACTGCTGGATTGCTCTAACTCAAAAACTGCCGTGGCGGCAAAGTGGTTTTACTCTCGGCAGTTCAACAAACAATAGCAAAACATTATCCTTTTCTCGAGTGGAATTTGGACATTTCCTAGTGAACAGACTATACCTACTTACAGCGTTCAATGAAATACTTATTTATGTAAGATGAGTAGGTAACAAACATTTCATTTATTGATTTTTACACAGACAATACAAAATTAAATAGGTAGGACATACCCATAAAATGCCATGAACGACACAACAAAAGCTTGACGTGCACCCTGGGGTACCCTTTACCTTCACATTCTATAATAATAATGCTTAAAAAAAATTGCCTCTACCGTGTACCTTAACTACTCATAGAAAGAAATAAAATACTTACTTTCATAAATTACGTGCGCTTTAAATTATTAGGTATTGATGTATTTACATCGTCATTTTTGTTCTAGTAATATGTAGCAATGATCTCATAATATTTTTGCTCTTATAGAAGACTAAAACCAGACACGAATCAACATCTGAAAATATTAAAAGGATTATTTGAGTCAGCCAGCAGGTAAATAAAGTAGGTATAGGTGCCTAATAAGTAATCTACCAGTCTACCTATAATTAATAAGTTAAAAATGTTAACAAGATCTTAAGCAAAATATCTTTAGTTTTAATTTACTTAGGTACTGTAATCAATAATGATTATTTGATCACCTAACCAGCGTGAACTTATACCCCATAACAATTAACTTATGGATGGTTAATGAATTATGTTCTTCTCATACATAGGTACCAACTAAATCTACCCAGCTAGTTCTGATTCTCATACAATTTTTATGAACAACCTAGCTAACAATACGCTTATAATATAAAGTTTTAGCAGCACACTTTAAAATTTAATTGAAATTAAAAAGAATGATCAGATCACTTACCGTAAGTACCTAAGTACACAATCACAAACTATCACACAGCAATATCAAAGAATTTATTGCATGCCGGCCGGCGCCAGGTGGACGAAATTCCTGAACAAAAAAAAATTTGGGTTCCAAATTCAAACGTAGCTACTGTACCTAATCAGCTAATCTGTGCAAGGTCGACTGTGATTGGCTGATAAAAAAGACCATAGAGAATGTAAACTACATGAGAAAAAAGACGAAGAAGGAGTCAAAGTTCGATTTTCATTGTGTGAAAATTATTTTGTAGCAACTCATACAAAAATTGTAAAATAAGTGGATTAATTAATGAAAAACGAAAGGTAAGCCATTGTAAAATGTAAATGTAACCGTAAATTGATAAATTGAAGCAAAACATAACCATGTCATACCATGTTCTAATTCAAAGTATGTCGTAGTATTATTTGCATATTTGTACAATAATTTACAACTTAATACTTCAGTCAGAATTTCCAGGAATTGCTATTGTATTCTATTGTTGTCGCGATCACCGGTGCTCGCGCGGGGCCTGAAGGATTAAACTATATTAATATGAAAAAGACAGATTATTATTTCATAGAAAATATTATAATGTATATCAGTATGCAGTTAATTGGGAAAATGTTAAAATGTGTACTTATATTGTTTTATTGTAATAATACATAAGGTTGATAAGTATACTTAATAATTTATGTAAACTGTATGGAAATGTAGTAAATGAAAAATGTTTCATTAATTTCAGATTTTTAGGACCCTATACTAGTTTGCAACATTTTAGTCTGCAAGCAATAGCTGTTAAGGAGATTTTAGGAGGAGAAGGAAGGTATGGGATTATGAGTGGTACGGCCACCAAGGAAAAATCCTCTGATCAAGACGTGAGGTGGTATACAGCTGGCCGGAGCCCACGCGATAGATTTCAGCTGTCGTATACAGGGTGTAACAAAACAGAGTAATGATACTTAAGTGTGTATGTATAAAGGTGCGCGTCCACTGGATCGGAATCGGAACGTAGGTACGCAGCGGACGGATTTGTTGCTTTGTATTTATGGTATTGACTACTGTGAACTGCACTAGAAGTACTGGGACGTCATTCTGCGCCTGACAAATATATGACTACACGACGCGCCGTCCGCACCGTACGTCCCGATTCCGACCTGGTGGACGCGCAGCTTTAATCCGCTCCCTATATAGAGTTTACTGTATAAGCCAATCAAGTAGTTAGTAGAGTAGCATATATACAGCTATTCTATTATATTTATAAATAAAATACATAAAACTGTACTGTAATATTATTAATAGAAATCAACAAAAACTTGTGGATTAAATCTGTTTTATTGATTAATTTACCTTATTAGCCTATTTATTTAGCTATGATCAATAATTTTTATTGAAATAAAACATTTATTTGAGCTCATTTCTTTTTTATTTTATTTTTTTTTTTAATTTTTGGTATGTTTAGAGTGAAAGGTTTTGCACTTAAAAATTTTAACTTCAGTTTCAAATTAAAAAAATAACGGATGTTTATTTTTTTTCTTCTAAGTCCGACCTCTTGTTACGTAGTATACAGTTTACATCCTCTTTGGCCGGCGCGCACGAGAGAAGTGAGTAAACAAACCAATGATATTCTACATACAGCGGGGCCAGTGTTGCCAACTCGGATTTTTTAAAGGAGCTAGATCATATCTGAAAAAAAGCTAAAAGAGAGCTAGATTTTTTTAGAAAAAAGAGCTAAATTATTTTATGTACTTTTTATTAACAAACATCTTTAAAAAGTAATGAAATAATATTTACTGACTTTAAGTTTAAATAATTCCTAGTCTAAAGTGATATTTTAGTCTATAATAATTATTGTTATCACGGTGTGTCGGGGGACCGCCAACAGCGACTTTTGCATTTTGTATCGCCAAGTCAACCAACACACCTTGACTATACTACATACTACACGACATACTTATAGACTAAAATATCACTTTAGACTAGGAATTATTTAAACATAAAATCAGTAAATATTATTTCATTATTTTTTAAAGTTGTTTGGCGGGGTTTTTTTAAATTTCTTAATTACTTCATGCTTTTTAAACTCGTGTTGGTTATAGTGCAAAATAATTCCTATCAACAGGATCATATATCCCAATGAATACCATCTATGAATGTCCTCTTGGACGAGGCCGTCGATATGAGTCCAAACATGAAACCTTCACTTTGGGTTTGTAGCAGTACCTACACGTTCGTTCGGCGATTGAAACAAAGAAAACTATGCCCCGAAAGGGGCGCCCGCCGTCTTTGTATGTAACGTTCGTCGTAGAAGATGAAACAGAGAAGAAAATCGTTCTGCTAAGAACGTACGTTCGCAATAACGAAAGAAACCGTCCGTGTAATAATACCGGACGTGACCCAGCCCTGAAAAGGACTTTTTCTAATAAGAATTCTTCACAACACAACACTACGCGTCTTCACATCGTGCCTACATCGAGAGGGATCTTCACAACGTAGCTGCAGTCTTCAAGGCGTTTATATAACATCTTCTGTCTTCATAAAATGGCGGCACTATTATTATTACCGGCGCGGCGGCGAGCGGTGCAGCGAGACGACGTCACGACGAGACTGCGCGGCGATATGAGGCCCCGCAGGGGCTACCTTCTATATTTATACTCGAGCCGCGACTCGCGAGCGGCGCGCGGACGCAGCCAATCAGGATCGACCTTTTGTTAATATTTTTATCCCTTTCTAATAGTTTTCCCTTTCTAGCTTTTGTAAATTTTTTTATCTCATTCATTAAGTCTTTTTCTGTTTTGCAATAGCCAATCACAATTAATCTTTTAACTTTCTGTACAGTTTCTGGTAATAATAATTATGAAAATTTTTTGTATATAAGCAGCACAAAGTTCTCAATAAATCACTTTAGTTCACCACAGTAAATCGAGTTTTACTCTTTACTCCTCCGACCTCTAGTGAACTCTTAGAGACCAACCGGTCCTCTAAAGGTTCATATGGAGCTCGGCTCCTATAGAATCCAGGTGATGCTGCAGCAGCAGCATGCAAAATATATTTACAGTAATTTATCTACGTCTTGTTGTTGCAATTAAAATGAGCCCAAACACGAAGCCATTGTCTAAGTTGGTGAGGAGTTGGGTATCCATGGTGAGGAGATGCTGAATGTATGCTTGAATTTTAATAAATTGGTTTTACTTTGGAAGCTGATATCATGAGTATAATAAACAAAAATAGAAAATTTAAAACGGGGAAAGGAATGTTGATATACTGAAGAGTGAAAGATTATTGCTGTATTTTTATTAAAACTTAGTAGCTTTCAAATTATGAGTTTATAAGGCTCTAAAATATACGGTAAATTACGGCATCTCCGTAGGGAACGCCCTTAATCTATTTTCTAAGGATTTATTCATAGTGTACACGGAAAAAAAGCTAAGATTGTAGAAGAAACAAAGCTAAAGAGCTAGACCCACTTTTTTAAAGCTAACCAAGCGGATTTAGAGCTAAATCTAGCTCTAAAAACTCCGTGTTGGCAACACTGAGCGGGGCTAAAATGGTCGCTTTGTTGAATCATGATACGAATCATAATATTATGATTCAATTCTTTAAAATCGCAAAATGCAACTCTGCTTGCAATTAATTTCTGTATTTTTGTACTGATTTGACATTTGTCAGTTTGACAGTTTTGACAATTCATTTGCTGAATTGATCGAGAGGAATTGCTAAATGTTACCATTTTAGCCCCGCTGATCTGTTACGTTCATACTATTTTCCGGCTGAAATCGAAGCCGAGCCAATAACACAAATTCACAATTGCACACATTGACAAATTTGACAGGCAAGTGAAACAAAAGATACGAAATGCCATTTATATATAAGAGATAGTTCTATTTTTAATCGTCGAACTGACGTCACAGACTCGCCACATGACTGTTAAGGTGCTCCCACACAGCAGTTATATAACGTTATCTATACATATAATAAATCTGTAGAAATGACAATTCTGTACATTAAAGATATTCAAAAAATAATAAGCGGAGGGTGTCACAACATCGCTATAGAAGCCGAAAAGTTAGTTAGTTTTTTGTCTGTCTGTCTGTCTGTCTGTCTGTATGTTTGTTCCAGCATCACTCTAAAACTGCTGATCCGATTTGAATGCGGTTTTCGCAGATATATTTGTCTTTTTCCAACTTAACATCTGGTGTATAAAAAATTTCCCCCACACCCCTCTGAGGGGACAAAAGAGGGGGTCAGATTTTGTATCAAACTTTTTTCTTTAACACGAAAACTACCGATTCGATTTGGATACGGTTTTCGCAGACATATTTGTCTTCTTCCAACTTAACATCTGGTGTATAAAATGTTGCTTATAACAAAGTGGTTTCGCGTCGTTAGTGTTGTTTTTTGATCTTACTTTTTTAGGATAATTCGTCGATTGATCAATATGCGGGAGGCTTTGCCCCTGGCCCGTACTGTCCGTCCTCCTGGAAATGTTGCGTATAACAAAATGGTAACGCGTCGTTAGTGTTGAGATTTAATTCTCCTTTTTTTGGAACAAACCAAGTAATCAATTAAAAGTGATTTTATGCTAACCTAAACTAAACATAATATTATAGTTTTCGAGTGTCATTGGAGTAATGTACGGGGGACGTTGCCTCTTGCCACTACTTGATGGGGGGGCAGCGCAGGCAGGGCATTTCCGTATTAATTGTCCTTTCTTCACAGCATAACGAAGCAACCAATCGACTTGATTTTTGGCACATACTTAGTTGATGGGATGGAAAGTAACATATAGGCTACTTTTTGCCTTGGAAAAACATCATGTTTCCGAAGGAAGTTTACAAGAATGTTCGTATTTTACGCGATTTTCGAATTCCACGCGAGCGAAGCCGCGGGCAAAAGCTAGTTATATTATAAAACTGAGTAACGGGTACGCCATTTAGTACGCATTCGTGAGTAACGTTTCGTTACTCGCACTTTTCGTAGTTGCCATAATATATTATTTTTTTAATTAATATGGTTTTTTTACTAAAATGTCGCGACGAGCATATCGCATACCAACTGATGATAAGCGTTAACACTTGCAGTATTCTAGGTTTAATTTAATTTTGTAGAAAGATTTGGTAGTCCGGGTTCCCTAGAACAATTTTTTAAAATTATCAAGCATCGCAGGTGGAGCGCAGTCACGAACGTGCCGCGTCTTGTCTTACCTAAATAAGTTGAAAATGCCGTCGTGTGTGTTTAGAAAATGTACCAATTATGGCTCGAAAGTAAATAAAACTTGATTCTCTTACCACATGTAAGTATGCAATTAATACCTCCATTAATTACATTTTCAATTATTTTTTAGAACAATCTGAAAACTACTGACAAATATGTTTCCAAAAAAGGAAGAACACTATTAAAAAAAATGCTCTACCATTTATAGAGGTAAAATCAAGACGTGAGTGGAAGAATAAGGTAAGTAACATGAAAAAACTTTCCGTTTTTTTGCTTAAATGGAGGCTTTAAGGCCGGAAAAATTATTTGAAACAGAAAAACTGTGGATTATATGTGTAGCCAGATATATTAGCTAAAACAATAAGGGAACAAATGACTTATTTTCCGTATGTTACGAAATGTTACTTGTTCGATTCTTCCACTCATGTCTTCAAATAATATTATCCTTTTTAATATTTTAATTTTCAAATGTGAAAGCGTGGATGTTTGTTACGTTACGCTTTCACGCAAAAACTACTTGATCATGAAAGGGGTTTGAAAATTTTTGGTGCACCTACTGTCCGCCATTTTGATTTTTTTACAATTTTGCGTCGCACTATAAAACTTGTATATTTCGATTACTGACATACAGACGAGCAAAAAATGTTATGTTACATAATATGAGTCTAAAACGTCACGTTTTAGAGATAGGTAATATATGAAAAACAATTCTGTTAAATAATTCCAATTTTTATTATAATATTTAATCGTTGAAATACCTCTCAGAATGTATCAAATTAGCATGAATGTTTGTAGTATTATCTTGGACGTTACCTAAGAGTAAAAATAACTTGTTTCTACACCTACCTATCTGAAACTTGACAATGTCATATTAGCTCGGCAACGCCGGCACCGTAGATACGTAACTATATTCTAGTTCTAGTTACTTACAAGAAGTAATGAGTCATTACTTCTTGTAAGTAACTATAACTAGAATATAAGATTTACTACGTGTAATTATATGATTAAAGCTGCGTTTCGATAATACTACAAACATTCATGCTAATAAAAATCGGAATAATTTAGCAAAATTGTTTTCCATATATCTCTATAACTTGACATTTTAGGCCCATATGTTATTTAACATTTTTTGTTCGCCTGTACGTCCGCCATCGAAATGTATAAGTTTATAGTGCGACGTAAAATCAAAAAAAAATCAAAATGGCGGACAGTAGGTGTGCCTGGCTCCACACAAAAATTTTCAAACCCCTTTGTACAGATCTTGGAGGTATCAGAAGTAACATAGGATAATTATTCTTTAAAAAAATATTTTTTACGAAAAAAAAGAGAGTTCATATCAACAACTAAGCAACTATGTAACGTCACTAATAGTCGGTGGTGTCATATGGACTAGACTCTAGAGATTCCATAATATGTCACCACCGGCGCGGTGGTGTCGTTTTGGTGGTGTCAAGTGGAACGATCGGGACAGTGTTACTCTTAAATTAAATAACTATTAACCTATCAAATGTACAAAAAAATCAGCCAAGTGCGAGTCGGACTCGCGCACGAAGGGTTCCGTACTGTGATAGAGTGAAAGTAGGGAAAAATAGTGTTTTTTTGTATGGGAGCCCCCTTAATTATTTATTTTATTTTAATTTTATTATTAAATATTAAAGTATATAATATATAACTCAGGATATTGTAAAAAATCCAAGTGTCTATATGTTGCCATTATGGATTACGAGCAAAAAGGCCAAAAAAATCACGTTTGTTATATGGGAGCCCCACTTAAATATTAACTTTATTTTTTTAGTATTTGTTGTTTAATAGCGGCACCAGAAACACACAATCTGTAAAAATTTCAGAAGCCTAGCTATAGCGGTTCTTGAGATACAGCCTGGAGACAGACAGACGGACAAACAGACGGACAGACATCGAAGTCTCAGTAATAGGGACCCGTTTTAACCTTTGGGTACTGAACCCAATAACCTACAAAACTTGGTTGTTAAGTATGAGGTATCAAAAGTCAAAAGTAACGAGTAACGATACGATAGTAACGAGTACTAACAGTTAAAGTAACGAATACATACGGGTACGCTTTTTTCCGTTACTTTTACAGCTCTAATAAAAATAAAATACAAATAAACTGCAATTGTAGGCATTTAAAGGTGAACGCAGATTTGGCCGCACCGCACGCACCGCAGTCGCCGCATTTCGAATTCTTTATATGAAGTTATAGGCAAGCTCGCATACCTACCCGCGCCGCAGTCTTCGCAACTTCTACATTCTTTATATGAAGAATTCGAAATGCGGCGACTGCGGTGCATGCGGTGCGGCCAAATCTGCGTTCACCTTAAGTCACCATCTAAAGGTGCTCCCAGACAGCAGTTATATAACGTTAGATAACATATTTTGTTGTTTAACTTAAACAAATTATAACAAAAACACGTTTATTTCTTGACATGTTGTAGCGAATGTTATACGCTGTTATAAAATGTTATCGTGTTACATATTTTTATAACGTTATTAACTGCTGTGTGGGAGCACCTTAACAGTCATGTGGCGAGTCTGTGACGTCAGTTCGACGATTAAAAATAGAACTATCTCTTTTATGTAAATGGCATTTCGTATCTTTTGTTTCAGTTGTCTGTCGTCAATGTGTGCAATTGTGTATTTGTGTATTGGCTCGGCTTCGATTTCAGCCGGAAAATAGTAAGAACGTAACAGATCTGTATGTAGAATATCATTGGCTTAAGCACTATCAATGTTGCCGTTTTGGCATTTTTAATGCTAAATTTGGCATATTTTCACTTAATTTAGCATGTAAATTTGGAACTTAGCATTTTGCATTATTTTAGCATTTTTTCAACATTGTCTAGGGCAACACTTTATATAGGGGAATTCCCGACCCGACCCACCATCGTTCAGAAATATTGAGAGGAAATCCCATCCATCGTTAAGAGATATCATTTCGTGCATTCGAGCGATGGCTCGGTGATGGTTCTGACTTGGTTCTGTCTCTGACTGTCACGCCATTTTCGAAAATTTTTCAATTTCTATATTTTACTCTCATTAAACTGAATATAAGTATCTAAAGAAATTTCCATGAAAGCTATTTATAATTTTTATATAATTCGATTTTTTTAATAAATAAGCTATTAGTGGCGCAAATACATATACTTACCTACTTAGTTTTATATTTGAAACAAAATACTAAATCGGTGGTCAAAGTAGGAATAGTTACTTTTGCCAGGAGGAACAAGTTGCTGACCTGCAGATATTCTTCGAAATAAATGACTAAGATTTAGATTTTTGACTTATTAATGCTTTACCTTCAGGTATTTTTCAAAATAGAAGATTAATAAATTGTTTTATAAATAATAAATACTTTAAATAAAATTAGCATTTTATTTAGCACTTTTTAAACTGTAATTAGCATTTTCTAGCATTTTTCGGGCGAAAAGTTAGCATTTTTCTAAAATATAAAACGGCAACACTCTGCACTATACCTACCTATTGTTACGATGTTTACTTATATTGTCTGTTAGTTTATTTTAAATTTTCAATTATAACATTTACACATTTGTATGTTTCTTGTTTTATTTCAACACTTCTATTAAGATCACAACTTCACAAGCCTAAGTGGCGCCGCCATCAGTTAAAAAATAATTTCTCCGTTAAAAATAATAGATATTACACAGCTTTCTATATTTTGCCGATTTATTGTTTCTAAATAAATGCCTAACTTGAAAACTGAGTTTTCGTTTAAAAGTAGGTAAGTACTACTTACGTGAGTAATTATTTTTAACGAATGGCGGCGCCATTATGGCTCGTGTAGGCCCTTAATCATGCTGTGCTGACTCACATCACATCAAATGAAATATTATTAGGTAACATTTCAATATAGGGAGTAGGCAAACAAGCTTACTTTTACATGAACTTACAAGAAGATTACAAATGTCGAATTAGCAACGATAGCTGCTGGTCTATTATATCAGACATAAACTACGTGCCATCTTAGGATTGCAAGTAAAGAGACTCTTAAATAAACCATCGGAAGGTTCATTCTCGTGTACACCAACGGCAAATGAAGCGTTCATTTGCTTGTAGCACGGAGCGGCAACGTCGCGCGATTGTGAAAATCGACAAATTTTGGCGGCTGAAGTGTTTTTCGCTGATAGCGCGAAAACCGTAGAACCTAGGATTTTGATCTATTTGGAGCATAGTTCTCTCATTCTAAGCTACGATTTGAGATATTTTTGACGACTCTCCGTTCAGTAGTTTTCACGCTCCAAATGGGCTTGCTGACGGGACGCGACGTCAGCAAGCCCGTTTTCAAAGGCCTGTAACTCGATAACTATTGAAGCTACATTAATATTTTTTTTGGAGCAGAGTGCTCTAAATAGGGCTCTATTGTAGAGTTTTTAATCATAATCCAAATCATTACCGTTTCAGAGATCTGCGTGGGCTTGCTGACGGGACAGGACGCCAGCAAGCCCACCGGTTAATCACGTCTAACTCCTTTCACATTCTAGTTTCGAAGTTGATTTCACGGGAGCAGAGTGCTCCAATTTTGCTCGAAAATTTGAACCACAATACACGATAGTACTCTCAACGGTTCCCGAGATCTACCGTGGGCTTGCTGACGGGACAGGACGTCAGCAAGCCCACGGTTTTTAGCTCGCAGCGTCGTTCGTATTAATGCTCCAATTTTTTTACTTGACTGTAGAGGTGCTCTATTTTTGCTCTAAATTCTGATATATTGAAAATACACCTAGCTCGATTGGGCTTTCTGGGGGGACGCACACTATAAAAACTGACAAAAGAATAGTAATCAAAGACATCCGTATTTTTTTTATCAAAAGTAATAATAATAATAATTTGAGTCACCTATAGGTGGTGTTTAATTTTTTTTGTCACTATATTTATCACTATTTTGAAATGTTTGATAGATACCCCGAAGGGGCGTGTGTGGTCCCAGCATGGTAGCCAGTAGATGCGACATCTTCCGGTTTATTCGGGTATGATGCTCTATCCTTTTCCTTTAGATGTTGTGGCATAGGCTTGGTGGAGAGGGTCAATCAAGCTGGGTCGAGTTTCAAAGATGTTAAGAAGATATTGAAATGAACTAAAACTCTAAACTATGAAAGTAAGTAGTTACACACTATGTGAAATCTTACACCCGAATTTCAATACACAAAATAATAGCGTTCTTAATATCTGTCACATAAATGCCCAAAGTGTACCTAGTCACTTTAGTGATATGAAGCCGAACCTGCGCCTTGTAGAGTTGTAGGCGTTGGTCCGGACTGAAGTACTGTCTCGCTCTGTTAAGAACACCAAGCTTCTTCGAGGCTAATTTGGCCTTACCCTCTAGATGATATCGGAACTGGACTTCGCTCGATATTTTGACGCCAAGTATCTCAATGCTAGGGGAGATGGTTAAAGATACCTACGAGGAAACGAGGATATACGACCATTGGTGACTTTTTAGTGGTGAACGCGCAGACTTGTGTCTTCGCGGGGTTGAATTGGACCAAGTTACGTCTACCCTATTCAGATACCTTCTCCAATGAATTCTCCACCTTAGACACAAGTTCGTTTCGACTCTCAGTGACATTTTGCCGAGAAATATTGGGGGATCCGGTATATACAGCATCACCTGTACTATCATCCGCATAGCAATGAATGCCTCTGGTCATTGTCGAACATGTCATTGATATGCAGTATGAATAGAGTAGGCGATAGCACACAGCCCTGAGGGACACCAGCATCAACAGACTGAGTTTCCGAGCATTCGCCGTCAACTACGACCTTTATGCTTCTGTCTGCTAAGAAACCAGTGACCCACTTACATAATTTCTCGGGCAGCCCGTATGATGGAAGCTTTGATAGCAGCGCTTTATACCAAACCCGATCGAAGGCCTTCGCAATGTCCAAACCAAATGACGCAAATGAGTCGAAGGGAGAGCCAATGCCTCTCCCTTCGACTCATTTGCTTGAGCCCAACGATGAGTCAGGTACGCCAAGAGATCATCAGCCGAGCGACCCTTACGAAACCCGTATTGTTTGTCGCTTAGTAATCCCTGGCCGTCTAAGTATCGAAGAAGCTGGCTATTGATAATGGATTCCATTATCTTCGAGAAGAGAGAGGTTATAGCGATTGGTCTGTAGTTGGAAGGATTTGAGCGATCACCTTTTTTGGGGATCGGGTGCACCAAGGCTGTCTTCCAGGAAGCCGGGACGATGCCAGTGGAATAGGAGAGCCGAAAAAGATGCGTCAAGACCGGAGCTAACTCTGGAGCACACTTTTTCAACACAATAGGCGGCATTCCGTCAGGCCCACTCGACTTTTGGATATCAAGGGAACGGAGGGCTTTTCGCACTGAGCGCTGATGAAACCGAATATCCGACATGATGCTCGTGCATCGTGGTATGGTCGGCGGTTTCTGCCCCCCGTCATCCAGCGTCGAGTTTGACGCAAAGAGCTTGCCCAGAAGATCGGCTTTGTCTTTTGCGTCCTGGGCCAACGATCCATTTCCTACGTGTAGGGATGGTAGGGTTGGCTTGCAGAAATTTCCTTCAATAGCTTTGGCCACAGACCAGAATGCACGGGTTCCCGAGGGGAGGTGCTCAAGTCTCTTGCCAATTCTGTTGACGTGCTGTTGCTTTGCCCAAGTAATCTCTTTCTTGAAGGACCTAGAGGCAAGGTTGTACTCCTTTTTATATGTGCTGGTATTTAAATCCCGAGCAGACACTGCTGGTTTCTGTTCTTGCTGGCCATTTTGGTGTTATATTATATTATAAAATTGGTTGACACTTCCAAGGATCTTTTTATAAAGCTGGTCACAGCGTCCCCATCAGTGTCAGTGTAATAGACACAGGTGTTAGTGTGCTGAGATATAGCTACCACTGCATAAGACAAGCTATCATGAATTCCCAGTTTTTGGGTTTTGGTCTGTACGATGATCACTGAAGGACTCGTTAATCCCTGAGCTTCGTGAATTGTGAGAACGCGAGAGCCCGTTCTCGATCCATAGTCTATACTAATTATTGGGGCGTTCCACGCCAAGCGGACAGGAAAAAATAGTCGATGTCTCCGATTTTGATAATATTTGGATATGTTATACCTACACGTGTTATTAATACGTGTGCCAAATATTTTTGTAATATAATGGCTAGATTAAAAATGATGGGACTTTGAAACATGACTTTTCTATTCGACACTCCGTGCTTCAAAGTCGATTATAGATTTAAAAAATATATATTAGAATAATTAAACCACTGAATTTGTTACTTCATTTAATGAGCTCTTTAAGTGCATTTTTGAAAACAAAAAAAAAAATGTTTTTTTCTTTGAAAAAAATGCAAATTATTTTTTTTCTCTTGATTTTCTCAAAGAGGGACCCTTTGGATTTTTCTTATATTTTTTGTGTAAATAGCTAATATTCTATAGAACATTCCTGCACAACTTCTATAATGGGCCGGGAAGTGGATTAGGAGCTAGACTGAAAATACTTCCGAAGGGTGGCGTCCAGCGCCATACTGTACTATAGGCAGAAATCGCTAAGTAGTGGAAATTGCCAAAATACTTCGATTTTGATGTGGAGAAATGAACCCTTAGATAAGTTTTTTTAAAGAGTAACATAATTAAAAAAAAAAAGAAAAATTTTTTTTTTGAGAAAAAAATTTTTTTTTGAGAAAAAAAAAAAAATTTCTCGAATTTTTTTTCTTGTAAGTAAACATTTTTTGTCTATTTCTCTTTCAAAAATCTATTAAATGTTACTCTTCACTATATCGAAATTGATGTTATTTGGCAATTTCCACTATGTATCGATCTCTGCCCATAGTATTGTATGGCGCTGGACGCCACCCTTCGGAAGTATTTTCAGTCTAGCTCCTAATCCACTTCCCGGCCCATTATAGACGTTGTGCAGGAATGTTCTATAGAATATTAGCTTTTTACATAAAAAATATAAAAAAAATCAAAAGGGTCCCTCTTTGAGAAAATCAAGAAAAAAAAATTAATTACATTTTTTCCAAAGAAAAAAACATTTTTTTTTCTATTTTCAAAAATACACTTAAAGAGCTCGTTAAATGAAGTAACAAGTTCAGTGGTTTAATTATTTTAATGTATATATTTTTTCATCTATAATCGGCTTTGAAGCACCGAGTGTCGAATAGAAAAGTCACGTTTCAAAGTCCCATCATTTTTAATCCAGCCATTATATAACAAACATATTTGGCACACGTATTAATAACACGTGTAGGTATAACATATCCAAATATTATCAAAATCGGAGAGATCGACTATTTTTTCCTGTCCGCTTGGCGTGGAACGCCCCTATTACTACTTTCTCCTCCTGTTTGTGTACGAGATACTACCTGTATCTCGGTTCTTAGATCGGTTTTAGATATTCATTTATCCTCCTGTTTATATTTATTTAGCTTTAGGGACCGCACTCCTTCCTTCGATGAATAGATGTTACTGTAGACCATGCTTAGGGCGTAACTCGTAAGCCACATCCCTAAGGCTCCTGTGTGTAGAAGATAACTCCTGGGTAATACTGTTTACAAGGTTTGGAGTTTAAAGAGGCTTGCGCGCTCTATGAAACTAAGTTGGTTAATATCTTCAATGAGGATAACGTCGTTGGCGCCTATTAATTGATTTGCCATGAAAATTGAGCCGAATTGGTTCATGAGGGCCTACCTAGTTTGTCCTTTTGAGTTTTGGTAAATGTACCAGCATGGAGGCCATATTTTTAACTTCATCCGTATTGTTGAAAAGACCATGAGAAATACCAATAATAGAGTCAAAGCGTGATGAATGATAATGTATGGTGTAACAAAGGTGGTGATGATGATAATTAATGTAATTTACGTAGTGGCATATAATTGTAGTTGTAGTTATTTAAACAACGCTGAAATCCCCCAAACATGACAACTACAAGGACTTTAGCGGTCTATCGGCCCATTCGGAACCAAGGTCTCAATATCTTGGTGGAAAATCTTACTTTTTGGTAGCGTTTGCTTAGATTACTTCATAAAAAGTTTAAATCAACATATTAATATGTTTCTTTGATTTCTCGTGAATATCATGTCACCATTTTTTGTAAAAACCATTACACCACTGGAAAAAAAAGAATTTTAAAATTCGGACAAATGTCTGAGTAATCGTTGAATAAAAAAAAATATTTTTTTAATTCAATTTGGGGCCGTCTATGGGCTGTTCGCCCATATCCTTTTTTTACTATCTTTGTATATAGGTTTTTCGCACCAAGGATAGCTGCGAGCTTATCACTATCAAAGCCTATATCAAAGAACTCTCGGAGAGATTCTTTGAGAAAGGAAAAGTACATCCCAATCCGCTCATTCGTAAGGCTGTGGACTACGAACATGACGCACGGACATTCCGATACCCCTTCAGGCGGCCTAAGCATATCTTAGCCGACCCTGTAAACCCCATCACAGAATACGTAACGTACTGTGTACAGTTACGCAAACACAAATCACACTCACCCGCGTGGTTAGTACTGCACCGGGGACGACGCCGGCGCCTTCCCCGAGGACTTAACACGACCCGAACGACAAACAGACAGACCGACCGAAATCCGGTGCCGAGCTCGATCCCGGGTTCGAGTTCGCATGCGGATAGCATAGGAACAAACCTAAATCATGACCGCGACCGCGACATTGTCGTAGAGAGCTCTACCAATTACTTTGACATTAGAACATACACGCGTATGTCACCCCAACCGGACTCGGAAGGGGAGAGGGACGGCCCTCTTTTATGCAATAACATTAATAACTTGAGCTCATCTACCGCGATAACTCGTACGCAGCTAGTTTGTGCTACCGCGCGCGAGCAGCCTCACTCGTCAGAGAGTGAGTAAGGGGTCGGACCCCTTAAGAGCAGGGGGGATCCGTGTCCCCACGTCAGATGAAAATAGCTTATTTTTCGTAGCTCTCCCCAATATTGCCCGATTAGAATGTCACACGTGTGACTTTAGGGGAGGGGGCCAGCCCCCTCATTGTTTATCTCCAAACCAACTAGCAACAGACTAGTTATAGCCACGATTAAACTACCATGGTCTTAACCAGACCAGTAGCTTAGACCCTTTCGAAAAAGAAAAAAAAAGCACCAAGGATAATTTAAATACAATATTATTAATTGTAATTATTGTAGTCCATCACGCCATGGACTTTTTTTTAAATATATTATATAATAGAATATAATAAGTATACAGGGTGTTAGGTTTAACACCGTTATCCTTAAAACTATCAAATGGGCTTATATTTTGATGGTTTTAAGGATAACGGTGTTAAACCTAACAACCTGTATACATAAAAAAATATGTTATGTATACAGCCAAACATATAACTTCACCTTTTTTGGAAGCTGCTTAAGAAAACACCAAATATAAAATATTCTGAACATATTAAAACTGCAACTCAATAAGCGAGCGAATTAAATGCGGTTGGGGTACAGATAAAATGAAGAGATATATCGGTACCGTAAAAATAAAGGTATATTTCGTTATTTTGCGGTACCGCAATGGTGAAGTTCAACCGTTTTGACTCAACCTTTAAATCAAAGCAATACCGTAATTTTATACCAGTATATACCCTTTATAACGGTACCGCTTTCAGTCCCTGCTCTTTCGTCCCTTTAGAGGGGTGGGGGGAAATTTTTTTATACACCAGATGTTAAGTTGGAAGAAGACAAATATATCTGCGAAAACCGCATTCAAATCGGATCAGTAGTTTTCGTGTGATAGTGGAACAAACATACAGAAAAAACTAACCACATTTTTGGCTTCTATAGCGATGTAGTAACAACCCCCGCTTATTATTTTTTGAATATCTTTAATGTACAGAATTTTCATTTCTACAGTTTTATTATATGTATATAGATATGATTTTCGACGACCGCCGAATCTTAAATATATGTATAGTATGAAAGTATAAAATATATTTCCGTTGCCTGGTACCTGTAACACAAGTCCTTCAGGTACTTAGCACGGGGCCAGACTGATGTGGTGTGAAGCATCCATAGATATTATTATATTATTATTATTATTTTCAGCTAAATAAATAAAACAGGTATAAAATCATAACTTTTAATAATTACCTACCTAAAAAGGTTTTAATAAGTACCTACATTAAAAATTAAAATAATGCACGAAAATTACATTTTAAACTTACTACTTCTTCTTGTTAGCATAGGCGTGGAAAAGTTATCTGGATTTACACTTGGGCTAGAAAATGACGCTTTTGGCGTGTCTTGAGTTATTGATGTTGAAACATTTTTTATCACTTCTGGTAAATCTTCTGGCAGGTTGTTTCCTTGAGATGTTGATGCAGCCAAGCGTTTTTCAGATATTGTTTTCAGAATATTTTTTGCGGCTTCTCTTGTCTGTTAAAAGAAACAAATTACAGTTAGATATACTCAAAGTTAAAATTGGAGCCAGCAATTCCAAAGGGAAGTGATATTGCTCCCTAGAACTAGAAGGCGCTGAAACTGTTTTTAGGAGGTAGTGGGTCCTAAATCATCCTCATTTGATTTTATAAATAGTTTTTTTATGAGAGTTCAAAACTGTCGAGAACAATGAAAGCGATTGCAAAAATAAAGATAATATATTTTTAATTTCTTAGGTACCTATGTCATTCATAAAAGGTTAGGAAATTACGCTTAAAATTCTAAAGTGTAGCATTTAAATATCCTATAGTTAAAATAACTTACACTTTCATGGTCTAAACACTTGTACGCATAATGAGATGCATGATCCAAGAGAGAAAATCTTAGATAGTATTGTGCTAAATATTTCTGAGCAGCTGGCATCTCCTTACTACCAGCATTCGCAGGATCCTGACATGCCGCAGTATATGCTGCTGCTGCACTGTTTGGCATGTTAGACTTTTCATATAGCCTGTAATATAATGTCAGTTGGTCAGATATTTAGATACTAACGCTCAGGGCCCCCCGTAAGGGCTACTGGTGCCTGTGTGCAAAAAAAAAAGGATTTTGGTGCCCCATCAGGCAAATTTTTTGGGTCCTTGGTTTTGGCGTCCATAAAGATGGCGATTTGGCGCCCCTAAATGATGGCGCCCGTGTGCATTGCACACATTGCACATATGGTAGCGTATTGTTAACACAATAATATATGAAATAAATTGAGTAAGTAAATAAAAATACTTCATTACTTACTTAGCTAACTTGAATAGAGCCATACCCTCTATATCACCAGTGCTATGAGCTTTGTAATAGCATTTCAAGGCATTTGGTATTTTATCCATCTTTTCGTATGCTTCACCGAGAGACACCAACATTCTTGAGTCATCAGGTTTTAACTGGGCTGCTCTCGAGTAATAATAAATGCAATAACCATTTAAACCTAAGATCTCGTAAGCTTGTCCTAGTCCATTCCATGCTCTATAATCATTTCTATTCACATCTAAAACAAAAAAAAAATAAACAGATTGTCACTGTATCTCCACTTCGCATATTATGCTTTTACTACATCAAAATGTTCACCTATAGCTTGTCTATAACACTGTATGGAAGCATTAGAATTCTGAAGTTCTATAAACTCATGGCCCATCAGAATCCATGCTGTTAAGTATTGAGGGTCCAAAGATAAAGCCCTCTGAAAATATATGACAGCTTTTTGATGTTCCCCTCTTAAACTGTAGTAGTTACCTGAAAAACCAAGGTAGTCACTGACTTTAAGTTAATTAGCAAATATCACAATGACAAAAGCCCTTTATTTAAAAATATCAGAATTTTAACTTACCAATAACACAACAAGTTTCAACTCTGTATTTGTCAATTGAGACAGCTTTTTGGGCTAAGTTTGCCAGTTCCATTCTTTTTTCTTTTAAATACAATAAATGAGAATAGACATCCCAATTGTCTAGTCTATAGGGATCACTTTGATACAAATCACGGAATAGCGCCAAAGATGAGTCAACATCTGAAAGATGATACAGAAGCCGTTAATTAAAAGGTAAAAAAAAAACAATGTTAAAAAAGGTAAAAATATAAGTACACAAAACATAATATGAAATAGTACCTCTCCTGTCATGATGTGCTATAGCCATTTGTGCAGTAACATAGGTGCTCTTTTCAAAACCTGCATTTGTTAATGTCATGTATGCTTCTAGGGCTTGCTCTGAGAGTTTCAGTTCTACAAATGCATGTGCTGCAAAGAAATACATCATCCAATGTTTGGGTAGCTGTAAAGAGTCTAAAGCTTCATACTCATTAGCCAACCCGGCCAACTCCATCCATGCAGCCCACAATGTTGGAGCTGCAGCGACAGCCGACTGCAGTACTGTAACTGCCTGGGAGCGAAGATCAAGTTTTTTTAAAACTACACCCTCTAAATATAGAAGATAACCATCAAGATTGTTACGATTAGCCTGGAATTAATATTATTTTACGATTAATATTGTTTTTAAAAACTAGTGACTAGTTACTAATCCCAGGTACAATTTACTCATACCTTAAAAAATGATAAAAGATCTAATAACACTTGAGTGCACTCAGTATTCTCTGTTCCATTATCAGTGGCATTATCGAGTCTTTTCTTTTCACTAGACATGTATTGTGAGTATTTATGGAGAAAAACACATTTAGGACTGGTACAATTTTCAATAAAATGTGCGGCCCTGTCATATTCTTGGCAATCAAAGTAACTTTTAGCCAATCTATAGGCCTCTTTCTCGTCTCCTAATATTCCATCATCAAATGTCTGTGGGGAATCCGTATAGGATATTTTGTGATCTTTTAGAGCGTAGTTTAATTCCGCTAACCATTTAGAGGTTTGTAGTAAGCCTCGATCGTTGCATTCTCGGATGCCATGTAATATATCAATTCTGACTTGATTTAGATCTATTTGTATGTCTGATTTTGCGCCAAGAAAAGGCTGCATCTTGCTTGTTTTTCTTGTATTCGAAATATTTACAACAAGTACCAAATATTCAAAAATATTCAGCAACAAAATAACTTTTGTCACTGCTTTTGAAAATTGAATAATTTTTGAATCTAATTTCAAAATGTCATTTTTTGTTTTCTGTCAGTTGTCAATGATTGTCATTATTTTTTTTAATTCGTCCCGGTCGCTACAGGCAAAGGGAGCGTTGCCCATACAGCCACAATGATTGTCATGTAGGCTGTAGCCTCATTTTTAGGGTTCCGTAGCCAAAATGGCAAAAAACGGAACCCTTATAGATTCGTCATGTCTGTCTGTCTATCTGTCCGTCTGTCCGTCTGTCCATCTGTCCGCCTGTCCGTCTGTCCGTCTGTCCGTCTGTCCGTCTGTCCATCTGTCCGTCTGTCCGTCTGTCCGTCCGTCCGTCTGTCCGTCCGTCCGTCCGTCTGTCCGTCCGTCCGTCCGTCCGTCCGTATGTCACAGCCACTTTTCTCCGAAACTATACGAGCTATACTATTGAAACTTGGTAAGTAGATGTAGTCTGTGAACCGCATTAAGATTTGGATACAAAAATGGAAAAAATATTAAAAAATTTAGGGGTCCCCATAGGTACAACTGAAACAAAAAAATATATATTTTTCGTCTAACCTATGTGTGTGGGGTATCTATGGATAGGTCTTCAAAAATTATATTGAGGTTTCTAATATCATTTTTTTCTAATCTGAATAGTTTGCGAGAGAGACTCTTCCAAAGTGATAAAATGTATGTCCCGCCCCCCCTCTAACTTCTAAAGTAGGGTTCTAAAGTAGGGTTCATGATAATTCTAAAAAAAATATATGATGTACATTACAATTAATTTATTTATTTATAGTTGTATTTTTATTGTCTTTGTTTCAGTATTTAAGTTTCTCGTTAATAAATAAATGACGTACATTATTATAAAAACTACCAACGAAAATTGGTTTGAACGAGATCTAACAAGTAGTTTTTTTTTATACGTCATAAATGGTAAACCTTAATTTAACTTTCATTAAATCAACTAAAATATAAAAATAAATCAAAAACCTTTTAATTTTATAGAAATAAACCTTATTGCTGCTGCGGAACCCTTCATGGGCGAGTCCAACTCGCACTTGGCCGGTTTTTTTCATATTATGGCACCATGGCCTGTGTCGAGTATAAACTACAAACCAGGGCTTCAAATAACGTTATTTTTTCATAACGTTATTGCTTCAAGGGCATAGATAACGTTATGAAAATTTAACCGATACTAGAAATAACGTTATAAATGTATTTAATAACGGTAAATGTTAAAACGTTATATAGGATTTATGATGGTAAATATATGTTCTTTGATAACGTTATAGTCCGTCAAGAAAGTCATGACAGGCGGGAAAATTTTCTAAACGTAATCACGCTTTTAAGGTGTATTTTTTTCTTTGTATTTTCACAGAGAACGCTTATTACATTTTAAATATGAGTGAGATTTGGTGCACCGTGCACGATCGCATACCTGATACCAGAAAATAACGTTATATTTACCGTTATTATTATAACGTTATTTTTTTGTTATGCCATAACGAAAAAATAACGTTATAATAATAACGGTAAATATAACGTTATTTTACTAGATATCGTTAAAAAATAACGTTATCTGGCTACCATTATGAAAATAACGGTACGTAACGATATTTTTTCTGTTATTCGATAACGTTATGAAGCCCTGCTACAAACTATAAAATTGGGAATATACCGGGGTAGTTGGAATAAAACATTTTGATCCTTTTTTATTCCTTTAGCGGCTTATTTTGTATGTTAAACATGCAAATATAAAAATTTATCCAATGATCGAGGATATTTTTTAAAAATCTGCTTACAAAAATTGCCATCAGTCGTCATATTCTGGTAGACCTATTTGGTAAATGGTTCGTACTTCGTAGGAATGGTTTATGCACCTCAGCGCCATACACAATAAAATAAAAAATAGTGCTGTCAAAGTGACATATTCTGAATTTTGTCATTTTGCTGACATTAGAATTTAATTAAACATGTAGTGTTGCCACCTTGGTAGTTTTTCCACCAGAACTGGGGTTTTTTTTAACGCTTTAGGGGATTTTTTTAGTAATATAGCGTTTTAATTTTTTTTTGTGGTTTTTAGCGGTTTTTTCAGTATGGAATCTGGCAATAGACCTACCAGGAATTTCCTGTTCTACGCTTACTTTATGACCGAAAAATCCCTAGCACCATCAGAATTTCATATTATTCTATGCTTGCTCTATAGCCGGGGAATCTCTTAGCGCAGTCGTTGTTAATGTTTTCTTTTAATCTTGATTCTTAACATTCTATGTGTCGAATTTGGTTCGTGCTGTTGAAATCTTAAAGTTTGATAAAGTCGTTTTTAATAGGTTCTAGTGTCTGAAGTCATGACGCTTAGTATTATAATCCAATAATAATATCTAATATATAAAAATCTCGTGTCACAATGTTAGTTTCTGTACTCCTCCGAAACGGCTTTACTGATTTTTACCAAATTTTATATGTATATTGAGTAGGTCTGAGAATCGGCTACTGGCTACTTTTTATATTGTTAAGTGCATTTGTTGAATAAATAATAGTAAATTATTACAACTCGAGACGGGACAGCTAGTAATATTTTGTATGTACATTCGTTAGACTTGAGAATATATTTTTATGTGATATTTCAATGCAATAATTTCACAATAATTTAGAGTAATTTGGTGGTTTTTTTGTGGTCCAAATTTGTGAAATCTGGCGACATTTTACTTTTAACCTAGCGCACAATTATATATAATGCACAAAATAGCGCAAAATTCAAGGTGGCAAGGCAACACTGTAAACATGATTATTTTCTGTTTCTGTACAACAATAGACTTGTGAATTGTGATCTCGCTAGGTGATTGTGATCTTGTGATAGACTTTTCATGTTCATGTTCAGACTTCAGTATTTTATTTTCTTGTAAATCAAAATTCAAATAAACACGTCCGTCATACACTAGTGACTAGTGAAGTCATAAGATAATAAGTAATAATACCATAATATAATCATTGCAGGTCTGTAAAGATTTACATACTTCGTTTACATTTACATGAATCACTAACGTAGGTATTGTTTTCATTTATTGTTAAATAATAATAAAGCAATAGCAATGTGAATATTCCATTTAATTATGTAGCAATATTGTAAGTTTTATTGCAACAAGAATTTATTATCTTTGTTGTTTTAGAATAAAAAATAACGATAAAAATGTCTGAACAAAATCCTGAAACGCCAGCTACCACTGTGGAAGTGGATACCAACTACACTTCAAACCCAAATGATCCGAAGAATATGCAGGAAGTTACACAATATGTAAGTTCAGTTTTTTATTTATCATATTTTGCACTGTAATTTATTTTACACAAAAATAAAATAACACCTTGTGACCTACCTGAGAAGTGACGGTTTTATTTTTCTCCTAAATTAATATCATTATAGGTCCAGTCACTACTACAAAGTATGCAGGACAAGTTTCAAAGTATGTCGGACCAAATAATTAACAGGATAGATGAAATGGGAACGAGAGTAGATGAATTAGAAAAAAATATAACAGAATTAATGACACAAGCTGGAGTGGAAAATGAAAAATAGAAGTAAATGTGCTGTTACACTTAAGTCACCTCAGTGAGTAGTGCCTGTTTTGTATAAGTCAGGTAAACATAAGTAAATCTAAATCACTAAAACTTTAAGCTAAGGATAGTCACAGACATTAGAACACAAGCTTGTTGATAAGTCAACATTAATAAGTGCCACAAAAATCATTATCCAATTGCATGTGTATTTCTTAAACTTAGGTGTTATATTCATTATAATAATAATAATTATTATTATTATCCATGGCACATATTTTGATGTGAGGTAAAATATCAATTATTTGATTATATTAGAAAATAATAATGTAATGGTACAAAGATATTTTGTAATGTAAGTAATGATGCTAGGCTTTTTTCTTATGAATAATGTATAGTAAGAGTAAGGACACTATAATATGAACTTAACTTTTGTCGGAACCGGTAGTTATAAAATTATAAAATCTCTGTTGTACTTATCAAATTAATTTGCAACTTGCAACAATAGGGATGATGACAAGGTCAAAGATTAGCGAATTTTGTTAATATAATAAAGAAAGCTCAGTAACAAATAAGCGTTACCAAAATTTCAGCTTGATAGCATTTGTATTTTTTTTTGTTAGGCGCCTTCAAAGTTGGATAATCAATTATCAAGTCGAATTTTTTTTCAATTAAATTTCTTAATATTTGTATACCATTCGATAACTTATGCAATTAAAAGCAACTTTTGGTATGAAACCACTCTCATAAATGCAATATTCTCTCACAACAAAGTTCTCTCTCGATCCGTACAATCAGTTTTTCGTAGCACTTTGTATGGAGTGTTTTGGGCGGGTCTATTTTATGAGATGTTTGAATTGTTCATATCTTGGTGAATTTTTAAGCTATGAGAGTCATTCTTTCAGCGATGTTTCTATTTTTTAAGGGTCTTACAATTACCATTAAGAAAAAAAATTAGTCATCAAGCCTATTTCAGGCAAAGTAATCAAAATCTAAAATTATCTGACATAATAAACCTTCAATTTAATGTGTCAGTTTACAGAATGTGATACGGTATTGGATGTGTTTGTCTTTGTTTTATTACTTAATTGTAAAGTATTTAACATGAGACATTTTTTAAAAATTGAAACTAATTCAGAACTTACCAGCTTTTAGTAGGCCTGAGTAACCCACTAAAAGCTAAGTGAGAATGCTATTCATAAAATCTTATGTACAAATTGAAAATTATAGTAACCTGTAATCGAGACATTAATTGCATAAATCTTTTTCTTAAGGGGCCGGGCTACCCTCGAAATTCTCATACATACGTAATACCAAAATCATTTTGTCATACGAAAATATTTAACATGTTTGAGTTATTTTTCAGCTTAAAATAGTCATTGCCTAGGTTCCTGAACAAAAATTAACTTCAAAATATTTAAACACTAAAAAATAGAGTAAACACTAAAAAATTTATAAATAAATACTAAATTTACTACAAAATATTTTAATACTAAAAAATATTATTTAGAGTTGAAATATTTTGTAGTAAATTTAATATTTATTTATATATTTTTAGTGTTTTACTCTATTTTTTTAGTGTTTAAATATTTAGTAGTAAATTTAGTAAAAAAAAAATAGGCGAGGGTAGCCGGGCCCCTTAAGAGGCCGGGCTACCCTCGAAATTCTCATACATACGTAATACCAAAATCATTTTCTCATACAAAAATATTTAACATGTTTGAGTTATTTTATAGCTTAAAATAGTAATTAAGTACCTAGGTTCCTGCAATTTACAGGTTAGTAGTAAATTTACTACAAAATATTTAAACACTAGAAAATATTTTTTAGCATTAGCATATTTTTTGTGCAGGAACCTCGGTAATTACTATTTTAATCTGAAAAATAACTCAAACATGTTAAATATTTTTGTATGAGAAAATGATTTTGGTATTACGTATGTATGAGAATTTCGATGGCACCCGGCCTCTTAAATTTAATTTTTACCTCTTTATTGAGATAATTATAAATGTGAATGATATCAATAAAATTTTGTGGCTAAGATACCTAACTTCAGTAAAACTATTTTGGTTAACATTAAGATATCATGAAGTACAATAAAAATAGACTTTTATTTGCAAGTAACACCAAAATAATGTAGTATAGGGCTATCACATATATGTGACATGTGTAGTTCCATAGTCAACTACAACATTAAATATTTCAAAGTGAAAATTAGTAAAAAAAAAGGTTAAATTGAAAAAAAAAAAAGAATGTAGCAAGCTGTACACATTAACAAGTTATACAATTATCTTTTTTTACATTTAATAATTAAAGGTGATCTGTAATAGATTAAAGCCCATAGCTTTTGTACACCATATTTTAACTAGCTTAGGTATAGTATAGGACAATATTCATCATAGTTAAAATACACTGCACAGAATATTAAATTCACTTTTAAAGCATATTTTGTATTTAAGTTCAATGTCGTCAAAAGTATCAATGACCATGGGCGTAGTGAGGTACTGCTACAGCTGCCCCTCCCCCCCCCACGAGTTTCATACCTAAACGTGGAGCGGAGAGAGTTGCGGGGTAAAAGGGGAAGTATTTAATCCCAGTTCGCTCGCTCATATTCTGTTTTTAATTTCTACCTCACCTTCAATACAATTGTGAGATACTTTTAAGTTAAAAATCACGTTTTCGAAGCCTACGATTTTTTCAATCTGCCCCCCCCCAAGACCTACACCCATGTCAATGACATGATAATAATTATTATGTTTGTGTTTTGTACCATTTAAAAAATATTTTTTTGTTTCTTTTTACATTGTAATATTTCTCACAGTAAAAGCCTGAACTACATTAAATCGTAGGATATTCTAAAAGATAAACTTTTATACTAAAACATAATGATAAAAATATACCTACCCAAAGTAAGTCCTTGTTTTAAGGAACTCTAAAAATTATATTTTTATTGTAAGGCAAGCTAATCTTATAATTTTTTTGATACTTATTAACTGTTCTAGGAACCAACAAACTAGGAAACAAAAAATGTTCCAAAGATTTATTAATTCTTTCAGTTAGAAAAGGTAGTAACTTATGTCAGTAAATCTTAGGATTGGTGTAAAACTATATGCTATCAGGGCTTTTACTGTAACGAAATATAATTATAATTGTTGGTGTTCTTTACTTCTAGCTTAGCCCCAGGCCCTATAGTTTCGAGCTATAATTTCCCCATAATTTTGTTAAATAGTTTATTGTAATTCAATATCAACATTTTATTATTACTAGTTAACCTAAGTCGGCATGTTGGCCCAGAATATAATGTAACAGCAATATTAACTATTAAAACATACTTTGTTACTTTAAGGCGACGCCTTGATAATTTGGCTGTAGCAATGCCGATTTTTCTCAGCAATGACTAAAGCTAAGAAACTAAAGTTCATTGTCAGTATTCATCATGTCTTTGTCTTTGAATTGCCCATAGCATAACACGTTTGGACAACTTTTATAACACAGAATTATCAATCGAAAAGACCTCTTTAAAAAAAGGGATTCCTATTTTTCCAAGAGAGGAGAGTGATTTAAGGTTCCAAAATTTGTACATAAATTGGTTGAAGCATACACTTTAATATGTGCATAGCTTATATGAAATGTATTTATGGTTTTTAAATTACGCGACAAAAACCATTTTGTCACTTACGCCCTTTCCATTTTTTGCTGTTCCATTGCTTGTTTTCTATGAGAGGCCGGCCCGGCCTCTCATAGAAAACAAGCAATCTAAAACATATCCAACACGGTTTCTTACTTTAACGCAGCGTCACCTTAAGTAAATCTTGTTTTAATACACAATCATTTTTTGGTTTATGTTTCCTAGGGTGAATCTCATTACGAACAACGGTAACTGGTACGGACGGGATCACGAGAAATCGATATTTTGCGTCGGGCAGTACTAGGTACCTACCATTACAAATTTATGGGATGGGGAGGCTTATTTGCATAGTTACGTAACATTTTGAAAAGTTGGGGCAAATACGCATAGTAAACGCATAATAAAGGGCAGCATATTGCTGCATCTAAACTCTAAATTATACGAACCGTAATATTTAACTCACAAAAACCATGTAAATTCCAAGCTAAAGGATTTTATTGGTATTTCAATAATATGAAAGTTAAGTGTACATTCAATGGAAATATATAAATAATAAATATGTAATTATAGATCAGGAGGGCGCATGACGGTACTATGTATAATGTGAGGAGACGCCATGAAAAAATGATTCTGTAACTATTCATTATCAGATAGAGATTATCAATATTGGGGACAAAGGGAAAAATTCATAAATAGCTAATAAAAAAATCGGTTCTGAATGAAAGTTTTGTAAAGTATTTTAACAGGCGATTTGTGTGCTCGTTTGACTTAATAGTCAAAGGGCTTAATAGTTAGGGCTCCCTGACTAATGTCAGGGAGCCCTAGAACAAATTTTTTTGTGATCACTAACAAGCCGCAGTGCATAATGCCATAAAAAGGGATCCTAGTACTCCTAGATCGTAGGACTAATAAAAAATAATTTCACCTTTGCTTACTCAATTTATTTCGAAAAGATTTTGACATTTCAGTAGAGCTACGATTTAGAATTATAAATTAGAATTAGGTAGTTTTAATAAGTTGATAAAATAAAAATCAAGTTAAATCAGCGTGATTCTGTCGCTTCCGAACTACTGCCTTCTGTATCCTCCGAACCATCGGATTCCTGAAAATAATGAAGATGGACTCTGGAGGAATGAAAATGCACAACTGTGTTGGTGCTCTAGTCCGGACTCCGGGCTTGATAATATCTAGGTAGAGATCAACTACGATAACTTGGCGCGCCCCTCCAAAATTCAAAACGTTTGAAGTGCGTTGTCAAAACGACTTGAAGTGCGTTGTCTTGCGCAGTAGGCTAGTTATTAGTTGACCAACAAAACTGAAATATTACGTGTAGTGTGATTGGTTAAATACTTACTACATACAAACTCTTTCATAAGGATGTGACTACACACATTGAAACAGTCATTTGGAGGGGCGCGCCAAGTTATCGTAGTTGATCTCTAACTGACATAATGCTTATCCAAATGCTTATCCAGTACCCTTACCTACAAGTAACAACATACATGCGAAAGTGTATCTCTTTCTCTTTGTTACCTTACAAGACTGATTTAGGTGGAAT